>JBBGZY010000603.1:977500-1455000 GCA_037952925.1 Lithobates clamitans | reverse complement strand
AGTAGTGCCCTTCAGTGCCGTCTCATCAATGCATATCATTGTTGCCTCATCAGTGCAGCCTCATCAGTGAAGGAGAAAAATTACTTATTTACAAAATTTTCTAACAAATTGGCAAAAAAAAAAAAATACAGTGGTGATTAAATACCACCAAAAGAAAGCTTTATCTTTCTAAAAAAATGAGAGAAATGTAATATGGGTACAACGTTGCATGACCGCGTAATTATCATTCAAAGTGTGACAGCGCTGAAAGCTGAAAATTGGCCTGGGCAGGAAGTGGGTGAAAGTGCCCAGTATAGAAGTGGTTAAAAGAGAAGTGTGAGGCTGAGACCTCCATCGGTTCAGGCACCTTGCGGATCCAGACTTCCGAAGTCGGGATGACGCGATGCCTGGACTGATCTTGGTGACGTCAGCAGAGAGCAAACTTCAGACCGCTCTCTGCTGAAAACAGCTCACAGTAGTGCAATACGAATTGCACTCCTGTGACCCATAGGAGAAGCCCAGTCGAATGAGCCCAGGCTGGACTTCTCCTTTAAAGGTTACTCCAAAGCCAAAACTTTTCTTCATTTTGAGTACAGTAGGTAATGGTAAAATTCCAAAGATATTTTTTGCCTTCTGTATGAGAATCCTTTTTACTTCCTCTCTTGCAGACACAACAGGAAGCAAGAAGAAATATCTTCAAATAAAGGGATATCCCCCCTTAGACAACTGTAACCAGAACAAATGCCCCCCATTGAAAGATTTCCCTTCATTTCAGTTCTGGTGATAAATCTAGCCGGTTCACCAGGGACCCCCAAATTTCAATCCATGTATGGGCAGGCTGATTGATCCATCAATCGACTTGGGTACAACCAGCCTGTCGGATCTTTCTGCATGTGATTAATTCCAGCGGCTATGGTTGCTAGCAGTAAGCATTATCATTGCATTCTGCCAGCCAGGAAGGCTCTTCATGCCCTTCCACTGACAGAATACAATAGCGCTGCGAGAGGCATTCGGGAGTCAAACTTTTTTTTCCCACCCCTGGTGGAAGGAAAGAAAATTGATTAAACTAGAGCTTGCCTTAGTCCCAATGACAATGATCGACAGGACACATAAAGATGGTGAATGTTCCTATGAGCCCTTTCACACTGGGGCGGTTTGCAGGCGCTATTGCGCTAATAATAGCGCCTGCAAACCAACCCGAAAGTGCCGCTGCTTGCATTCCAGTGTGAAAGCCCCAAGGGCTTTCACACTGGAGCGATGCGCTGGCAGGACGGTAAAAAAAGCAGCATCTTCGGAGCGGTGAAGGAGCGGTGTGTATACCGCTCCTGCCCATTGAAATCAATGGGACGGCGCGGCTATACCGCCGGCAAAGCGCCTCTGCAGAGGCACTTTGCGGTGGTATTTAACCCTTTCTCGGCCGCTAGCGGGGGGGTAAAACCGCCCCGCTAGTGGCCGCATACCGACGGTAAAACGCCGCTAATAATAGCGGCGTTTTACCGGTGACGCCGCCCCCCGCCCCAGTGTGAAAGGGCTCTATAAGGAAAACATAATAAATGAGCTAAAATAATTAACCATTAGGACCACTGGGAAAAAAAAAGTAGTAATAGCCATTTTCAACATGAGTAAAGTCTCGGCTATATTTTTAAATAATTTTATAAAGCATTTTGATAAAAACAAAAAAAAAAAACACTACTCATGTTTTAAAAAAAGAAATTTGTGGGTGATTTCCCAAATGTGTATGTATGTAGCTGGTGATGCTGTTCCCCTCGGTTTGTGTTTTTGGATATGTTTTTATGGACTTGCAGAAATAAAGATGATTTTACTGGACGAGCGGCCAACCAGAATTCATTTTTGCTCATTGGAATTCGTGATGGACGGGGCCAGCATCTGGTCTGTGTGTTAGTGGAGGTGGAGATGGGAGACTGACCTAGAGCGGTGTTTACACACACCAAATGTGTATGTGTTTTATACATGGGGGCAGCCATATCTACTCAATTTACTTGCATGCTGTCCTTCCAAACAGAACTGTTGTATAGTGGCTATACCTTACTATTTCTCTGTTACAATCCAATGACAGCAGTGCACTCCCTATAACTTTACATATCTGTAGTTAATATCAATAGTTAGCAAGGAACTAAGTGGAAAAGGAATGTGGAAAAATATATCTTCATATTTATACTTTTTCCAGGTATAGCAGAACATGTCATCTCCTTCCCTGTGACAGTGCTCGGACCTAGCAGCCAAATGCTAGGCCCATATTACTGTCAAAAGAGAGCAACATTACATTCAATATAAAGAAAAAACAAATACTTCTGTGCTCAAGAGATTGCTGTGTGGTTGATTGGAAAGATATGGTCTTCACTAATCAAGCCATCACATCAGCTTTGCTGCCACTCACAACAGGTCAGGGGAAACCCAGACGGAATCTATAAAGGAAAAAAGAACCGAGGGAGTGCCAGCCTTGCGCATTAGAGCTCTGAAGAAGAGGGGACACCCCTCAAAAAGCTGGATGATGATGGATTTTACAAAAATTGCTAAATTTTATTACTTGTTTGTGAGTATGCATTTTTATCCTTAATATATTAAACTGTTGCGAAGGTAATGTGCAAGGCTGGCACGCCCTCTGTTCTTTTTTCGGACATGAACACTCCCCTGGGTCATGGGCATCAACAATTTCAGCACTGGTCACGATGAAGCAAGTAGTGACAGGGGAATGCAGAAAAGGAGAGTATAACGGGGTCTTTCCAGACACACTTCCACATCTCCTGTATGGGTGATGGTCTCACTCTGCAAGATTTCTGTGTTTAGTCAGTTGTTTAAAACTTTTAAACTCTAAACTGTTTACTGAATTTGATTTGCCGAGGTAATAAACTTTTTTTTCCCTTAATTATTGTGATTTTTATTATTTCAGCTGCCTTGTGGAAAATGCCTTTTTGATCCAATTCATGTCAATGGCTTGATAATAAATAGCTGATCAAAAGCTGAATCTGCTGTAAACAAAGCCATATTTTACAATAAAAACAATGCTTTTGGTTGTTATTTCAAATTGCACATGACTGGGTGATTATACTTTAGCTGTGTTGCCAGTCACAATGTATAATTGCCTGGATGCCAGTGACATATACAGGGACTTGGCCTCATACTTTTACAGGATCACATAACTTTCCTCTTGGATACTACAGTAGGGATAAAAAAGCCTTTTCTTTTTTTTAGAACTTCATTAACACAGTCTGAAAAAGGCAACAAATGCTCTGAATATTCTGTTACTTACTAAAATACCTTGACATTTAAAAGTCATAAAAATAGAAAAAGAAAAAAAATATACAACATGAACTAGTTTGCAACCATGAAGGTAAAACAATATCATACATAAAACCAGAGATAAAATTACCCAGATCTGACAGCTAAGGATCAGTGCTGCAAAGTTTCCATTACAAGAGATGTTTGGCTGCCAGTGAGAATGATGTCTCGTATTATCAAAGATGGCATTTATTCCTTTTTCTTGGACCGTACCCACATGGTCTCTAACCTCTGTAGTCTGCAGTGAAACCTTAGATTGGTGGCATGGAGTAAGCTATGGTTCCTATTGCTGTTTCACATCTTGGCTTGGCCATCAGATAGATTTCTATGCCATCATTACCTAAGAGCAGGGTTTTATTTCAAGCAGTGGCATAACTTTGTTGCAAAAATTATGACAAGGTAAAGTGAAATTAAAGTAAAGCTCAGTTCCACACAAAAATGGAACTGCTTTTCGGAACCCTCCCCCTCCAGTGTTACATTTGGCACCTTTCAGGGGGAAGGGGAGTGCAGATACCTGTATAAAAGACAGGTGTTTGCTCCCACTTCTGGGCATAGACTCCCGCGGGGGTCTACGCCACTTCCCGTCCCCCCGTGCTGTCTGGTGGGAGACATAAGGGTCCCAGAGACAGCAGGGACCATTCGGATTGCAGTGTGACTCGCGCATGCGCAGTAGTGAACCAGGAAGTGAAGCCACAAGGCTTCACTTCCTGATTACCTTACTGAAGATGGAGGCGGCAGCATCCGAGGACCGAGGGACGGTTCGGCCTCGGGTGCCGACATAGCGGGTGCCCTGGACAGGTAAGTGTCCTTATTTTAAAAGTCAGCAGCTGCAGTATTTGTAGCTGCTGACTTAAAAAAAAAAAATAAAAAAATTTGGCGGACCTCCGCTTTAAGGCAAATGGGCTGTTCACTTTGTATGGAAATTTTCACTTTGCAAAATAAGTTTCCGTTAGTTTAGTGAACAAGGTGAAGTTCTACTGATTCATTCATGTCCAAGCTATTTTTTTTAATTTCCGTTGCACATTTTTGGGTAATCTTTGCAAAGTGAATATTCACATTTATTAAGCTAAGGAAAAAAATCCCCTGCAAAGTGAACAGTCTATTTGCCTTTAGTAAATCAACCCCTATATATGTATCTTCTACTTAAAAAAAAACTGCTTAACTTATCTTTTTGCAAGTTTTTTTTGTAGTTTTGACAAAGAGGTGAGAGCATTGAAACCTTAAGCTCTGTACACACGGGCTGAACGTCGGGTGGCATTGGCCAGTTCAATAGAAACTAGCCGGCAATTGGCCCATGCGTACTGCAGCCAGGTTTGCCCTGGTGACCATTGTCACAGGTACTGAAAGTGATGGGAAAGTCCAAACATTTGAGTTATCACCAACCGGGAACAGAGACGACATCTTCCCATTGTTGTCCACTTTCTTTTGACAGGAAGAGAAATGAAATCTCCCCAATAGAATACAGACAGCAATAGAAACATGACATAGCTTTGAGCCTGGGTTCACACACGTGCGGTGCAAGTTGAAACTCAGGTTTCACTGGGCAGATAAAAATCAGTTGTTCAGAGGTTCTTCTGCGTTTTAGCTGCGGATCAGTGAGCAGGGAGAGGGGGGGGGGGGGAGGTGTAGTGAGGAGAAGGAGAAAATCCATGTTCAGAACACAATGCATCTGCGAATCAGATGCGTTCCCATAAAAGATAATGGGCTTGTAATTCGCAATGCTCAGAAAACGCACACGTTTTTTGTGCAATGCGCAGTGCGAATGCAACGCACATATGTGAACCAGATGCATTCATATGAATGTATTTTAAAATGTCCTGCGAATTGGATGCGGTGTAAGCCGCATCTAATTCGCATAGGTGTGAACGGGGGCTTAACCTATCCCTACTCTATTCACAACTTTGGCTTTAGACTCATTTTCAATTTCTACTAAAGTGTTCTTTTAAGAATCGTAATCGTATTTGTACAGCAAGTATTCATTTGTGGCAAGGACAGCAACAGTTTTAGTGGTGGTTTTAATAAATCCTTCCAACTCACAGAATTACATTATTGTATAACTCAGGCAACGTCTTTTAAACCAACAATAAAGGGACAAGAAATGTAGAATACTAGAAGGCAGTATAATCATACAATTTCACTTACCAGTCCTCTGACATTGTACTATCTTCTCATAAACAATATCTGCATTCTCAATTAGAGCCTTGCTGCTTTGAATTATCTGTGGATTAAAACAATACAAGATGTAAAATAAAGTCAATAAAAAAAATATACACTCCATGTGTGCTTGTTGGAAATTGAAGAGTTTTAAAAAGGATTAATCTGTAGTAACAAAAGGGAATGCTGAAAGAAATATTTTTAGCTTCTTTATGAATAATGGATAGCTTTCTTCAAGCTCTGTTCACAATGGAATGGTTCAAAATCAGAGATTTAGTTTAATTCTTTCTTATGTATAAAAGGTACACCACTGCTCACACAACAGAGCCTGGAGAAATCTCTCAGTACATTATTTCTTTATACACTGCTTTTTTTAAGCTTGATGCAAAACAATGCTACAGGGACAAACCCCTATATCCCTTTGTTTTGAGAAAAAATCTTAGCAGAAATTAGAACATGTACAGTTGTGTGAAAAAGTATTTGCCCCCTTTCTGTTTTTTTTGCATATTTGTCGCACTTAAATTACTCAGATCATCAAACAAATTTTATTATTAAAATGGAGGTGGACTTGCTGTTGTGTTTCGGATCATTGTCCTGCTGCATAACCCAAGTGTACTTGAGCTTGAGGTCACGAACTGATGGCCAGACATTCTCCTTTAGGATTTTCTGGTAGAGCTCAGAATTCATGCTAAAAAAATGAATAAAAACCAAGCGCTGATGTGGACAGATATGTGTGATATAAATAAATTGTGCTTAAAAATATATATATACCAATATAGTTAGTGCTATGAAAAAATCAGTAAATTAAAGCTGCTATCAATATAGGGTGATCAGATAACCAAACAAATAGTACTAAGTATAAAATTGATGCGCTTTAAATAAATAGTGCACAATATGCTGCTGCGACTAAGCTTAAATCCAGGAATAAAAAATGCATACATGTGAATAAAATAAATTAATAATTATGGTGCTAATACATGTGTTAAAATTGCCAAAATAAATCTTCAAATTGGTGATGTGACGGTGAGTATAAATAAAATAATAATGACACTCTAAATACAATGTCCAGGCAGAAATAAATAGTGGGAGAAAGTAAAAATAATTAAACAGTTCCTTCCCTTAATCCAGATTGATTGACTCACTGGGTTAGATCGTTTGTATCAGGATATTTAGTTTTTCTTGTATCCCACTTCAGCATTTACACTGCTGGTGATTCGGCTCTCAGGATAAAGGTTTTATGCAAAGCAAGCAAAGAAAAAACAGATCATTGTGCAGTGAACTTACTAGATAGTACATAAGCAAAACAGGGACAAAAGATACACTCACAAACTCCCGGTCTATTAGAAGCATTCAAATAAGCAGATTGCAGTCAGCCGCTGTGGACTAGGTTTCCCATAGAGAAACAGCTGCTGTTAACCTTCAGGTGTATTGCAGCACTGAACGTCCTAAGCTCCTCCCACGTGTTACATCACTGACACGTGACTTTTTCAAGGATCCTTGAAAAAGTCACGTGTCAGTGATGTAACACGTGGGAGGAGCTTAGGACGTTCAGTGCTGCAATACACCTGAAGGTTAACAGCAGCTGTTTCTCTATGGGAAACCTAGTCCACAGCGGCTGACTGCAATCTGCTTATTTGAATGCTTCTAATAGACCGGGAGTTTGTGAGTGTATCTTTTGTCCCTGTTTTGCTTATGTACTATCTAGTAAGTTCACTGCACAATGATCTGTTTTTTCTTTGCTTGCTTTGCATAAAACCTTTATCCTGAGAGCCGAATCACCAGCAGTGTAAATGCTGAAGTGGGATACAAGAAAAACTAAATATCCTGATACAAACGATCTAACCCAGTGAGTCAATCAATCTGGATTAAGGGAAGGAACTGTTTAATTATTTTTACTTTCTCCCACTATTTATTTCTGCCTGGACATTGTATTTAGAGTGTCATTATTATTTTATTTATACTCACCGTCACATCACCAATTTGAAGATTTATTTTGGCAATTTTAACACATGTATTAGCACCATAATTATTAATTTATTTTATTCACATGTATGCATTTTTTATTCCTGGATTTAAGCTTAGTCGCAGCAGCATATTGTGCACTATTTATTTAAAGCGCATCAATTTTATACTTAGTACTCAGAATTCATGGTTCCATCAATTATGGTAAGTCGTCCAGGTCCTAAAGCTGCAAAGCAGCCCCAGACCATCACGCTACCATCACCATGTCTGACTGTTGGTATGATGTTCTGGTCATGAAATGCTGTATTTGTTTTATGCCAGATGTAAGGCACACCTTCCAAAAAGTTACATTTTTGTCTCATCAGTCCACAGAATATTTGCCTAAAAGTCTTGGGAAAAATCAAGATTTTTTTGGTAAATGTGAGATGAGCCTTTGTGTTCTTTTTGGTCAGCAGTGGCTTTGACCTTGAAACTCTCCCATGGATGCCATTTTTTGCCCAGTCTCTTTCTTATTGTTGACTCATGAACACTGATTTTACCTGAGATGAGAATGGCCTGCGCTTCTTTAGATGTTGTTCTGGGTTCTTTTATGACCTCCTGGATGAGTCTTCATGCTCTTGGAGTGTTGTAGGCCGGCCACTTCTGGGAAGGTTCACCACTGTTCCAAGCTATCTCCATTTGTGGATAATGGCTCTCCCTGTGGTTCACCGAAGTTCCAAAAGCCTTAGAAATGGCTTTGAAACCCTTCCTAGACCGATACATGCGCAATACTTTGTTTCTAATCTCTTCTTAAATTTTTTTAGATTGTGGCATGATGTGTGGCTTTTTGTGATCTGTTAGCGTGCTTTACTTTGTCAGACAGCTTCAATTTATGTGATTTCTTGATTCAACAGGTCTGGCAGTAATCAGGCCTGGGTGTGGCAAGTGAAATTTAATTCAGCTTTCCAAAAAATTGTGGTTAATCACATTTCATTAATGATTCAGCATGAGGGGGCAATTGCTTTTTCACATAGAGCCAGGCAGGTTTGAACAGTTTTTTCCCTTAATAAATGAAATAATAATTTAAAAACCGCATCTTGGATGTACTCGGATTATCTTTGTGTAATATTAAAATTTGTTTGATGATCTGAATCATTTAAGTGTGAGAAATATGCAAAAAAATAAAAAATCAGAAGGGGGCAAATACTTTTTCACACAACTGTATAGATAGGTTAATATTTCAGGTAGGTGGAGGTGTTTCTCCCAACCTGATTCCAACTGTCATTCTACTAGGGCAGTTTAGAAAACTAAAAACATCTGATTGGTTGCCCTGGGCAACACTTCTATTTCTCATTAGGCTAAGGTTAAAGAATATCCAAATGCCATGTAGCAAATCACAGGATTGGTAAAAGCTGCTGCTGTAGGGCACCCATATGCTGGATACAAGGATTATCCACAGAGAATCAACAGATATTTCAATATATTGTAAATAATACCTAAAACAATTTAACCTACTCCTTTTAAAAGGAAAAGTCAGCTAAAGGTGTATACAGCGGCAGCCGCTCCATACAGAGCGCAGTCCACCTAACCTATGCGCCCTGCCCCCAATCTACATGCCGGACGCATGGATTCCAATGGGGTGAGGCTCTAATTGGCTTCAAAAATGGGTGGGCTCAGTAATTTTTGCTATGGTCTTCCTGTTGCCCCTCCCAGCCAATCAGGAAGTGTGAGGAGCGTGAATGGCCGAGAGGAGAAGCGATCGTATTGGCCGGGCATGGGGGGGGGTGTACAGGAAGACACGAGAGATGGCTGCCTAGACCAAACTCTCAGTGCCCTGTATTGGCGATGATTGAGAGCCCGACCACATGAGTACCACCCGAAGGGGGGGTCAAACAAACCACCTGACTAACACCCCCCCCCCG
Organism: Lithobates clamitans; assembly: GCA_037952925.1. Taxonomy (NCBI): domain Eukaryota; kingdom Metazoa; phylum Chordata; class Amphibia; order Anura; family Ranidae; genus Lithobates; species Lithobates clamitans. Next base: position 1,445,704 of record JBBGZY010000603.1, on the reverse strand, counting down.
GAGCACAAGCCACCACTGGGTGTAAGTAAACACTCATGAGGACATATACATGAATGGTTCCCTGCTAAAGTAACTATCGATGTTAACATCAGCTATGAAAGTGCACAGCGTAATACAGCCTTTCTCAATCTTTTTACCATAAAGCAGGGATATGCAATTAGCGGACCTCCAGCTGTTGCAAAATTACAAGTCCCATCATGCCTCTGACTCTAGGTGTCATGCTTTTGGCTGTCAGAGTCTTGCTATGCCTCATGGGACTTGTAGTTCTGCAACAGCTGGAGGTCCGCTAATTGCATATCCCTGCCCTAAAGGAACCCTTAGGATAATGCTGGGGTGCACAGTGCACAGTATACTACTTCCTCTCTCAATCCTTTTACTCTAAAGGAACCCTTAAGATAATGCTGGGGTCTCTTGGAAACCCTGCTAAAATTACTATATCTATATTTCATAATAAAATAGCATGATCAGTAAGCTGCTGATAGTTTTAAACATGGCATAACTACTTGTAGAATATTTGACACCCAGAGCTGATTTTGTTTTCAGCACTTAATTGCTCAACATATTCAACAAAAATAATCATTAACATTTATGAATAATAACGACCAATAAAGGCCTGTGAAATCTGACATGGCCCTTAAAGAGGTGGTCCAGCCCCCACCCACGAAAAATACTGCAGCTGCTGATGGCTATTGGGTGCAGTCGCCGCCATTCCTGGTAAGGGAACCCAACAGGCCAGTCTGCCGGTTCCCTACTGCGCATGCGTGAAGCGTGCTGCAATTTCTAATTGGTCCGGCAGCGGAGGAAGGAGCCAAACTTTTGGGAGACGGGACGCGGCTCTGTGTCCTGGAAGTGGAGAGCGGTACCTGTCAAAAACAGGTACCCGTCCCCCCCCCTTAAAGGTGCCAAAAGTGGCACCGGAGCGGGGTGGGGGGTTGGGGGATTAGATGGATAAGCGGAAGTTCCACTATTGAGTGGAACTCCGCTTTGAGTCCCGCATACACGGGCCCAAAATTGTCCGGTTCAACAGAAACCAGACAACATTTGGAAAGTGTGTACGCCAGCCTGTCTGACAGAAGCCAGCAGAAGGTGGGCTTCTGTCAAAGGGGCATGCTCGAAAAACATCTGCTGATTAGCACCCGATCAGCACTCTCAGCCAATGGTTGAGAGCTCTGACCAGTGTGTTCTGGCGGGGGCAGTCCTCCTGTCAGAACACAATAGTTCAGTGGGGAGATCATTGTACTAACATCGGACAGTTAGTACAGCGGCTCCTCTCAAGCTCTTAATTTTTTTTTTCTGTTCAGCCCGCTGGGTTGAACAAAAACAAAACAAAACAAAACGAATAGTGTGCATCTAGCATTACACTAGTCAACAGTAAAAAAGTCTTCTTGCACTGGAGCTCAGTGGTGAAATGCCAACTTACATTGGTGGCCGACGGAGAATTGTCCCCTTACATTGATAGTCAGTGGTGAAATGCCCCCTTACACTGGTGCTCAGTGGCTAAAAGCTGCCTTACATTGGTAGTCCGTGGAGAAATGCCCCCTTACATTGGTGCTCGGTGGCTAAATGCTCCCTTAATGTACATTGGTAGTTCATTGAGAAATCCCCCCTTACTTTGGCGGTTAGTGGAAAAATGCCACTTTATAGTGGTGGTCAGTGGAAAAAAAAATCCCACTTACATTGATTTTCAGTGCAGAAATGATCCCTTACATTGGTGGTCATTGTAAAGGGGGGGGATCAATTTGTCATTGTTTATTGCTCAAGGAACCCCTAGTAACCACTTAAAGTACCCTAGTTAGGAAAGCACATAGTACTGGTAGTTTTATGTGGGGTTTTTTGACAATACATTTTTTAAATTTGGAAGTGGGGTCCAGTGTTAAGGGAGAGCTGGATTTACTAATGCCGCATAAACACAGCCGGATTTTCATCGACAGAAAAATATGTATGTATGTATGTATGTATGTAATATGTATGCCCCATCTGACTTTTTCTGTCGGCATTTCCGATGGACTCAGATATAGAACATGTTCTAAATCTTTCCGTTGGAAATGCTGACAGAGTTTAGCCGTTGGCGAGTCTGCTCGTGTGTACGCAGCATTAGAGAGAACTTGAGACCATGTGTACAGCTTGGGCCTAGGATCCAAGGGGCATCCCATGGATTGATTGGAAAACTAACCAAGTTGCTCATACCTGCACTTCAGTACTGTTGTTACCTTTGGATCATGTTCCTTTTAACACTCAAAAATCTACATTTTAAACTCTAACCCTTAGCCCAACCATAACAGTACATTTTCTACTGCAAACCTGCATTTATATCTTCTTAACACCAAAAGCTCCCTTTTTGTAGCAAGATTAACCACATCTTCTTCGTGTTGGAAATCACCGTTTCATGCACAGCATATGGAATGTGACTGTGCTTTTCAGTCTCTCCCACTGTCCCAACCATAACCTACTCTTTGGACTTCCAGAGGGAATCAGTACACTGATGGTGTACATCCCAAGCTCTCTACCTCAATTACAAAAAAAATGGGACAGAATGATGGATATAATGTTTGGACTTTTCCTTTAAATTCAAAGTCCTGGGATCATAGGAAATGTGTATTTAAAAAGCAAAAACAAAAAAAAAAATCTGTGTTTAATATGATCTCTTTTGCAATCGTCTTCTGTTGCACCTGACATTTTATTTATCTTCTAGGAGTTTCAGAGTAATTATACACTTTTTAAAAGTGGCTTCTTCTGTGCAATTACAAGCTGCAAGTAATCATCAGTCATGCATTTACACTCTTTAATGTCTTGCTGAAAAACATCGCTTCCTCGGTACAGACTTTGATGACACTGACAGCTTTAGTAGCACGTCTGCAGCTGAAAATAAAGGTGAGAGCTGGAAAAGGTGACTGCAGTTCAGTTCTTAATGCCAAAGCCTGAAACGGAACCCCAAGTAAATTCAGAAATTCTTATTGCCACCCATCAGAAAACTGAGAACCAATCCAGCAACACTTGATACAGTCATTTAAAGGGATTTTTTGTCTCAAAATCAAATCAATCAACACAACAAAGAAAACAATTTGTTAGATCAGACTGCATTGGAATTCCATCAGGACCAATCTTTTTATTTTTTTTCTTCATTTATTGATTTAGCTATCCATTTAATGCAACCAGTTTATGAAATATGACTCTTTTATGAAGATGATTGCTGTATCAAACCATTGCCTAGAGTTATTACAGCCAGCATTAAATCCCATCTGTACTTGCCAGTTAAAGCTAAATACATTTGGTTGGCAAGAACACAATGGGTAGTAAGGGCTTTACTGTTTGCTTCAGTCAAAAAGTGGCAGCAGTAGAAAAGCATCTCCCCTGCCAGCATGCCACAGGGATCAACCAATGCTATCTGTTTGCAAGCAGCTGTCTCTCTGCAGTGGTCTGAGATGTTCGCTCAGAGCTACAGCTCTCTAATCCGCAAAGCTCACGCCTCCTGACGATTAACAAGTGGTAGCTCTGACCCAGCAAAGAGCACGTTGGACCGCTGCAGAAAATTTGCTACTTACACATAAAAAGCAACAGTCCCTTGTTGCAGCAAACTGACAGGAAGACTATGCAGAGTTATGTCCTGTACACACAGTCGGACATTGATCGGACATTCCGACAACAAAATCCGTGGATTTTTTCCGACGGATGTTGGCTCGAACTTGTCTTGCATACACACGGTCACACAAAGTTGTCGGAAAATCCGATCGTTCTGAACGCGGTGACGTAAAACACGTACGTCGCTACTATAAACGGGGCAGTAGCCAATAGCTTTCATTTCTTAATTTATCTGAGCATGCGTGGCACTTTGTGTGTCGGATTTGCATACACACGATCGGAATTTCCGACAACGGATTTTGTTGTCGGAAAATTTTATAGCAAGCTCTCAAACTTTGTGTGTCGGAAATTCCTATAGAAAATGTGTGATGGAGCCTACACACGGTCGGAATTTCTGACAACAAGGTCCTATCACACATTTTCCAATGTACAGGGCATTACAGGTATGCCTAAAACACAAGGGTGGCTAAACAGAAGTGTGGGAGGTAGGTAGGTAGGTAGTTAAAACAGTTCCAGTAAATATGGGATCACTTTAAAGTAGAACTATAGGTAAACCTTTTTTTCCAATTTGGATAGAGCAAGGGAGGGTTATAACCAGGGTGGATAAAAATCGAAGATTAAAAAAAAAAAAAAAAAAATCAGATTTTTTTTTTTTTTTTTAATTTAAATCTGATTTTTTTTTATTTTTATCAAATTTATTTTAATAAAATGCTTTTGAAGTAAAATCTATCTAAAGATAGTTTTTTGTTTAAGATACATTAATAACTCCAAAGACATGGTGGTAGGTTAATTGGATCCTGTCTAAATTGTCCCTAGTATGTATGAATGTGAGTTAGGGACATTAGATTGTAAGCTCCTTGAGGGTAGGGACTGATGTGAATGTACAATGTATATGTAAAGCGCTGCGTAAATTGACAGCCCTATATAAGTAACATAAATAATAAATAATTTAGTTTATTCAGCATGTAATAGAGCTTAGTTATGTAGCATGAGGCTGTATAATCTGCAATATTTACATTTTTGGTAAATTCATTCAATGAATCCAAGCTCTGCAAGCTGAGATAACATTCACTGCATTGATGCATTCACATCATTTCACAGTAACTATGAGATAAAACAAAGTTCAGGAATATTCCTTTATCCCATTGTTTTGCAAATCTATGTACACTCAAAACTGTATGATTGAATCTGTTCTGATATCGCTGTTTTACTAACCTGACAGCTTATTATTCTAAATAGGAAACCTTCATTTTGTTTGCAAATATTAAAGATTCTAACTACCAGCAAGAATAAGTCCTTACATTTAAAGAGCACCTGTCATTTCAGATCCATCATGGCAGTGCCTGTTAGCGGGCATCCACTCACCTGCTGCTGCCACGTCCCTCACCTTGTTGTGTCACTGCCGCATCACCAGCTGTACCATTAAAGAGGAGCCGCTGCTGGACAGAGATGACAGTTGCTCTTTAAAAATTATGATTTAAATCAAGCCTTTTTACTAGTGATTTAAATCAACTTGATTTAAGTCAAATCCACCCTGCTCATAACCGTTAGATAATTTTTTTTCACCATCTGTGTACCAATGTGTAGATTTCCCTTTACTTCCTGTCCCATAGCCAAGCAGGAAGTGAGAGGAAATCCCTGCAAATTAAAGAAATTCTCCCAGGTCACCAGAACTAATGTCCCCATTGGAAGCTTTCCCCTCTATTACTTTTCTGGGGACAACCCAAAATGTGTAATTTTCTTTTACTTTCACTTTCGATGATAATGGTAAACAGGACACATGGGGAGGGTGAATCTCCTTAATGGTTGCAAGGACAGCAATAAAAACTGACAAGCATTCTAATCCCCCTCCACTTGATCCAGAAGTAAAAAAAAAAATGTTTCACCTTTAGTATATACTTTAAGGCAAAATAATTATTATAAAGTAATACAAAATGTTTTTTCATTAGTACCGGTCACCTTAGTGAAATAATAACACATAGTAGTGATATGGCAAAGGCCATGGGCACAGATGGGCATTTTTTAATTTTTTTTTAACAATGGCACAATGCCATAAGTTTCTGTATATAAAAGTGGTTGCACCTATGAAAAGTGCTAGAATACCAATCCACAAGGTATTTAGGTCGCAAATTCATTATGCATTCCTGTGCCAACTTGTACCACTCCAGTGAGCACAGCTCAATTTTGCAATAACTTTTTTCCAGTTAGCTTCCTTTTGCTGAGCCCATGGCTTATCTGCCAATACACATTTTTGTTGCACCTGCTTCTCTGTGCTTTTGCCTCTAAATAATATCACAGTTTTCTACAGATTCTAATTACAGCTTCCTAACATCAGGAAGAACGACTTTGACAATGGTCAAAGTCGTAAAGTGCCAATTTAATAGAATGCTGTAGACTTTTTAAACACAGAAGATGCCTGATGAAGCTTACAGCTTACTGTATAGTGATGTTACGAGTGTAAAGAGGTAACATTCAAGAAAAAAAAATATCTGCATAAAAGGACAATTCTAAATGTTGTGATAGAGCATTGGAGGAGATTTACTAAAACTGGTGCACACAGAATCTGGTGCAGCTGTGTATATAGTAACCAATCAGCTTCTAAATTCAGCTTGTTCAATTAAGCTTTGACAATAAAACCTGGAAGCTGATTGGGTACTATGCACAACTGCACCAGATTTTGTGTGCACCAGTTTTAGTAAATCCCCCCCATTGTGTAGAAAATCTTCGAATACCATGTCTTCAGATGGAATCCTAAAGAGGGCCAGTCACGAATGGGCATTGTAATTGTATGAATCTCAACTCAATATGGTATAAAAAGCATAACCTTATTTGTCAGACTATTAACCCCAGTATTTATCTAGAATTTCCCCCACTGAGGGCAATGCTTCTGCTGTAAGCCCTCAGAGATTTCTCATTTCCTTCTTGACCTCCTGGGATATCCTTGTGCATATCTGAGGAGGCTGCAGGAGCGGGGTCTTGAAGTGGCCGGTGGGCAAACCTGAGGAGACAGCTGTCAGAAACAGATGTCAGAGCAAAAGATGGATGTGCGGGACCTAGGCTGTGGCAGTGGATCAGAAGATCACAGCAGCTCAAAGCTGGATTTACTGGGCAGGTAATTATGTGTTCTGGTGAGAAATCAACATAACAAGTAAGAAGGGACATGAAAATAAAGTGTTTTTTTTTTAATTTTTTTGCTAAATAAGCGAAAAAAAGACCAAAAAGTTTGAAAAAACAAAAAACAAAACATGCATTTCTGTTTTTTTACTTTTTTTTATTTTATTTATAAATTAAGGCCAAAATGTATGCTGCTACATTTCTGAAGGTTCTTTGGTGAAAATAACCAAATGAGTGTATATTCTTAGATTGTAAGCTCTATCTAACGAGCAGGGCCCTCCGATTTCTCTTGTACCAAATTGTATTGTAACTGTAACGTCTGCGCTGAGCAAACTGTTGGTGCTATATAAATCCTGTATGATAATAATAATAATTATTATTTAGTCTGTAGGAAAGTTAGAGAGTCCACAAACTACGGCATCAATCCTGATTTACTGCCGGCCTATCATTTCGAACCGAAAATGCCAGGACAGCACAAATATCCCCCAAATTACCCTTTTTTGGAAAGTAGACAGTCCAAGGTATTTGGTAAGAGGCATGGCGAGTTTTTTTTCCACACTTTTTTGGAAAGTGAGGCAATATAAAAAAAATGTTAAAAAACTTTTTTTAATTTCATACTGTCACCAGTACAGTATCATCATATAACTCGTGTGGCAGTGATCAGGGACACTGACTGATGACAGTATGTAAAAAAAAAAAAAGAATACTAATACACAATGAATTGCATGAAACAAAGTCATTCATTGAGTACAATTGTCATGTGATCTGCTGTGATTAGCCACAGCGATCACATGGTACCGGCAGTGGGTCGGTACAGTGATTTGTCATCGGCCTTGTCCGGTGGACACAGCGGGTGACAGATCGCTCATGAGCGTGGCCCATGGGGCGTGATCCTGAGAGAACGTCAAATGATGTCCTCCCGGGATAATAGGGCTCCCGCCTGGCTTTTATGTTATAATAGGCCGAGCAGGAAGGGGTTACGTTTAAATTAAACTCTTATGCCCCGTACACACGGTCGGATTTTCCGATGGAAAATGTCCGATCGGAGCGCGTTGTCGGAAATTCCGACCGTGTGTGGGCTCCATCGGACATTTTCCATCGGATTTTCCAACACACAAAGTTTGAGAGCAGGATATAAAATTTTCCGACAACAAAATCCGTTGTCGGAATTTCCGATCGTGTGTACAAAAATCCGACGGACAAAGTGCCACGCATGCTCAGAATAAATAAAGAGATGAAAGCTTTTGGCCACTGCCCGGTTTATAGTCCCGACGTACGTGTTTTACATCACCGCGTTTAGAACGATCGGATTTTCCGACAACTTTATGTGACCGTGTGTATGCAAGACAAGTTTGAGCCAACATCCGTCGGAAAAAATCCTAGGATTTTGTTGTTGGAATGTCCGAACAAAGTCCGATCGTGTGTACGGGGCATACTGCTATCCTATTCAGACCCCTAAACTAATTGTCAACACTAGGTAACCCCCTCTACTGCACATCTATCCTGTCCTGTTCCAGAAGCCATTATGATCCATGAAAGTTGAAACCAACCAATATCTTGGGGCTAAACGCTACTAATCTGTGATGAATGGCAGAAGCAATACATGCAAATAAACACCGCTCCATATGATCCACATCAATATTCAAACAGATCTCTCAAATGCTGCAGCAAAACCTAAATGGGCATGTAAACTAGCCTTAATATTCCAGTATATAGGGGGAAGGTTCCTAAAGATGGTGTACGTTAACCTATGTTGACCTACAGCATAGACTGATTTCCCCTTCATACACTCAATGATTCAGACAACATCAGGCCTGCCTCTGGAAGCACTTTCATTCCACCTATTATGAATTACATGTATACAGTACAAAATATCATTCTGTAGGAGCTGTTCAGTGCCCACACAGCAACTCAAGCCCGTTATTATATAGCCAATTTAAACTTAGAAGAATAATGACCTTCCTGTGGCCTTACTTCCACTGAAAGGCGGTTTGTGGAACTATTAATTCTTCACATTTCCCTGCAGGATGCTACATAAATGTTATGCTGCACAGTTTTAAGGCTGTGAGGGTATATGGTTAACCACATTTCTTTTCTTACGTTTAAAACATTTAATGTTGTACGCAAGGTATTATTTTTGGATACTTAGATTCGTGGAACTGCTATTGTTACTTAGGGATTAGAATAAATAGTAAGAAAGCAGTTCTTTGGGGAAACATTTGGCTTGATTTAATTTCATTTTCATGCTTGAGTGCTATACATCTAATAAACTCATGTTTTCTTTTTCAGGGACTGCACGAGCCTTATCTTTAAAGTATTACATGTGATAAGATATCTCTTGTTATCTTGCATCACAAATTCAATCTTTAATGGGTCACTGTAGACACACGTGATATTTTAGTTATAGGTCTGTCTGATGAGCTGAGGCAGCTTTGGCTTTTTATACAGTATGAATTTCAAGCATAGAGTTTGCATGTTCTCGCTTTGCTTGCATGGGTTTCCTCTGGGTACTCCATTTTCTCCCACACTCCAAAGACATGCTGGTAAGTTAACTGTTCCCTGTCTGTATTAGCCCTTGTATGTGTAAGCATGTGAGATACAAACCTTAGATTGTTAGCACCTTGAGCACAGGGACTGATGTACAAAATGTAAAGCTCTGCATTATTTGCCGCTATATAAATAACTGCAATAAATAAATAGATAAAAATACATCTTGAATGCTCCAACTGCAGAATCTCCTTCCCAAAATGCCTGACTAAGTTCTTGTACACCTTTAAGTTGTGAGTGCTCCACAACCAACCTTTGCATGTTCCAGCATTTTCAGTTGCATTGCATAAATCCAATAGGGGTATTGAGTATTATTGATATTGGCTACAGCTTGTGTGCAAAGCCAGAAACTAAACCACAGATATTTTACCAATACTTGATAGAGGTCCCTTGAGCCTTAGTAAAAGCAAACATTGGCTGCTAAAGGCATGGCAATTTTAAGGGGTCTTACTAGACCATGTAAAAGAAACAGGTTTATATTTGGTGCAGGTTGTATTGGTTGGTATGATATAGTGTGTTAGAACCGAGCTCTGTTTAGTACTGTCCTGATGGTAATCTCAGCCCTGTAAAGATGAAATCGCTATACAGGTGCATCTCAAAAAATTTGAATATCATCAAAAAGTTAATTTATTTCAGTAATTCAATTCAAAAAGTGAAACTCATATTATATAGATTCATTACACGCAGAGTGATATATTTCAAGCATTTCTTTCTTTCAATTTTGATGATTATGGCTTACAGCCAGTGAAAACCCAACATTCAGTATCTCAGAAAATTATAATATTACATAAGACCAATAAAGTAAAAAGATTTTTAATACAGAAATATTGGCTTACTGAAAAGTATGTCCATGTACAGTATAGTATGCACTCAATACTTGGTCGGGGCTCCTTTTGCATGAATTACTGCATCAATGCAGTGTGGCATGTAGGTGATCAGCTAGGTGTGGCACTGCTAAGGTGTTATGGAAGCCCAGGAAGCTTTGATAGTGGCCTTAAGCTCGTCGACATTGTTAGGTCTGGTGTCTCTCATGTACCTCTTGACAATACCCCACAGATTCTCTATGGGTTTTAGGTCAGGCGAGTTTGCTGGCCAATCAAGCACAGTGATACCATGATCATTAAACCAGGTATTGTACTTTTGGCAGTGTGGGCAGGTGCCAAGTCCTGCTGGAAAGTGAAATTAGCATCTCCATAAAGTTGGTCAGCAGAAGGGAGCATGAAGTGCTCTAGAATTTCCTGGTAGAGGGTTGTGTTGACTATGGACTTGATAAAACACAGTGGACCAACACCAGCCAATGACATGGCTCCCATAATCATCATTAACTGTGGAAACTTCAAGCTGGACCTCATGCAACTTGAGATCTGTGCCTCTCCACTCTTCCTCCAGACTCTGGGACCTTTATTTCCAAATAAAATGCAAAATTTACTTTAATCCGTTAAAAGAGTACTTTGGACCACTGAGCAACAGTCCAGTCCTTTTTCTCCTCAGCCCAGGTAAGACGCTTCTGACGATATCTCTGGTTCAGGAGTGGCTTAACACAAGGAATGCTACAGTTGTAGCCCATGTCCTGAATACGTCTGTGTGGTGGCTCTTGAAGCCTGGACACCAGCCGTAATCCACTCCTTGTGAATCTCTCCTAAATTCTTGAATGGCCTTTGCTTCACAATCCTCTCAGGGCTGCGGTTATCTCTGTTACTTGAATGGAGGAGAAGATTTGGATGCCGCACACCGGATGTAGTCAAAAAAACTTCACTTTATTGAAAAAATGGGATCATCAAAATAACAAGACTGTCATGCAGAAAGTACAGGTAAGCTGACGCGTTTCGCACTCAGGACTGTTCTCTCTGTTACTTGTGCACTTTTTTCTAACACACTTTTTCCTTCCACTCAACTATCAATTAATATGCTGGGATACAGCACTCTGTGAACAGCCAGCTTCTTTAGTAATGACCTTTTATGACTTACACTCCTTGAGGAGGGTGTCGATGACTGTCTTCTGGACAACTGTCAAGTCAGCTGTCTTCCCCATGATTGTGTAGTCTACTGAACCCAACTGAGAGACCATTTAAAGGCTCAGGAACCCTTTACAGGTGTTTTGAGTTAAATTACAGTGAGGGAAAAAAGTATTTGATCCCCTGCTGTATATTTGCCCACTGACAAAGAAATGATCAGTCTATAATTTAATGGTAGGTTTATTTTAACAGTGTAGCTGATTAGAGTGCGACACCATGAGTCTACATTATTGAACAATTTCACAATATTATAATTTTTTGAGATACTGAATTCTGGGTTTTCACTAGCTGTAAGCCATAATCATCAAAATTAAAATAAAGAAATGCTTGAAATATATATGTGTGTAATGAATCTATACGAGTTTCACTTTTTGAATTGAATTACTGAAATAAATTAACTTTTTGATGATATTCAAATTTTTTGAGATGCACCTGTAAATATCTTTTCTGAAGCCGGTCCGGTCTCCAGCAGTCGAAGTGCTGCAGAAGAGACAGCCGACAATGCCTGGAAAATGTCTGGGAAGTGGCCTCACGAATAGAGTTACTATGGGGCTTCTGTTGTCAGCTGCCTCCTCTGCATCCGCCTCCACAGAGAAGCTGCCGCAGACAGCTCAGCGTGGGACCGAACCGACTTCGGAAAAGGTATGTATAGTAATTTCTTCTTTACAGGGCTAGATAGGTGAGTTTTAGATTGTTGAAGAGTTTCCCAACCGGTCTTCATCAGGTGACATGCGTCACATCGTTTTTGGCAATTGACAGTAATCAAAGCAAAACTTCACCGAAAAGGGGAACTTCCCCTTTGTTGCATCTCCCCCCTCCTCCTCTAACAATTGGCACTATTTTGGGGGGGGTCCTTATATAAGGAGTTTCCTTATATTAAAAGTCAGCAGCTACAGTATTTGTAGCTGCTGACTTTTAATTTTTAGGGGGAGACTGGAGCTCCTCCTTAAGGTCGTCTTACTGATTTATACCCTCAAGTGGGTTTTTGGGGTAGTTGGATGTCTTTAAGCTAGGTCATGTTGCTGTTCAGGTGTGCTCACAGTATAAATGGGACTGGTACATGTTACTGTATATTGTACCTGTTGTTATGCTGGAAACAATTTGAACTACTTCAATAAAGCTGTAGTCTTGAACTCTTCAGCTTAAAATGTATTTAAGCCCTAATGCACATTTTAAACGTGTCAAAAATGTGTGTCAACGATATATGCACATGGGTTCTTGTTACTGTCAGCGTTAGTATTTTTTAACAAGTGCCAATTGGAGAGGTGGGTAGATGGTGTTACAATCCTTGCCTTCATTCATAGAATACACAGCTACCTATGAAGGCCAGTCTGGCCCAAACTAGTTAAAGGGCATTATACATGGAGTTAGATTTTAAGCATGCATAACACATGTATGTAGCAAAGCAATGCTGCAGGAACATACAAGCTATGTCACAGTCCACAAGGATATCCTGCTTATAAATCTGTGTTCTGTAGTTATTCATTCCCAGCATTGAGCAGGCTTGTTTGGCAAGTTTCGTGTCACAGCTGAATCTAATGTTCTCCCGCAGAGCAGCTATGTAGTAAGTCCCATTCGTAAGAGGCAAACTAAAAATCTCAAAGTTGTGCCTAAAGAATGCTGCAAGCTTAGGGAGACCTAGAACATTATCCATGCGGTACACAGCAGAGAAAGAATCACAACTTCCTTTAGATTTAGAACATCTTATGTATCATAAGGATTATTTCCATTTTTCTATTTCTTTTTATGTGGTGCCCCTCCACCTATGTGCTAGTCTAGGGACCAGCTATGTCAACTGTCCATGTTCAGATCAAAATTTGAGAGTTCATCAAAAGTTTAAACTTTATAGATAAAGGCATGACATCATTACTTGCAAAGATCACCAATTTAGATATAGCTTTCCACAGAAAATCAAACAAGTTGTTGTGAAAAAATACTTCACCCATCTGCCAAAAATGACTCATCAGATATTTTAAATGCAAGCTATATGTAGGAGTCCATAAAGCAAAGGGCAAAATCACACAGGCTGCAACAGGGATAGGAGAGGAAGACACTGGTTCTGACCATGGAACCCTAATGTTGCCGTGACAGGGAGGATTCATTTCGGCAGAGCGCAAAGCATCAAGGCCACGGCATATAGACACCTCTGTCCTGCTGCCTTTGCAGCTTAAGAGGGGGCAGGAAAAACATGGCTAAACTGCCTATTTTTTCCACCTCTCAACTGCAAGTGTAAAATAAGCCAATGCACTGAAACCAAATCATTAGCATGAAAGCCAGGTAATTCTCAAAAGAAGAAGTCAGCAGACTACACAATTATTATATGACAGGTGTACCTAATGAGATTTCTTGTAGTTGGCTTCCTCTATTTATTCAAATTACATTTCCAGCCTAAATTTTTACATTCCTAAGCATTTATAAAAACAGTATAAGCTCCTTACTTTTCTCCAGATTGGCGTTTTTTTTTTTGTAGAATAAACGAACAATTTGTTATGTCTTAGACGGCAGAGAAGATTAGATTTGCAGTACAGCTGGTTCTTGGTTCTCACGCCATTTACAGGTTATGCGTGTGTCATCTACATTTATTAACAAATTTGCTAAACTAGTTCAAAACAACCAGGTACGATCCTCTGTCTTATGTGAAAGGGCTCTACTTTAAATGAGTTAACATGTGCTATACCCTTAAAGTGAACCATTTAGAAATATCACAAGCAGGGCCGTCTTTAAGGCAGGGCAAAAGGGGCAGCTGCCCTGGGCCCTGTCATTGTTGTGTAGCCCAAAGCAGCTGCCTCATACTTGCCAACTATCCCAGTTTAAATTCCCTTGTCCCTTGAAGCTTTAGTCCTGTGCCATGTCCTGATATCTCAGTGTGAAGTGCTGCTATTAATGCTGCCCAGCTCTGCCCTATTGTTGTGTACAGATGACTCACCTGCAGACCCTTGTTTACATGTAAATAACTGTCATTCATATGTAAATAACAGGAGCATTCATATGTAAATAGTGTCATGAATCATATGTAAATGGGGGAGGCTGGTGGCAATCATATGTAAATAAAGGCGACATTCATATGTATATCATGCCCCTCTGCAGTGAAGAGATGATGTGCTGTAACCTCTAGCAACCAATCAGTGAGCAGTATTACCCGTACAGTAATCTCTAGCAACCAAACAAGAAGAAACCATGTGCTGTAACCTCTAGCAACTAATCAGTGAGCCATAATGTGTGCTGTAACCTCTAGCAACCAGTCAGTAAGTGGTAATGATAGGATGTAACCTCTGGCAACCAATCACAATCACTGCCTGATCTGATACAGTAAACTGATTTTAAATCTAGCTGATATTTATTGTATGTCTCAAAGCAGGTGGAGAGCAAAATTGCATGGGGGGGGGGGGGCAATAAAATTTTTGTCCAGGGTCTAATCAACATTAAAGACAACCCTAGTCACAAGAATCACTAACCCCTCCCCAGTAATATTATAGGGTTAATATTTGTTAAAATAATATGTATATAACCATTTTTTTTTATTTCACAAATCTTCATTTATATTTTCTCCACATTTACATGCAGACCACGCTGTCCAGCAAGTGCCACTCTTACAGGTTTGGGACAAACCACCATCGGCTGTCAAAAAATATCAAAATGGCATTCGGAAAGCGTCAGTATCACCCCGCAATGCCTGGCAACAGCTGCTGAACAGCAGATTGCCTTTCAGGGGGGTGGTAAAGACTGCCACAGGTGTGAACTAGCCCAAGTCAAAGGATGTTTCATGGGCTGAGATGATGTAATTAGTCTGCTGCAGGCTGTAGGGAGTATTTTATCAGTCTCCTCTTCCTCAGTGATCAGGCTGAAACATTTATCTTTGAAGCAAGTCATGATTCTGCAGCAAGGGCTGATATGTCTCAGAAACGTGTGAACAAATTCAAGAATGGGAACCAGGATTTACATGACCGTTCCATTTCTGAGACAGCATCTAAGGCCAGCCGTAGACTGTTCGAATCTCGGCCAGTTTAGCAGGAACCGGCTAAGATTTGAACCATGTATGTCAGCCTGAATGTACCAAGTTGATCGATCGGCTTACTTGGGTAAAACCAGCATGGCAGATTTTGCATGTGATTATCGCTAGCAGCTTGTATAGTGGGAGAGATTCCCTTGTCAGTACTGTCTGTGTTGATGGGGGAATGGAGCAAATCCCCTTCCTGCAACCCACGGTTGCAGGAAATAAACTTGCTCCATGTATGGCCTCTAAGTCTAGAAAGGATTTGCTGATCCCAGATGACGCAGCAACAAAGATAGCACTATCCTTCTGTAAAGAAAAGAAGATAAAGGAACTGTCAGGTCGGAAACAATGATCTTTGTGAGATGTAATAAATAACTGTACTTACGCATTATGTAGCATGCATGTACTTAACATGAATAAATATATCTAGTTATAAGTCCACTTAAACCAGCATGGCTGTCAAGAACAATGAAGGCATTATTTATGCAATCTGAAGACGTATTATCTTGAGATAACCATGTATTGTTTAAGTTAATAAATGAATCAAGATGAGCAAATGCATCACAGAAAAGCCCCCCCGAAAAAAATTAAATAAACAAATTCTACGTTCACCAGCCTAAAATAAAGACCCACATCAAAACAATGTGACCACAATCAATGTTAAAATGGTGATGCTTATAGGGAAATTCCAGTGTGTCATTTTTTTTTTTTTTTCGTAAATACAAGAAAAAAAGGCAGAACCATCAAATTTTAATGTTAAGCACTGTTAAATAAATGAAGCTCTAAGGAGATATAAAGTACATAACACACTAGGGACCCATTCGATTTTACTATCACCAGCCTTTGCGTCACAGTCAGCTCCATCTACAGATAGCAGTATCACAGGACTGTGAGGGGCAACGGACACATAACTATCATAAACAATGAAAGAATAGCTTTTACCTATGCTATAGTGGGGTCCAATTACCCACCCACCACAAAAATATTTCCAGCGTAAAAACATGTCTTTTGAAGTACAAAAGTAGGTCTTTGTTTTTGTCCTACTGAAAAATTTTAATGAGGATTTTAAGGGTGAAGTAGAAAAGTATTCTTTAAAGAAGTGGGCATTGTATTATCATAGCATAAGGAGATAATTACACAATAGCACCCGTCAATATATCAAATATACGCAGCACAATTGGATTATTTAATACACTTAAATAGCTTAATAGCTCTACTTTAATTAGTGAAAAACAAATAAAAATTAAAATTGCATCATCAAAAGTCCATCATATATCTCAAAACAAAAAAAAAATCTCATCCAAAGATCCACACCATTGTGTCATAAATAAGTGACAGTTCATATAGCTTCTCAGATGTGTCCTGTGAACCATCACCTCTAGGTGAAATGCCCGATCACCTCCACAATTAGACCCCTTACAGAGTCTCACTCCCGTATGACCAATTCATCCTGTAACCGATTTAGCAACACTCCGCCTCCTCCTGGCACGAGGTATACTTATTTAACCCCTTCTGCTTGATCCTCAGTCATCAGCATGACCACACAGCAGAATATATAAAATGGAGAACCACAGTGCTCTATATTTTCATACTCTTTATTCGCAATAAAACGTGAATTAAAAACACTTACAAAATTGCATAAAAAAATTTGTTAATCTCGGCTCACCACTAATACACGGATGACCACTGTGTGTGACGTCACGGGCTCGGCTCCTCCCACCTATACGTGTTACGCCCTGCGACTGGGCTTCTTCAGTAGGCATCGTACTGGCATCAGGGCCATGCCGGGAGTGGATGTTGCCAGAGGCGGTCGTTGTTGCCACCCCCCAAAGATGGCCAACCGTAGCACTGACTGTGTGTGTTAATCTAGGCTCAGCATCACTGATCAAACATTTCTACTGGCTGCTGCACCTGTGACACAGGCAGGCACAGTGCCCAGAAGTGCTGTACTTGGTGACATTCCTTGTTAACAGGTTCTATGTCACTAAAAAGGCTCTGCGGCTTTGCCTTCCTGTGTCACAGGCAAGCAAACAGACAGGGAGCTCAGTATAGCTGAGCCTGTGATTTACTGAACTGCATTGAGGACAAAATGTCCAGTATGGATATTCCAGCCTCAGTGCCATGCCTCCGTGAGTGCCGCTTCACTGGTGGCAGAGATACACTGTGTTCAGAATGTCACAGAGTCCCAAGACTTATGAGTGAACGCAAAGAAAAGGTTGAAAATCAGGCCTCAGTTGGTTAGTTGACACGTTAGTGAAAAGAGTAACATTTTCAAAATAAAAAAAGGGACAGAGAAGTTAAAATGGTTGTAAAGGTAATTTATTTATTTGTTTTTTTAAAATAACAAACATGTCTATAATTATCTGCTCTGTGCAATAGAATTGCACAGAGCCGCGCAAATCTCCTCTACTGGGAACCCCTTCCGGTGCTTCTGGCCCCTCCTCTCTGTCCAGTGCACGCTCTCTCCTGAGCCCCGCTGCTCTGCCCATTGGCACAGACCGCAGGCCTCGTCACTGGCTTTGATTCATAGCACTGGAAGGCAATGGCTCCCGGTGCCCCAGTAAAGCCAGAAAGATCCGGAAATGAAGGGAGAGAAGAGCTGCAGACGTGTACTGTGCTGGATAGAATGAGGGCTCGGGTAAGTAAAAGGGGGGGGTGAGGGGGGATGCTGATGCCTAAACATTTTTTACCTTAATGCAAGGAATGCATTAGGTTAAGAAATGTTTTGGCTTTAGAACCACTTTAAAGTAACTCAGGAGATTCACATACTAACAATTCTATAAGTTTTCTTTAGTAGTAGAACAAAAAAAATAAATAAAAAATATAGCCTGTTAAAAGGGAAAATAACAAAAACAGACCTCGTTAGCACAGGAACGGATTGGCTTCTTGTACTTCTTTATCCCCTCACACTGCAGCTCTGCTACACAGGGACTGCAAGAGTCTGACAACATGTCAAATTCAGGTACAAACACTGATTGCATTTAAAAAATTAAAGTGATAATAAAAAGGTTCCTTTTTTTTCTTTTTTAAATAACAAACATGTTATCATTACCTCCACTGTGTAGCTCGTTTTGCACAGAGTGGCCGCGAACCTGGTCTTCTGGGGTCCCTCGGCTCTCTCTGCTCCTCCCTGCATTAGATAACCCCCCGAGAGAATCGCTTTCCTGGAGGGTTACCTTGGGGGCGCGCTCCCGAGTCCAGCATTCGGCATCTATAGATACTGAATGCAGGACTCGGCCCTGCCCCCCCCCCCGGCGGCCACGTCATTGGATTTGATTGACAGCAGCGGGAGCCAATGGCTGCGGTGCCATCAATCTATCCAATCAACAGTCGAGAACACCCTAGCCGAGAGACGGCGTGTCTCAGGTAGGTAAAAAGGGGGGGGGGCTGGGGGCCAGTGACTGCCAGGTGTTTTTCACCTTAATGCATAGGATGTATTAAAGCGGAGTTCCACCCAAATTTTGAACAATATCTGTATGTATTCTCTTCCTTGCCTAGATGCCGTTTAAAAATATTAAAATCGCCGTAATTACCTTTTATTTTTCTATTTTTCTTTGCACTTCCTGGTTCTCCTCCCGTGGGAGTAGGCGTGTTTCTAGCCTCGCCCAGACTCCTGGGAGCTAGTCTCAGGCTTCCCAGGATGCCACTGAGCATGTGCGGGAACGAGCGGTGAATGCTGGGAGCACAACATTCACCACATCCAGGAAATAAATGCTTGTGGGCTTCAAATGCCCACAATGAAGATGGAAACCGCCTGCAGTGAATAATATAAGTTATTCTTTCCGACAAAATCTGACACAGGCGGACATATTACACACAATATGTGAGTATGTAATGCTGAGAAGAAAAGTTTGTGAATGAACTCAAAAAAAAAAAAAAAACGATAGATAGGTGGACCCCCGCTTTAAGGTGAATAAACACTTACCTTTACAACCCCTTTAAAATATAATGATGTATTAATGAATATAGAGCTGCACGAGTTTGTGTCTTATATATCTGCCTGGTGTACAGGTTCAAGTATCAAAAACCTGAATACACGCTTGAAAACACATTGCATTCAGATGTCCGACTACTGTATACTAAAAAGCACAAAGGAGAATTATTTTGCAATATGATGTAAAAACAAACCACATTTCCTTAATTACTACAAATTATTCAAACAAAATGCTAACACACATATGCAATTATTGGGCAAATTTGACAAGAAATAGCAATTTTCCATTCATATTTTTCAAGTCACCAGGGAAATCAATGAAAGAAAACAGTTTATAACTTTCCCCAGCTGTGAACTAAAATATGGTAATGGAAAAAATGCAACATATAATACAATCTCTGGATAAACAGCATCCTTGATCAAGGGAAAGGAGTCATATAACATGCAGAAACCAGAGTAAAAAAAAAATACAGCAGGATTGTATTAGATGCAGTCCTTCTATTAAGAAAAGCAAGTTATAATTGGGCTTACAGAGGAATCAGTTTATTAAGTCTTAAAGTGTATGCAAGGCCAAAACTTTTTTTTCCCTTAATTTTGCATAGAGTAGAAATGTTATTTTTTTTCTGTGTCCAGCTGAGTAGATTTCCTTGTACATCCTGTCCTGGAGATGAAATATTAATTAAGAGGACATACACTATATTGTCAAAAGTATTGGGACACCTGGCTTTAGACGCACATGAACTATAATGGCATCCCAGTCTTAGTTCTTAGGGTTCAATATTGAGTTGGCCCACCCTTTGCAGCTATAACTTCAATCTTCTGGGAAGGCTGTCCACAAGGTTTAGGAGTGTGTCTATGGGAATGTATGATCATTCTTCCAGAAGCGCATTTGTGAAGTCAGGCACTGAAGTGGATGAGAAGGTCTGGCTCGCAGTCTCCACTCTAATTCATCCCAAAGGTGTTCTATCGGGTTGAGGTCAGGACTCTGCAGGCCAGTCAAGTTCCTCCACCCCAATCTCACTCATCCACGTTTTTTTTTAACCTTACTTTGTGCACTGGTGCACAGACATGGTGGAACAGGAAAGGGCCATCCCCAAACAAAGTTGGGAGCAGGAAATTGTCCAAAATATCTTGGTATGCTGACGCCTTAAAATTTCCCTTCACTGGAACTAAGGGGCCAAATCCAACCCTTGAAAAACAACCCTACACCATAATCCCCCCTCCACCAAATGATTTGGATCAGTGCACAAAGCAAGGTCCATAAAGGCATGAATGAGTGAGTTTGGGGTGGGGGAACTTGACTGGCCTGCACAGAGTCCTGACCTCAACCCGATAAAACACACCTTTAGGATGAGTTAGAGCGGAGATTGCAAGCCAGGCCTTCTCGTCCATATCAGTGCCTGACCTCACAAATGCGTTTCTGGAAAAATGATCAAACATCCCCATAGACACACTCCTGAACCTTGTGGACAGCCTTCCCAGAGGAGTTAAGGCAGGTATAGCTGCAAAGGGTGGGCAAGCACAATATTAAACCCTACGGACTAAGACTGGGATGCCATCAAAGTTTATGTGCGTGTAAAGTAAAGGTGCGCATTTTCACTGGTCTCGCAATTCGATTTAATTATGATTATCCTGTCAACAATTCATGATGCATTACGATTACTCCCTGTGGTTTTCATAAAAAAATTCAAGCAATCAGAAGAACTCCATTTTTTTTATCTGCTCTAAAAAAAAAAAAAAAAAAAAGAAAAAAAGGACACTCCCTGCATGTACCAAAACCTGAACACAACAGACAAGAACAGTATTTATTTAGAACAGTAAATACACAGCATGCTCCACCAAGAGAAGTACCTGCACCTTTTTAAAAACAACACTCCACTATGTGGCATGGATGAACCCAGAGACATATACACGCTGTCGCCAAACGCCAGTCTTAGCAATAAGCATCGGCATGTTTAGACAGCTTTCGTCCCCTGATATTGAGTCCACTGCAGAACTTTGTTTTTCTGGTCCTTGAATGCCTCCTATGGTCACCTCTAGCACGTGGTTTTACAGACGTAGATAGACACCTGTGACTTTTGTGATTTGATTAACATTTTAAGAGACCTAGAAGACTTATACCTCTAATTGGACAACATTCCCTGAAGAAGCCCAACATATGGGTGAAACATGTTGGGAACTCCATCTTATAGTGCTGTATCCATAAAATCTTATTGATCTGTACTTGCCAATTGTTATGTTTTAACAATTTTTTTATTTTTCTCTTTAAAGTGGTGTTCCGACCGAAATTATAATTTTTAAATAAAAATATCCCTATAAAACACAAGCTTAATGTATTCTAGTAAAGTTATTCTGTAAACTAAGGTCTGTTTTGTTAGTTTATAGCAGTAGTTTGTTATTTTATAAACTTACAGCAGGCCGTGGCCATCTTAAGTCTGGGCATCTGAAGCCAAACTGTATTTCTTCCTGGATCTCATCCTTGCAGATCTCGCACATGCTCAGTGCAGCACAAGCGGTGTAATAGGTTTCAGGTCAGGTTTCCATAGCAACAGCAGTGTCAGAGGAAGTTGCCGCCCCTTCCCAGAAGGCATTGCAAACAGGAAATGATGCAATGGGCCGCGGCCAGGGAGGAGGAAGTGAAAAATGAATACAGCAGATATACAATAAGTGCTGAGAAATTTTTTTTTTAAATATCCAATTCGTTTACAGTGCGCAGTTTAGTGAGGGATGCTGAAGAGTTGTAAAAGTGGGTGGAACTCCACTTTAAAATAAAAAAATTCTTATACATTATAGTTGATACTGTTTCAATTTATTTTGCACCTTAAAAATCTAAATTTCTCTTTATACTTTTAACTAATTAAGGGATGTGGTGCTAATATTAAGCTGATCTGCCTGTAATCATAAAGTCCTTTTTTATGTGGCATGGATGTGAACGAGAATAATGGGATTTCCAATGTCATACACTGCAGGGCCACAAAAAGATGCAGGAGAAATCCCACTACTGTGAACAGGGCCTTAGATGAATACATTGGTTTGGAATTTACAATGCAGCACTGATAATGAGTAATTAATATTTTGTATTTCTTAAAAACCAAATTTAATAACAATCAAGGCAAATTTAGCTTCCTCTACATGTTTCTTTCCTTCTCTTCTCACGGATTATATAGGAAGAATTCCGATAAGCCTTGGAAAAACACAACACATTCTCTCTTCCAAGGGTCAATCTTATCCCCTGGTTTCATAGCCTCATCACTGCTACTTTGTTCATTTGTAGGAGAAATGCCGTCTCTGAATGTCACATGACACTGACCAACATGTATTGTTCCCATTTCCGATCGAGCGTCTTTTTTTTTTTTTCTTGTCTTAACAGGAGTGAAGAGGTCAATTAGACTTCATTACAAATCGACTTTGCCTGTCTAGGCAAAACTTCAGCCAATCTGTAATGAGGTTATCATCGATCTCTGCCTTGTTAGTGGATCCGTTATTGGTGCTCTGCCACACAACGTGACATTAAAAAGCACCTTTCTATCAAGAGCTGAAAACTCCTGCTAATGTTAAAGTGATGTCAAATAAATATTTGTCACATCTCACTTAACAGAAAGTAAATATAAGCAGTCGTATATAGTTATCAGTGGCGGATCAGCAAATGTGTGTCCTTTGCATTCAAGCTGTCATCTTCTGCAATCCAACCAATTTATTTTATCGCAGAGTACACTCAGAACTGAACAACTGCCACGAATAAACATAGAAATGGAGCTATGCGCGTCAGACTCCGTTTGTAGAGAACATATTGCTAGAATGACTGGATCACAAACAAATATGCCGTACTGAAAAGCAAATTGTCCTGTTTAATTATTTAGTTACGTAAAAATCTTCCTGAAAATCGATGGGCATTGTGTTCTTTCTGCGATTTTTTTTTTGAAGAAGAGGTCTGTCCACAGATTTGAACTGTGATATGGGGAACTTTCAAGCATATTTCCACTTCTGCAGTCAAATTTGATAAAAAAAACCCACTTTAGGTTTATTATGTCTTTCCATTCATAAAGCATGCCTACATTTAAAAAAAATATTTCTTACCTTTTAAATCAGAGGTCTCCAAATGTTCCAAACAAAGGGGGTGCTGTACTGTGGCCAGTGAGTAGAAAGTGTCCAGGTATCAGAGGGCGTAAACAATGCCCCATCTTTTGTATCAGTGGGAGGAATAGCGCCGCAGGGTTGGTGTCAGTGGGAGGAATAGCACTGCATGGTTGTTGTCAGTGGGAGGAATAGTGCCCCATCACTGGTGTCAGTGGGAGGAATAGCGCCACAGGGTTGGTGTCAGTGGGAGGAATAGTGTCCCATCACTGGTGTCAGTGGGAGGAATAGCGCCACAGGGTGGGTGTCAGTGGGAGGAATAGCGCCACAGGTTTGGTGTCAGTGGGAGGAATAGCGCCACAGGTTTGGTGTCAGTGGGAGGAATAGCGCCACAGGGTTGGTGTCAGTGGGAGGAATAGCGCCACAGGGTTGGTGTCAGTGGGAGGAATAGCGCCACAGGGTTGGTGTCAGTGGGAGGAATAGCACCGCAGGGTTGGTGTCAGTGGGAGGAATAGCACCGCATGGTTGGTGTCAGTGGGAGAAATAGTGCCCCATCACTGGTGTCAGTGGGAGGAAAAGAGCCACAGGGTTGGTGTCAGTGGGAGGAATAGTGCCCCATCACTGGTGTCAGTGGGAGGAATAGCGCCGCAGGGTTGGTGTCAGCGGGAGGAATAGCGCTGCAGGGTTGGTGTCAGCGGGAGGAATAGCGCAGCAGGGATGGTGTCAGTGGGAGGAATAGCGCAGCAGGGATGGTGTCAGTGGGAGGAATAGCGCAGCAGGGATGGTGTCAGTGGGAGGAATAGCGCCACAGGGTTGGTGTCAGTAGGAGGAATAGTGCCCCATTTCCAGTATCAGTGGGAAAAATAGTGCCCCATTTCCGGTGGCAGTGGGAAGAATAATACCCCATACATTTACCGCGGCCATGGAGAAAACTCAAAACGCAGAAAAAATCGTGGTGTGTTTTTGCCACGTTTTCCCACTGCCGGCAGCCAAAACAATCCTATCCTGAATGTGATTCTTCCGCGTTCAGGAAAAGCCAATGTGTACATGGTGACATAGGCTTTTATGGAGTTGAGCTTAGGAGCTTTGGCAAAAAAAAAAGCGCCAAAAACTCCTAAACGCAGGTTTAGGCGCTGCCAGTGTAGGCTAGTGTACATGAAGCCTTATGCCACGTACACATGAGCGGACTTTTCAACCAGACTGGTCCGACGGACAATTTGACCGTGTGTGGGCTTCATCGGACCTGCAGCAGACTTTTTCGGTCGAAAATCTGACGAACTTTAGATGTGGAACATCTTTCAAATCTCTACGTCGGAACTCCGCCGGACCCAGTTCCTATCGAAAAGTCCGCTCATATGTATGCTAGTCTGACGGACGAAAACCGACGCTAGGGCAGCTATTGGCTATTGGCTATTGGGGTACAAGACTACGGTAGACAGCAGCTTTATTGATGCAAACTTCTCTGCAAAATACTTTAAATTTAAAAATATTCCTCAATAGCTACAAAGGGATTAAATCCACTTTGTGTGCACAAAATACCCTTTCAAACCTGGATATTAACTTGAAATATTAGCAGTGACATCATCATTACCTGTGCAGAGAGCAGAGATGTGGGAGGGGCCTAGCAGGCCCACCCATTAAATAAAAAACTATGAGAGAGGGCAGAGACCGGACCTGTCACTCTGCACAAGGAGAGAGAGGAGCAGTGACCGGTCTTTAGTACAGGACGCTACTGCAGAGAGGCAAAGTTTCATATGAAATTATCGCACAGATAAGAAATACACAAAGCCCACCAAGTTTCAAGTAAGAATACACGTATCTTCTGTAGTTAGACAACATTTGCTTATCCCGGAGTTCTGAATTAAAGCATTTTAAAAAGCCGCAGCTATTGTAATAAGCACCTCACCTCAAAGAGATTCAAAATCATTTTAGAGAAGTAGAAAATGAGTCGGAATATTTATTGTGTTCAAAACAGCACCAGGGAGCAAAACCTTGACAGTGGATACGACCCGAACTGCAATACAGAGTAATGAGGTGTTCTACTTTGTTCCCATTGTAAGTTAATGCGCCAAAAAGCACTCAATGGGAGAGAACATATCACTTAAATCTGTATGATCATTTACTACATAATCGAAACAATATGTACCCAGCATCCAGACGAACAAATCATTTTAGAATTCTGGCACGCTCATCTCAGTGGGATTTTTCTTTTTTAAATGTATTTTTAATTTCACTAAACAGATTAAAGAATAAAGAACGATGGCTTTGCATATAACACTGAGAATTAATTTCACAATGTAATTGCTTGCATGATTTATAATGACATTATTTTTCAGTAACAGCGCCAACTAGATGGCCTAAGAGAAAATGGCACTTTATATCTTTATCAAGTCTTCATTTGAAGTGCATCTACAACCAAAACTTGTGGTTTCCTTTTGGGAATAATAGAAAAGTATAAGGCTGGCCATACACCTATAGATTATCTGCAGATTTTCTATGGTTACATGGAAAAAGTGTGAGATTCCTCCATCCACACAGTTTAGCGAACATGGAGAGATCAGTTGCACATTTTCTATCTAACCATAGAAAATCTGCAGATAATCTATAGGTGTATGGCCAGCTTTAGTCAGGATTTTTTGCTTTCTCTGTCCCTATTACATAGATTTCTTGTGATTTACTGTACAAGAATCAACGGTTTCGAAGACAAGAAGAGGGGGAACCTCCCCGTTGGGCACATCGGACATGACCCGAGAGAGGTTCCGATGCTCAAACTATATCCTATCTATGTGACCAATGTCCTTTGTCATCATTGCAAAAAATGGTGGGAAATCTTACAATAGTAACTGAAGGGTTGCCTGTGCTCAAATCTAAATAGCCTACATATGTAAAACATATGATGTGCTGGAGGCTGCGGCTACATTTTAGCACACAACATTCTTAGTTAAAGAGGAACTGCAGTCTGCTCTCATAATTTGTAATAAAAACAACTTTGCCATTCTGAAGCTTTCCTCCAACCACTGTGCATATTATTTTATACATACTGTGATTCTGTACCGGCCAAATATGCTGCAGAAATCTCCTTCCACTAAGTCTGGCTGCAGCCATTTTAACTGTGGGCAGCTGAAGCTGCTGCCTGTTCACTTCCTGGATTTACACAGACACCCCTCTGCTCCCCCATCCTGGCAAACTATCACGAGAGTGAGAGAGAGAGCTGTGCAATGTCGTCATTAGCCTAGGCTAATGACCAGACAAGAAACAGGAAGTGGGCTGTATAAGGTATTTACTGGCAGAAAAAAAATGTTTTATTATCCAAAGTTAAAACAATAAGGGCAAAAGATTTAACAGATGGAAAGTTGAAAGAATGACTGAAGGTCCGCTTTATCTAGACACTCATATACACCTTTACATATTTCAAGCAACCTTTTGTATAAAAATAGGAATTCGGCCAACTGCATGAAAGTGATCCCTCTCTAGCCAGTCTTATTCTACTTTGAAGATTGCCAAATATGTACTTGCTGAAAGCATACGTTGATGGACACATAAGGGGAGTTAACAAGGAGTGGTGCAAGCCCCTTTGCTAATTAGGAGTGATTTGTTCTCTGTTCTGTGGCTGTGACAGATGCAGCACAAAAAACATGAGTGCTAGAGCTGCACGGTCCGATCTCTCTGCCCGTCCCCGATGCCCACTCAGCTCAGAGGAGAAGGGAGGGTTGTTAACTCTGCAGGCTCTGCTCATGTACTGTAATCCCTGCACAGGCAGAGAGGGGAAGGTGAGTGGTTGGCTGGCAGCTCACATCCCATGTGACACGTTACACCCCTAGTAGAAACCTGCAACCTATTATATATGGAAAACCACATTTTCTCTGGGAACTAGGTGCAGACCTGCACTAGTTTCTGTTTTACTCTGAAATAGAATCTGGCATAGAACCAGGTCTATCTGCTCTGTTAATGTGGCATACACCACTTCTGAAAATTTTCTGAGCCATTATAAAAGCACAAGAATCGTAGTTAATTACCAGGATAGTGCGAACATGGGGTAAAATGATGCAAATGGAGGAGCGCTATAGCCTCCGGTCACACCTGAAACAGGTCTATCAGCTCTGTTATGCAGCGTACACATGGTCGGACTTTTCGACCGGACTTGTCCGACGGACGCCGACGGACCAAATCCGGCGAACAATCCGATCTTGTGTGGGCTTCCCCGGACCTTCAGCAGACTTTTCCAGTCGCAAATCTGACGGACTTTAGATTTGGAACATGCTTTAAATCTTTACGTCGTAACTCCGCCGGACCCAGAAATCCGCTCGTCTGTATGCTAGTCCGACGGACAAAAACCGACGCTAGGGCAGCTATTGGCTACTGGCTATCAACTTCCTTATTTTAGTCGAGTGTACGTCATCACGTACGAATCCTTCGGACTTTGGTGTGATCGTGTGTAGGCAAGTCCGTTCGTTAAAAAGTCAGTCGGAAGTCCGTCAAAAGTCCGCTGGAAAGTTTGTCAGACAAGTCCGGTCGAAAAGTCTGCTCGTGTGTACGCGGTCTTAGGCTCCATGCACACTAGGCTTAAAAAAACATCTGTTCTCTTTGGAGTAAAGAACGCTCATATAGAGCATTTTTTGTCCAAAGTTTAGACGAGTTTAGGAGAGTTTTACGTTTTTCTGCCAGTGAGCTCCAATCAGAAACGTGAATATGAAGGGTTTTTTTTTCCTGGCTCTAAACGTTGATCTCAAAATATTCCTGTAAATGTCCTAATGTACATGGACACATAGGAGAACATGAAGTTGCTTCTACAGGCAGAACACAAAACTCCTGTAGAAGCAACGTTTAAGCCAGTGTGCATGGAGCCTTCTGATTAGAACTCACTGGAAGAAAAAAAACAAAAAACTTTCCTAAACTTGTCTAAACTTTGTACAAAAAATGCTCAGGTCAGGTCAGCGACCCAGCACAATTCTATTGCAGTCTATTGGCCTAGGTCAGTGCCTCCATTCCAACTATGTCCATATTGGCACTAAATGCGTATGCTATGAGCAAGTAAATATTTGGCATTTTGCACAGTATAGTAGGGACCGGCAAAGAGGTATCACTTATGCAGTTGGTCAGTTGAACAAGTACACTGTATTACCAATAGTATTGGGACGCCTGCTTTTACACACATTAACTTTAATGGCATCCCAGTCTTAGTCCGTATTTGTCAGGCACTGATGTGAGCGAGAAGGCCTGGCTCGCAGTCTCCACTCTAATTCATCCCAAAGGTGTTCTATCGGGTTGAGGTCAGGACTCTGTGCAGGCCAGTCAAGTTCCTTCACCCCAAACTCGCTCATCCATGTCTTTATGAACCTTGCTTGTGCACTGGTTCAAATCTATATGTGGAGGGGGGATTATGGTGTGGGGCTTTTTTTCAGGGGTTGGGCTTGGCCCCTTAGTACCAGTCAAGGGAACTCTTAAGGCGTCAGCATACTAACACATTTTGGACAATTTCATGCTTCCTTCCAAATTTAACATGACTGTGCACCAGTGCACAAAGCAAGGTCCATAAAGACGGATAAGTGAGTTTGGGGTGGAGGAACTTGACTGGCCTGCACAGAGTCCTGACCTCAACCCAATAAAACACCTTTAGGATGAATTAGAGCGGAGACTACGAGCCAGGCCTTCTCGTCCACATCAGTGCCTGACCTCACAAATGTGTTTCTGGAAGAATGGTCAAACATTCCCATAGACACTCCTAAATCTTGTGGACAGCCTTCCCTGCAGTGTTGAATCTGTTATAGTTGTAAAGGGTGGGCCAACTCAATATTGAGCCTTGCGGATTAAGACTGGGATGCCATTAAAGTTCATGTGCGTGTAAAGGCAGGTGTTCCAATACTTTTGTAATATAATATAGTGTATTACAATATATGCAAATCAATCTTCCAATCAGGACTGGTGACAACTGTCCAAGAGAATATTTTACTTCACTTTGAAGAGATTTCTTCTCAATTGCAGTTGTGTCTTCGGTTCAGAAATCTCACCAATGGGACACAGAAAAAAAAATCCTGAAAGAGGTTTAACCATTCCATACTCTATTCAAAAGCAAAAAAATTGTAGCTATATATACTTTAGGTTCTACCTTGAACTATCAGGAAAAAAAAAAAAGGAGTACCAAAAGGCAAAATACATAGGACATTTAGAAAGAAAAACAAATGGCTTTCATGGTTTTCAGATCCAGATCAGACTTTAAGTTAAAAATGATTTTTTTTTTTTTTTTTTTATGGGGCAATAACTCAGGTGGAATCAGACTAACAAGAGTCTGATCTTGGCATAGAGACCAGAAGTCAGAGATAAAAGAATTGCATGGATAATCCTCCAGATGTAATGCTGCAACATGCTTCTTGTGTCTATTTCACTTTTAGACTTCAGAAATACATTTGTTTAGACATATTTTGTTTGAATTGTATTTCCATTTTCCATTTAGTATTTTAATACAAGACCACATAGATCAGGGGTCTCAAACTCAAATTGCCTGAGGGCCACATGACAATTTTCATATCCCATGGGGGGCCGCATGCAAACTTTTAAAACTTCAAAAGCAATGAACTATACCAGCAATACTATACTATACTATACCCAGCACTGGTGTCAGCAAACGCATTATTAACCCCCAGCACTGGTGTCAGCAAACGCATTATTAACCCCCAGCACTGGTGTCAGCAAACGCATTATTAACCCCCAGCATTACCCCTCCCACACTGCACAAATAGCCCCACACTCCATAAAATACCCCCCACACTCCATAATTACCCCCACACTACACAATTACCCCCCACACTGCACAATCACCCTCCACACTGCATAAAATACCCCCCACACTGCACAAATTTCTACCCCAGTCACCCCACTAAGGACTTTGCCTCAGTGTGATGGCTCACTCACCTCTCCTGGCAGTCAGGATCATCTGCCTCCAGAGTCCTCTCCTCCTGGCTTCCATACAGGCCTAGTGACAGGGGACCCAGAGAACACAATCTCCCGCCCTGAGGTGGCAGCAGGACCCTGGTTTGGGGCTCTGATCGATCGTCAATGCCTAGGTGGGCGGATCGATGAGCGGATCCTTCCTCCGCTCCATTCTCAGCTCTGTTCTCTCTCTGGGCTGCAGCAGCGTGCAGCGGAGAGGACAGAAGAGATGGAGAGGTAAAGCTCTTTGGCGCCTCCCCCTCTGTGGTGCCTGGGTGCAGTTCAAAAAGACATCCTGGATAGAGGTCGACCGATATGGATTTTTCTCTGGCCGATGCCAATATTTAGAAATCGGGGCGGCCGATGGCCGATATATGATGACGATTTTTGTGGCCGATATTTTAGGCCGATTTGAAAAAAAAAAAACCTCACCCACTCCACTCCTCCCTGCTTGCTCCTGTCACTCTACCACACACTTGATGTCCTCAGTACAGATGGCACGGGTTGGCTGTGGCAGGTGGCACTGGTTGGCTTAGGCAGGTGGCACTGGCAGGTGGCCCCGTCTGTCACTGGCAGGTGGCACTGGCAGGTGGCACGTTGCACTGTTTGGAGGGTGCACTGATTGGCACTGACAGATGGCACTGGCAGGTGGCACTGATTGGCAATGGCACTGGCAGGTGGCACTTATTGGCAGTGGCACTGGAAGGTGGCACTGGCAGGCATTGGCAAGTGGCACTGGTTTGAAACTGGCAGGTGGCACTGGTTTGGAACTGGCAGGTGGCACTATTGGCACTGGCAGGTGGCACTGATTGGCGTGGCACTGGCAGGTGGCACTGAGTGGCATGGCACTGACAGGTGGTGGCAGGTGGCACTGGCAAGCACTGGTTGGCACTGGCAGGTGGCACTGATTGGCGTGGCACTGGCAGGTGGCGGAAGGTGGCACTGGCAGGTGGCTTTGATTGGCAGGGGCACTGGTTGGTGGTGGCACTGGTTGGCGGTGGCACTGATTGGCCGTGGCAGGTGGCACTGGCAGGTGTTACTGGTTGGAGGTGGCAGGTGGAAATGGCAGACTGGTTGGCACTGGCAGGTGGCACTGATTGGCAGTGGCACTGGCAGCTGGCACTGACAGATGGCACTGACAGATGGCACTGATTGGCACAGGCAGGTGCCACTGGCAGGTTTCACACTGAGCGGAGTGTAACCGTGTGTGAAACTGACAAGGAGCTGTCCACACTCAGCGCTTGATGCTTGTGTGAAGCTGACACGTAGCACAGAGGAGAGAGACAGAATGATCTGTCAGAATTGAGGTTGATGTCGGGGTGGGCGGGACCCGGCCGAGGTGGGCGGGACCCGGCCGAGGTGGGCGGGACCAGCAGCTGTCAAACACCAGCCAATGATTGGGCTGCTTAAGAAAAGGGGCGGGCCACATACACGTGGCTGCCCGCCCAGATCCCATTGGCTGGTGTTTGATATTAGCCGGGTCCCGCCCACCCCGGCCGGGTCCCGCCCACCCCCGACATCAACCTCAAATCTGACAGATCCCTCTGTCTCTCTCCTCCTGTTACATGTCAGTTTCACACAAGCATCAAGCGCTGAGTGTGGAGAAGGGAGGAAGAGCAGCAGCCAGTGCTATATATCGGCCTAATGGCCAAATATCGGTCGACCTCTAGTACTGGATCGGCCCTGCCTGCGGGCCATTTTTAACCGGTCCGCGGGCCGCAAATGGCCCGCGGGCCGGTACTTTGAGACCCCTGACATAGATGGTCATCGTTGTCCCATACCTACTGACATGCAATGAGACGGCTGTGGACATTGGAGGTATCTATAACTTGCAAAGCAGAGTAAGATATGGCATAATACAAAAAATGTGTTGTACTTACAGTGTTCCCTTAGCTACCCTGAAAAACCCTACAAATACAATTTAATCATGCCAGTGACGCTCACCTCATGCAGCTTCCTGTGATGGAGTGACAACACTGCTGCATTGCACCTAACCTCTAAGCGGGGTTGTCACCCTCATGTAGACTATCCCCTGCTTGCAATACAACGATATAATATGACATTATAGGGGAGCGGCTATCAGCATTGTCACTGCTGATTCATAACCCTGTAGCTTGTCAATCAGTACTTGGTCACACCTAGTCTTGCCCACTGCTTTCTGGACTGACAGAATTGCCTATGTTGCTAAAACCCTCCCAATGTGAGCTGCAGTGTCTAAGAGGGGGGAGCATGTGAGACACAAATGAAAGGAGGCTTCAGCTCACCGATTGGGGCTTGTATCATGGATTTTTACTTGAGGCTTGTACACCACATAGTAACCTGATATGAGAACTGATTAGATGGTCATATAGGAGCCTTTGAAGCAGTATTAAACCCAAAAGCAAACATAGTGCGGCCTACCAATTCTTAGATGTGACAGTTGTATTAACTTTCTTTTAGGCCTTCTTTCTTTCCTGAAAGTAAGTCTGTTGTTTTTCAACAGGAAAAACTATCCTGCAAATGTAGCAGTTAGAAGGCTGAGACAAACCATTTACCAATGAGAGGGGTGCTTACAATGATCGTTTTTATTTACCGTATATACTGGAGTATAAGTCGATCCGAGTATAGGTCGAGGCCCTAATTTACCACAAAAAAATGGGAAAAACTTATTGGCCCGAGTATACGACGAGGATGAGAAATGCAGCAGCTACTGTAAGTGGAAAAAGAGGGTCAACAATGCCCATCTGCAGCTGTATACCTCCCTGTGTCCTGTGCATATGTGCATGTGTCATGTGTATATATGCATGTGTCATGTACCTGTGTCCTGTGTATATATGCATGTGTCATGTACCTGTGTCCTGTGTATATGTGCATGTGTCCTATGTATATGTGCATGTGTCATGTACCTGTGTCCTGTGTATATGTGCATGTGTCATGTGTATATGTACCTGTGTCCTGTGTATATGTGCATGTGTCATGTGTATATGTACATGTGTCCTGTGTATATGTACCTGTGTCATGTGCATGTGTCCTGTGTATATGTGCATGTGTCATGTACCTGTGTGCATGTGTCTGTGTGCATCCTACCTGTGTCCTGTGCATCCTCTGTGTGCAGCTCTACTCTGCTCAGTGTGTGCGGCGGCCATTCACTGTTCAAAAGTCGCGCCTCCTTCTCGTCCATGATAGGCAGAAAACTCCATTTCCCAGCAGTCAGCGGTCAGCCTATCACGGACATTCTCTCTTTCTCATACCACGGATGAGGATAGGAGAATGTCCATGATAGGCTGTACACTGACTGCCTATCACAGATGAGGAGGCGCGGCTTTTGAACAGTGAGAGCCGCTGCTGAGTGTAATGTAGCACACGCTGGCCGCCGTCTGCCTGCATGACACGCTGATCATGCAGACAGGCGGCAGCGACTCGAGTATAAGTCGAGGGGGGCACTTTCAGCTCCAAAAAAGGGGCTGGAAAAATTTGACTTATACTCAAGTATATATGGTATGTAAAATCTCTACGGCGAAAGGAAAAAACTGTAATGCCCTGTACACACGTCGGATTTTTCGACGGAAAATGTGTGATAGGACCTTGTTGTCGGAAATTCCGACCGTGCGTGGGCTCCATCACACATTTTGCATCGGAATTTCGGACACACAAAGTTTGAGAGCAGGATATAAAATTTTCCTACAACAAAATCTGTTGTCAGAAATTTTGATCGTGTGTACACACATCCGACGCACAAAGTGCCACGCATGCTCAGAATAAATTAAGAGACAAAAGCTATTGGCTACTGCCCTGTTTATTAGTCCCAACGTACGTGTTTTACGTCACCGCCTTCAGACTGATCGGATTTTCCGACAACTTTGTGCGACCGTGTGTATGCAAGACAAGTTTGAGCCAACATCCGTCGGAAAAAATCCATGGATTTTGTTGTCGGAATGTCCGATCAATGTCCGACCGTGTGTACGGGGCATTAGATGTTTTCTATAGCAAGACTCTTTTAGGATTTGCTCCTACCCTGTAAAGACTCTTTAAGATAACTAGATGGCATTGCTGACTATATCCCTGTTCCAGTGTTTCTCAGATAGCATTAGATGACTGCCGTACTGCCTGAAGCTGTGGCTTAAAAACTTGAAATAGACAAAGGGAATATAATTAGCCTAGAAATAATTGCACTGGCTATGGAATATTACAACCTAACTGCAAAAAAGTTCCTGTAGGTTCTTTACTATTCCCTCCTGCTA
Organism: Lithobates clamitans; assembly: GCA_037952925.1. Lineage (NCBI taxonomy): Eukaryota > Metazoa > Chordata > Amphibia > Anura > Ranidae > Lithobates > Lithobates clamitans. Next base: position 1,411,300 of record JBBGZY010000603.1, on the reverse strand, counting down.
CTGTAAGAAAATTGTGTTTAAACTACTAAGCAAACACAATCAAATTGAAAACAGCTTACTATGCAAATACATTTTTCTGCACATGTTAGTCTCTCAGTGTCGGTCCTATGTAAGCCATACATGAAGGCAATATAAGTGTGAGCAAGGTTTATATATATTAACTTTTCACCCAGTTCATCCAGGAGTGGTTTTATTTACTAAAGGCGTTTACAGACCTTAGAGAAAGTTTGTCCGATTTGGCTGTTTATGGTGGAATCAGGGATGTATGTAGGTGCCTCCATTACCCTGGCTGAGTCTACCTGGGGGGAAACTGCTGTTTTTTTTTTTTTTTCAGCCAATCACTACTGTTCCTAAAAAGACAGGTGCAAACAGTAGTCCCCACTCACACCTTCCTAGCCTCAAACACGCAAGTCCACCAGATGAGAATTTGCACGTTTACAACAAGATGTTTAAATAGAACGATGGTTCCATTGCTGGCTCCTACATACAGAGCTGGCCACAGTCTAATGTTTGTAGACAGCTTAAAGCCCAACTCCAGGTTTTAGAGAACATTACCTAGTTTGTGTGGACCAAGCTAGCCCAAGGGAACCATTTACTTCACTAACAGATGCAGCATGAGAGATGTCCTGCTCCTAGAAGGAAATTGAGTTGGGTTGAGCACTGTATTTAATCATAGAATACAAAGCTCCTTGTGAATGGCTGAGCAGCGCTCAGTCCGACACGATATTGTTCCAGGAATGGACGGGAAGTTCCTGTCCTGCTGCCGGAACACAGCGCTGTATACCATATGTAGCCAAGGCTATATACAGTTTATACGGCGCTCACCGCTGCTGCATCCGTTAGTGAAGTAAATAGTTCGTCTGGACCAGCTTGGTCCAAGCAAGCTACTTAAAGTTACTGAAACTCAGAGATCAGCTTTAAAGAGTAATTACACTTTTGTTGAGAAAAAAACAAACAAAAAAAACCACATCCTTCTGGATGATGGCTGTACATTGCAGGCATTTTAAAAGGATCAACTTTCCAAAAAAAGTAATAAATTGATATATTTTTGCAGGTAAAAAAAAATGTGCATTTATTATTTTTTATATTACAGCCTGTAAAGCATGGATGCTCAACATGTAACCCTCCAGCTGTTGCAGAACTACAAGTTCCATGAGGAATTGCAAAGCAGACAGTTAAAAACATGATTCCCAAGGACAAAGGCATGATGGGACTTGTAGTTCTGCAACAGCTGGAGGGCCACAGGTTGAGCACCCATGCTGTAAAGCATTGCACCCGTGATCAGCAAATTGTTGGTGCTCTGCCGGGATCCTGCAGACTCTCAGTACAGTAGGTACAGGCTGACAGTTACTCAAATGCAGGAAAAATCAATGAACTAGAAGAGCGCTCACCAGAGCTCTCACAGTTTATTGAGAACTACAAGCCGTCTACAGCGGAAGCCGACGGTACTTGTACTGCGAAAGGATGATGTGGCTATGTGGGATGAGACCCGCACAGCCACGCTATTTTAAAAATGGGGCAGTGGGTGAGGGGAGAAGATGATGTACGGAATGCCTTCAGGTTGCCATGTTGCATTGAATTTTACAGAAAATTACAGTACTGCAGATTGAAAAGAAAAGGAATAGTATATGTATAGTTATTCTTTTTTTTAATTAATTTGCTATTACCTTAAAAGTGGAGTAGCCCTTTAAGGGCCAGTGTTAAAGTGGGAGTCCGGAGACCAATCTTTTTTTTTTTTTTTTTTTAGGTCATTGAGACACTTTGCTAATCCCAAAATAATACTCACAGTTTGGGTGTAATATTTCCGCCTCTGTTTTCGTACTGAAGAATAACTTTAAAAATGTGATGCTGGCTGTTTCCATCTTGCTTGTGGGCATGTGAAGCCCACAAGCATTGATTTCCTGGATGCGATGAATGCTGTTCATTCACAGCTTGTTCACGTGCATGATCATTGTTCCCGCACTGAATCTTGGGAACGCTGAACACTAAGCTCCCAGGAGACAGTGTGGCGCCGGGGAAAGGCAATAAACACGCCTACTCCCATGGGAGGAGAGACAGGAAGTGCCACAATAAAGTACAATATAAAGGTAATTACAGCGTTTAAAAAAATTTTCATGCGGCATTTGAACATCTATGCAATTAACTGAAGGGGGTAAGATTAAGTTAAAAATTTGAGTGGAACTCCGCTTTAACAAGGTTTTGTTTGCTTCAGAACTACTTCTTCCCCAAAATAAGTCCAAGGGAAAGCAAAAGCTGCTTGAAGCAGGTCAACTGCAGGTCAAAAGCACTTGCAATGAATTGTTAATGATCTCAGAAAGGTCTAAAATTAATTTTAAAATCAAGTTGCCTTTGCCTAACCCATTACAATAGGTCCCAACACCGCAAACAGCATCTACCTGTATGTAACTATGTACAGAAACTAAGGCTAAGCTCTCATAAATTTAGTGTAGTCACAGGAATAAAAAAAAAAAATGTCTGAATGGTTACAATAGGATACTACACTCTGTATGGCAGTATGTGCAGGACAGGAGCACTATGGGTATGATGGTGGGCACCATGTGTGTGAGAGGAATGAGAAGGGGATAGTGGTAAGCAGCACAAGAGAGGGGTGCATAGGGCATATAGGTGGGTAGAATGTGAGGGAGACAAGTGGGGATTGAAGGATGATGGCCATTACACGCAGAAGAGGAGAGAGGATGGCATAGCCCCCTTTGCACTCTCCTTTTTTCCCCACAAACTCTTAATACCCCCTACTGTACCTTTCCAAAAAGGCATAAACTCAGTGATAAATACAAAACCAGAAAAAGTATACATGCAGCTGTGTGTCCGGTTTTAGGCAGGCGTGGAAAAAAATGCTGTAAATCCAGAATGCTTTCAGAAATAGAATTGTTAATAGTTAATTTTTTCCACAAAAATAAAATATATATATATATATTTTCTCATACATACAGCACATGGGTTGGATCTAAAATTCACCAGAAAGTTACAGCATGCACGTATTCAAAGTTTCAAAATAGATAAAATGAGGAAGAAAGATCCAGAAAAACATTTGATTTTGCAACAATAAATGAAACTGTTATTTCCGAGTCAGCAAATGATGACACAACATTACGATGACCATTTAAAGTAGAAACCACCAAGAAATGCCATTAAAAATAATCTTACATCTAATTCAACCAATGTTTGAACCAATGTTTTATCTAAAAAAGCATCACAAATGTTCACTAGGTGTACTGCATTACCCACATATTCAAATTCTACCCCTTTTTCTTTGCATGCTGGATGCCATTTTTAATGCTGGCAGCATTCCTCTTACAGGAAAAGTAGTGCGAAGGAGAAGAAGGTGTTTAAATGTAATTACAGGGACAATTCAAGTACTGCTTGTTGCCACAGCAGTTATAACATCCATCAGCACGCAAACCTTGGTACTATACTGACTATTCATGTTACAACAGTCATGTACAATGATGGGACCACTCAGTGCAGTTTAGTGCGGTCACCTTTTGCAAATTCACAATGTCTTAGGGACATTGTATTGAGTTCTATTTCAAGTTGAGCAGGATCTCAGGTATCTACCTGTTATGGGATCACTAAATGCTGCGGACTCGCTACTGAACACTCCACTCCTAGCATAGGTCCTTTCTTCTCCCAAAGTGCCCCCCAGCACATATCCTATTAACTCCCCCCCAGTTCAACATAGGTGCCCCTCCTCCGGTAATAGTTCTGGTGGCCCCACCGCCTCTATACACAGCTGGGCTCAGCTCCAATCCTTCATCAGGCTCCGAAACCTGATACACCGTGCTGTACATTATATACACTGGTCTGTATATAATGTACAACAAGGGTAGGCAACCCCCGGCACTGGTGCCGCAAGCGGCTCACAAAGACTCTTTTGCCGGCACTCGACTCCCTCCCCATCAGCAGAGCAGCACAGAGAAGTGTCAGTAAGACACTAATGCATTCCAATTTCAGAGTTTCCCACATCACTTCTGCACTGAGGGGGAGGCACTGCGCCCTCACACATTGTAAAAGATGGGAAACATTGTTTGGTTCTCTAACTTTGCTGTAGCTGCAATTGTCAGCTTTTGTGATGGGGAAGAGATTGGGTGCAGTTCTGCTAGTGTGGGGGGTCCCTGTTTCCAGGAGAAGGAGGGCTGTCATTGGCCACTGCTAAAGCCAATCACAGTCCTGCTAGCCCCGCCCACCATCTGGAGGAAGATGACTGGTTGCCACTACCAATCTCAGAAAGAAGGGATTTCACTGTGATTGAGAAAACCCCAATCAGGTGACAGTTTATGGACTTACTGTTGAGCTTCTGGGAACTTTGTTGAAATTATTCCTGAACCTTTGCGTCACTTACTACTGAACCACAGCCAGTATTCAGTGCAATGAAAATCACACCCAACTTTTCCGGTGCCGAGTGCCGCACTTTTTCTCAGCTGCGATCCTGCACACAGGCCCACTGCTTTCAGAAAATGCCCCTGACCTGAGCTCATCATTGCACATCCATTCCAGAAGCTTGTATGTGACATCACACACATCACATACAAGCACGTGGGCTGGATGCAAGAGTTGGATCAGCAGGATGAGTGCGCCAGGACAGGTAGATGTGTCTCATCTCTGCTTTCTTTCACCACTCTGCATATCACGCATATCATATATGAGAAGAGGATACAGCGGTGGAGCAGATGAGCAGGAGGGTACAGCGGTGGAGCAGACGAGCAGGAGGGTACAGCGGTGGAGCAGACGAGCAGGAGGGTACAGCGGTGGGGCAGATGTGCAGGGAGGTACAGTGGTGGAAGAGATAAGAAGGGGTTCACTGTTGGGCCAGATGAGCAGGGGGGTTCAGTGTTGGGCCAGATGAGCAGGGGGTTCAGTGTTGGGCCAGATGAGCAGGGGGGTTCAGTGTTGGGCCAGATGAGCAGGGGGGTTCAGTGTTGGGCCAGATGAGCAGGGGGGTTCAGTGTTGGGCCAGATGAGCAGGAGGGTTCAGTGTTGGGCCAGATGAGCAGGAGGGTTCAGTGTTGGGCCAGATGAGCAGGAGGGTTCAGTGTTGGGCCAGATGAGCAGGAGGGTTCAGTGTTGGGCCAGATGAGCAGGAGGGTTCAGTGTTGGGCCAGATGAGCAGGAGGGTTCAGTGTTGGGCCAGATGAGCAGGAGGGTTCAGTGTTGGGCCAGATGAGCAGGAGGGTTCAGTGTTGGGCCAGATGAGCAGGATGGTTCAGTGTTGGGCCAGATGAGCAGGAGGGTTCAGTGTTGGGCCAGATGAGCAGGAGGGTTCAGTGTTGGGCCAGATGAGCAGGAGGGTTCAGTGTTGGGCCAGATGAGCAGGAGGGTTCAGTGTTGGGCCAGATGAGCAGGGGGGTTCAGTGTTGGGCCAGATGAGCAGGGGGGTTCAGTGTTGGGCCAGATAAGCAGGGGGGTTCAGTGTTGGGCCAGATGAGCAGGAGGGTTCAGTGTTGGGCCAGATGGAGCAGGGGGGTTCAGTGTTAGGGCAGATGAGCAGGGGGGTTTAGTGTTGGGCCACATTAGCAGGGGGATTCAGTTTTGGGGCAGATGAGAAGGGGGTTCAGTGGTGGCACAGAAAAACGTGGGGGTAGAGCAGTGGGGCAGATGTGAAAGGAGGTGTATTGGTGGGACAGATGAGCTGGGGGTTACAGTGGTGGGGCAGAAGAGCAGGGGGTTCAGTGGTGAGACAGATGTGCAGGAGGTACAGTGGTGGGGCAGATGAGAAAGGGGGTTACAGCGGTGGGGCAGATGAGCAGATAAGTTCAGTGTTAGGACAGATGAGAAGATGGATCAGCGGTGAGACAGAAGAGCATGGGGGTATGGCAGTGAGCAGATGTGCACGGAAGTACAGTGGTGGGGCAGAGAAGAAAGGGGGAACATTGGTGGGGCAGATGAGCAGGGTGGTACAGTGGTGGGACAAAAGAGCAGGGAGGTATAGTGGTGGGGCAGATGTGCTGGGGGTTACAGTGATGGGGCAGATGTGCTGGGGGTTACAGTGGTGGGGCAGATGTGCTGGGAGTTACAGTGGTGGGGCAGATGTGCTGGGGGTTACAGTGGTGGGGCAAATGAGCAGGGAAGGTGTATGAATTGGGACTTTTATAGAAAAATCCTTTTCGTGATTGAGAGTGTGAAGTTGACATTTTTTTGTTATAAAATCAGCACGCTCAATTTCTTTGAAAACATTTTTCGGCACACTGTGCTCAAAAGGTGGCCTACCCCTGATGTACAATATGGTGTCAGCAGGGTACAGACTGGTCATATACCCTGTAACCCATATTGTACATGAAATACAGACCAGTGTATAAAATGTACAGCAAGGTGTCAGGGTACAGACTGGTCTGTATATAATGTACAATATGGTTTACAGGGTATATGACCAGTCTGTACCCTGCTGACACTGTAGTTCTGTAAATACACTGACTTGTTTCCAGGACTTACCACCCTCAGTTTGCTTCTAGAATCCAGTGACACTTCCACAGCTGTCTATACTATTTTTTCCACAGTCCTCTACCTGTTCATGCTTCAGCGCCCGAGCCCCTTCTCCTTGGAGACCTGTCCGCTCTCTGGCAACTGGCATTGGAAGCCACTCTCCTATTGTCTCTCATTAGTCCAGGCAGGGAGGAGTCACTCTTCCCTTCCTCTTTACAGAGGCAGGCAATGCGGCACTGCTTAGTGCTTACAGTAGCAGACACTCACTGTCAGTGCTTCCCACTGGGCTGCCTGCAGGGAGAGATTTACATATATCACCCGCCCCGTTGCCCGAACTCACTGATGAGAAATGGAGCCGAGTCGGCTCCTCTGTGCAGGTACTGCCAGTGCAAATTAATGCCTGGCAATGGATTCCCCACCCCCATCCTGCCGGCTGGTGTCACCCGGGTGCTGGCGCCCCAACCCCCAGCCCCCCCCCCCCCATTGCGACGCCACTGAAAAAGGGTCAATATTGTAAGTAACAAGAATAGAGACATTGAGAGGGTCTCTTGTCTACTTATACCCTTAGTGGATAAGAGGGCACCAATATGGCATTGTGTTTTTGATTCACAAATACCTCTCCTGCATTCTAATAATAATTAGTGTACAGGAATTGCATAATTTGGTTATTTTGCATAACCTGTAAAGAATTTGACAGCTCCATATATTGAGCTTCCAGCTATTTTGTTTCCTTCCAAGACTGCAATAAAACCTGATCTCCATCACAACCATAAATTTCCCTGCGGCTAGCTCACTGACACATTGATGGGCATGGGCAGGGCTGGATTTCCATTACTGGAAGCCAAGGCACACGCCTTTGGTGCCCTAAGCAACACCTCTATGTTAGGCAACCTTGTTTACACAGGACATTTTCATGTTGTATTGATCCTGATTTAGCTTGGAATACTGGAGCGGATAACACACTTTTTGATGGGACAACACTGAAGAAGCTGCATACCAAAAGGGAAAATGTTTATAAAGCATACAATCCCTATCAGCTTAGTATAAGGTACCACCATAATGTGGTGTAAGTACAGTAGTATAATCAGAATGCAGAAAAAAACTAGTAAAATCTTTGAATTATGCCCACCCAGATTTTTCTAAGTATCAATAAATTACTAATGGCCTGTGTTATGTGTCTCCAAACTTTCTAAACAAAGGGACAGTTTACTGCCCATTGTATTTACTTGTATTCTCTTCCTGTAAGCAAAGAAATGCCAGCTCAGTGTCAAGCTGCAAGACCCCTATGGGGACATGACACTTGAGGAAGCTGAAGGCTGAGAACTGACAGCATACCTCCCAACATTTTGAGATGAGAATGAGGGACACTTACTTACAAATGTATGTAGGCATAGGACGCACCCCCTGCCACAACCCCTTAAAGGAGAATTAACCCCCCCAAAAAAGTTAATCAAATCCACAAGGGCTTTTTTTTTACCACTACTTTTCCTTTATATTGGCTTTTAAAAGTTACAAATGCAGCAATTTAGAAATTGGATGAAAAGTTTAGCACTGGAAAACACTTTTTGAAAGATAAAAAGTGCATTTTATAAACAAATATATAGATCAGAGCAAAATGAGGGACAAATGAGGAGGAAAGAGGGACAGTCCCTCGAAATCAGGGACAGTTGGGAGCTATGTGACACACTGGAGGAGGGCTAAACGGTCTATTAACAAATGTAAGTCTATTAACAAAACCTTTCATATAATGCAGGCAACATCTTTGGCATGTGACAGTTTGCATGTCTGATTTTAGACCTGTGCTCAAAAAGATAGGACATCCTTACACCCTAAGGCTGGCCATACATTATACAATTTTCCTTTAGATTTACCAAAACCATATAAAATGAGGTCAGACCTAAACACTTTCAATTTGCATGCAATCAGGCAGGCCCTTGCACTACATAGTTGAAGATAAATTTAAAGGAAATTGAACAAAAAAATTGTATAATTTATGGCCAGCGTAACACTTCTGCTCGGACAGGAAAAAATGCATGTATATAATACAAAAATTAAAGTGTTACTAAACCCACAACAGTAAAATTAGTCTGTATACGCAGTAAATTATGCTGGTTATACTCACTGTGGAACCTAAGGGGTTAATCCTGCGCATTGTGTAAAAAAGCAGTTTGATCCTGTCTTCTCAGATCCTCCCCTTCTTCCACAGTCCCCAAACCATCTCCTGTTAGTACACAGTATTGGGGGGAAGCTGCACATGCTCAATTTGATGTGTATTGCTAGAGAGTTTTTTTTTAATTTTGGGAAGGTGCATGTGATTAGAACTGCCCAGAGGGTCAGGGGTCCTGCAGCCTCATAAGACAGTCAGAGTAGAATGAAAACTCAGACATTTATAGAAGTCACAAGACTGCTCTAACTGCTGATGATAAAAGGCATTTAGCACTTTATATTTACTAAAATAATCATGTTTCCATGTTCTATGTACTGTGGGAGACCAGATATAGTGAATGCAGGGTCCTGGGTTTAGCAACACTTTAACCACTGGCCGACCAGCCGCCGCAGTTATACTGCAGCAGGTTGGCACGGCTGGGCAAATCGCCGTAGCTGTACGTCGGCTGTAATCGCTGCCGTGTGTCCCCAGCGCCGATGCGCGTGCCCAATGACCGCCGGGCACCCGCAAACACTCGTGACAGAGCAAGAACCGGGCTCTGTGTAAACACACAAATCCCAGTTCTCTCAGGGGAGAGGAGAGAGAGATCGTGTGTTCATACTAAGTATGAACACTGATCTCTCTCCTCCCCTAGTCAGTCCCATCGCCCCTGCAGTTCGAACACACCCAGGGAACACAGTTAACCCCTTGATCGCCCCCTAGTGTTAACCCCTTCCCTACCAGTGTCATTTATACAGTTATAAATGGCTATTTTTAGCTCTGATCGCTGTAAAAACGTCAACGGTCCCAAAATAGTGTCAAAAGTGTCCCATCTGTCCGCCGCAATGTTGCAGTACTGATAAAAATTGCAGATCGCCGCCATTACTAGTAACAAAAAAAAAATAATAAAAATGACATAAATCTACTGTATCCCTTATTTTGTAGACGCTATAACGTTTGCGCAAACCAATCAATATAAGCTTATTGTGATTTCTTTTTACCAAAAATATGTAGAAGAATACATATGGGCCTAAACTGAGGAAAAAAAATGTGTTTTTTTTTTTTTTTTTTTTAAATTGGGGATAATTATTATAGCAAAAGGTACAAAATATTGTTTTTTGCAAAAATGTTGCTCATTTTTTTGTTTATAGCGCAAAAAATAAAAACCGCAGAGGCGATCAAATACCACCAAAAGAAAACTCTATTTCTGGGGAAAAAAAGGACATCAATTTTGTTTGGGTGCAACGTCACACGACCGCGCAATTGTCAGTTAAAGCAATGCAGTGCCGTATCACAAAAAATGGCCTGGTCAGGAAGAGGGCAAATCCTTCCGGGGCTGCAGTGATTAAAGAGGAAGTAAACATCCTCTGCTGACATGTACCTATAGGTAAACATTATTATTATTATTATACAGGATTTATATAGCGCCGACAGTTTACGCAGCGCTTTACAACAACATTAGGGCAGACAGTACAAGTACAATACAATTCAATACAGGAGGAATCAGAGGGCCCTGCTCGTTAGAGCTTACAATCTAGGAGGGAGGGTCAAGTTTTACAAAAGGGTAATAGCTGTGGGGGATGAGCTAATGGAGAAAATAATGCAGTTGTTAGATGGAGGCAGGATAGGCTTCTCTGAAGAGGAAAGTCTTCAGGGATCGCCTAAAAGTGGATAAATTTGGAGACAGTCTGACAGATTGGGGTAGGGAATTCCAGAGGATGGGCGAGGCTCGGGAGAAGTCCTGGAGGCGGATATGGGAGGAGGTGATGAGGGAGCTAGAGAGCAGGAGATCTTGGGAGGAACGGAGATGGCGTTTAGGTTGGTATTTTGAGACTAGGTTAGTGATGTAGCTGGGGGCACAGTTGTGGATGGCTTTGTAACTTATTGTTAGTATTTTGAATTTAATTCGTTGGGCGAGTGGCAGCCAATGGAGGGATTGGGAGAGAGGGGTAGCAGACACTGATCGGTTTGTAAGGTGGATGAGTCTGGCAGCAGCATTCATGATGGACTGAAGGGGGGATAGTCTATTTAAAGGTAAGCCAATGAGGAGTGAGTTGCAGTAGTCAAGGCGAGAGATAACCAGGGAGTGAATCAGGAGCTTTGTAGTTTCACTGGTTAGAAAGGGACGTAGTTTAGAGATGTTGCGGAGGTTGAGGCGGCAAGCTTTGGAAAGTGATTGGATGTGGAGCTGAAAGGAGAGTTCAGAATCTAGGATAACACCTAGCACCCTGACATGTGTGGATGGGTGGATGGTTTTGCCATTGCTCTTGACAGAGAAGTCAGGGGAAGAGGCACGTGGGGGAGGAAATATTATAAGCTCAGTTTTGGACAAGTTGAGTTTGAGGAAGTGGTGTGACATCCATACAGATATGTCGGTTAGTAAGTTAGTGATGCGTGAAGAGACTGATGGAGTGAGTTGAGGGGTGGAGAGATAGATTTGTGTGTCATCAGCATAGAAATGATATTGAAAGCCATGAGAGGCTATCAGCTGACCCAGGGAAGAGGTATAGATTGAAAATAAAAGAGGTCCAAGAACAGAACCTTGGGGGACCCCGACAGAGAAGGGAAGAGGAGTGGAGGAAGTAGAATTGTAAGTGACACTGAAGGTGCGTTGGGATAGGTAGGATGAGAGCCACTGAAGAGCACAGTCACGGAGACCGATGGAGTGAAGTTTTTTGAGGAGGAGGGGGTGGTCAACCGTGTCAAAGGCAGCTGAAAGGTCCAGAAGTAGGAGTACAGAATAGTGTCCGTTGGTTTTTGCAGTTAGTAGGTCATTTGTGAGTTTTAAAAGAGCAGTTTCTGTGGAGTGTTGAGGGCGAAATCCAGATTGAAGGGGATCAAGAAGGTTGTTTTTAATGAGGTGGTCACTCAGTTGGTTGTAAACCAGGCGTTCAAGGAGTTTAGAGGAAAAGGGGAGCAAGGAGATAGGGCGTAGGTTGTTAAGATTGGTAGGGTCCAAGGACGGTTTTTTGAGTATGGGAGTGACCAGTGCATGTTTTAGAGCATCGGGGAAGACGCCAGAGGTGAGGGAGAGATTGAAGATGTGGGTTAGAGAGTGTAGGATGGGGTCAGAGGGTGACCTTAGCATTTGAGAGGGAACAGGGTCCAGGGGACAGGTAGTTAGGTGGGCATAGAAAGGAGTTTAGCAACTTCGTCTGGAGTAGTAGATTTGAATAGAGGTAGTGTCAGTTGTATCTGTTGATATGGGGTCTTAGCTGGGGGAGATACCTGTAGAGTGGAGATTTCATCACGGATTGTATCAATCTTGTTTTTGAAGTGATTAGCGATTTCCTGGGCAGTGAGTAAATCAGTGGGGGGAGGCGGTGGAGGACAAAGTAGAGAGTTGAAGGTAGAGAAGAGTTTACGGGGATTGGATGAGAAGGTATTAATAAGAGTTGTAAAATAGGTTTGCTTGGCAGTGTGGAGCAAAGAATAGTATTTTTGGAGGGCAGATTTGTATTGGTTGAAGTCTTTGAGAGACTTAGTCTTGTGCCACAGACGCTCAAGAGCGCGACTACGTTTTTTGAGAATTTTAGTGTCATCTGTTTGCCAGGGTTGTAGGGGTCGAGGCCTGATTCTGCGTGTAGTGAGGGGAGCGAGCTTGTCCAGGGTGGAGGACAGAGATTTATTGTAGATGGATATGGCTTGGTTGGGGCAGGACAGGGGGGAGATTTTGTCATAGAGGTGGTCGGTAGCAGAGTAGAGGAGAGAGGAGTTGAAGTTGCGAAAGTTTCTACGGGTGACGGTTAGGCGATTGGAGGGAAAGGTGGTGGAAGACAGGGGGAGAGAGAAACTAATAAGGTGGTGGTCGGAGAGAGGAAAAGGATTGTTTGAGAAGTTGCATGGAGTGCATAGGTAGGAGAATACAAGGTCAAGGGTGTTGCCATCAGAGTGAGTAGAAGCCTGTACCCATTGCTTCAGGTCAAATGAAGAGGTTAGACTAAGAAGTTTAGAAGTAGCAGGAATGTTTGTATTAGCAGGGATGTTGAAATCACCGAGAAGGATTGTGGGAATTTCCGAAGAGAGAAAGTAGGGTAGCCAGGCAGAAAACTCATCAAGGAAAGTCGATAATGGTCCAGGGGGCCGGTAGATCACAGCAATTCTTAGAGAAGTGGGAGAGAATAGACGTATACAGTGGGCTTCGAATGATGAGAGTGAAAAAGAGGGAGGAGGGTGAATAACCTGGAAGGTGCTCTGGGGGGATAGGAGGAATCCCACTCCACCTCCCTTGCGTCCATTAGGCCTGGGGGAGTGAGTCCAGTGAAGGCCACCCTGGGAGAGGGAAGCAGGAGAAGGGGTGTCATATTCGTGGAGCCAGGTTTCTGTGAGAGCAAGTAGATTAAAGGAATTAGTGACAAAGAGGTCATGAACAGCAGTGATTTTTTTGCAGACAGAGCGGGCGTTCCAGAGGGCGCAGGAGAGAGTGAGGCTGGTGTTGGCAAGAAGAGGAATGGAGACTAGATTGTGTAGATTGCGACTACTGCCAGAGGGTGTAGGGCGATGGTGATGGGTGTGTTGGGCACAGTTAAATAAAGTGGGCCCAGGGTTTGGGGAAATATCTCCAGCGATTAGGAGAAGCAGAAGAGTGAGGGAGGTAATATGAGAATATGATTTGTATGAGGGGACATGCTTCAGTATCCTGGGGGGTATGTTAGCAAGTGGGCTTAGAGTTAGAAAGAGGTGATGAGTGCAGTAATAGGGGGAGGGGAGAAGTGAGGGTGATATGTACAGGTTGTGGGGTGGAGCAGAGGGATGTAGAAAAGAGAGTTTGAGGAGAGAGGCAGCAATTGTGAAAAGGAGAGGTAAAGAGTGCATGTTTCAGAGAGGAAGATGATAAAATTAGGAAATGGAGTCACCTGCAGTCTTTTATAGTTTGCTTTGTGCAAATCGCTGAAGTGCAAGAGCAGAAGTGTCACTTATTTTCAGAACCCCACTTCTTTGGAAGAACCCCCTGTATGTGCAGCCCCCTGTATGTGTTCCCCCGTAAGGAAGGCCTTGTTTTTATACTGTGTGTTGGGTGTGGGTGGAATCTGGCAATTAATCAATTAGGAGGGCATATTAGCAACACAGCTAGCAGGGCATAACTTTCACACCACAATCAAACTGCAAGGGGACTAAAAGGCCAAAATTGTAAAGATAAGGCAACCCATAATTTAGGTAAGACTTAATGGCTAAATAAACATTGAAATAATGTGAGCATGGCTACAGATGGAGTTGAAACAGTGGTGACAAACAGATTTACCCAATAAGCTTTTTTGCAGTCATGCAATGTTCAGTTTTAAGGTATGTGGAGATATAAACGCAGGTTTACCCAAACATAGGTAAGCCTTAATATAGGTTTACCTATAGGTAGTGAAAGTATCTGCTAAACCTGTACAGTTTAGGGGATATTTACAGCGCATGCAGCCAGTGACATCACTGGCGCATGCGCTCTAAAGGAACAGCCCACGGGCGCCGTTCATTCCGAGCCCCGTGCTGTGAACGGCAGCACCCATGCACATGCGCGGGAGTGACGTTATTGTGGCTCTGGCCAATCACATCGCCGGGGCCCGCCAACCCGGAAGAAACTCCGGGGAAGATGTCGGCAGTCATGTCAGCAGTGTGCGGGGAGCGCTGCAACAGCTTCATTCTAGGGTAGGTATTTCATAATGAGCTAGTACGCGATGCATGGTTGCAGGGGGTTTTTTTTCCAGGAAGTTTACAACCTCTTTAAGTAATCCCTAGGAAGCAATGCTACTTATAACAATTGAAAGTGGATACAGATTATTACAGATGCACACTGGTAAACAGATCTATATAGGAAGTCCATGAGGACAGCAGAAGGAATGATATACTCACAGAGTCATAGGCAGTTAAAATCCTCTTCATGACCTCTGGCACAGTGCCTTGTTGTAGCTCCATGGTTGGGTACTGATCACTGAGGTTCATAAGTACCACAGGGGTGTTGTCAGGTCCAGTTAGGCGGGTTGACAAGGCCATTATACATTGCATAAGATTAGCTACAGGAGAAAGTCCACACAGCTCTTTGAATGAAACTACTGCATTCTGTAGGCATAAAAAGAACACAAAATATCATTAGGTGTTGGAAAATATACTGCATATTGGCTTGCATAGAAAATTTTCATTATGTGCATGTATTCGCTGTACATAGTGTAATACAAACCTTTGGCCCTATTTCTACAAAATAGTACCATTCGGGTTAGAGGGTTTTCGACTTAACCTCCAGATTTTCCCAGTGTTATGAAACACTTCATTTTGTACATTATTGGTCTTCTTAATTGGCCTTCTAAACAGTAAAAAATAGTTGTGCATTTCTTCTGGCTTTACATTTTTCTTCACTCAGAATACTTATGCTGTTTATGTATTTTCTGCATGGAGGCAGATAGTTAGTTTGACATGGGGCAAGATGGACCAATTCCCCTCAAAGACCTGCCCCTGTCTTATTCAGACAGCTAAGGTGCAGAACAATATTGTAAAAGTGCAACTGTTATTTAAAGTGGCTGTAAACCCCATTCATGAAATTTGACCTTAGCATATGTATCCAGTGTTTACTTTTCTCTCCAAAGCTCTAAGTGCAGTTTCTTTCTGATGCTCCATTCCCGTTATCAGCAGAGATTTTTCTGACAAGTTCTCCGACACAGGCGATAAAACCACCTGAAAATTTGTGTCGGGGAGGGAGCTTAGAGGTAGATAAGCAGAGAGCTTGTCTATTCAGACTACAGCTCTGCATGTTCCTTCATTCCTCTGCCTATGTGGAAAGGGGGGGGGGGGGGTGTCCCTTTCCTCTAATCAGCTCACACACAGTGTAAGCCCAGACTCCGCACCCACTGCTGAAAGAGGAACAAAAATTTCTAACACGATCTGCATTTTCCAAAGAATGTAGAAAGGGAAAGATGGCAGATAAGTTTTACATGCATATGTAGGGAGATTTGTTTCATCTCTGTGTATCATCTGAGGCTGTTCACTTCACTGGGTATATGTGAGTGTTTACATCCACGTTAACCTCTCATAGGTTTTACTCAATCAAAATGCTGCTTGGGAGTGACTTTCATCACATTACTACATTGATTCTTGCCATGCAATGTGAAAAGTAAAAAAATTAGTCAAGGTCGATTCCTAGGCTGCAGATAACGATGCCAGATGTGCTACCTGACCTGTAAAGGGTCTAAAACAGGGGTAGGTAACCTTTTGAGCACAGTGTGCCAAAAAATGTTTTCACAGAAATTGAGCGTGCCGATTTTATAACAAAAAAATAAACACCCTCAAAAACGAAAAGGATTTTTTATAAAGTAAATGCTGTAAACTACTTTAGCAGTGAGATATTAACATAATGCACTCTCACACCTCAGATCAGCCCCAATTCCTGCACCTTCACACTTCAGATCACTGTCACCCCTGCAAATTTGCCCCAGCAATGCAACCCCCTGCTCATCTGCCCCACCACTGTACCTCCCCCTGCTCATCTGCCCCACCACTGTAACCCCCTGCTCATCCACCCCACGACTGTAACCCCCTGCTCATCTGGCCCACCACTGTACCACCCTGCTTTTCAGTCCCACCACTGTACCACCCTGCTTTTCAGTCCCACCACTGTACCACCCTGCTCTTCTGTCCCACCACTGTAACCCCCTGCTCATCTGCCCCACCAATGTTCCCCCTTTCTCCTCTGCCCCACCACTGTACCTCCCTGCACATCTGCTGCACTGCCGTACCCCCATGCTCTTCAGTCTCACCGCTGAACCATCATCTCATCTGTCCTAACACTGAACTTATCTGCTCATCTGCCCCACCACTGTACCTCCTGCACATTTGTCTCACCACTTTACCCCCCGCTCTTCTGCCCCACCACTGTAACCCCTGCTCATGTGTTCCACCAATGTACCTCCTTTCTCCTCTGCACATCTGCCCACCACTGTAACCCCTGCACATCTGCCCCACTACTGTACCCCCCACTTATTTGCCCCACCACTGTAACTCCCTGCTTATCTGCCCCACCGCTATAACCCCCTGCTCATCTGCCCCACCACTGTACCACCCTGCTCTTCGGTCCCACCACTGTACCACCCTGCTCTTCGGTCCCACCACTGTACTACCCTGCTCTTCAGTCCCACCACTGTAACCCCCTGCTCATCTGCCCCACCAATGTTCCCCCTTTCTCCTCTGCCCAACCACTGTACCTCCCTGCACTTCTGCTCCACCGCCGTACCCCCATGCTCTTCAGTCTCACCGCTGAACCATCATCTCATCTGTCCTAACACTGAACTTATCTGCTCTTCTGTCCCACTACTGTAACCCGCTTTCTCATCTGCTCCACCAATGTACCTGCTGCACATCTATCTCACCTCTGTACCCCCTTCTCTTCTGCCCCACCTCTGTTCCCCCTGTTCTCCTGCCCCACCACTATAACCCCCTGCTCATCTGTCCCACCAATACACCTCCTTTCACATCTGCCCCACTCCCCTGCTTTTCTGTCCCACCACTGAACCCCCTTCTCATCTTCCCCAACACTGAATCCCCCTGCTCAACTGTCCCAACACTGAATCCCCCTGCTCATCTGCCCCAACACTGATTCCCCCTGCTCATCTGCCCCAACACTGATTCCCCCTGCTCATCTGTCCCAACACTGAATCCCCCTGCTCATCTGCCCCAACACTGATTCCCCCTGCTCATCTGCCCCAACACTGATTCCCCCTGCTCATCTGCCCCAACACTGATTCCCCCTGCTCATCTGTCCCAACACTGAATCCCCCTGCTCATCTGTCCCAACACTGAATCCCCCTGCTCATCTGGCCCAAAACTGAACCTCCCCTGCTCTTTTGTTCCACTGCTGAACCCCCTTCTTATCTCTTCCACCACTGTACCTCCCTGCACATCTGCCTCACTGCTGTACTCTCCTGCTCATCTGTCCCACCTCTAAACCCCTCCTGCTCATCTGCTCCACCGCTGTACCCTCTTCTCATATATGATATGCCTGATATGCAGAGTGGTGAAAGGAAGCAGAGATGAGACACATCTACCTGTCCTGGCACACTCATCCTGCTGATCCAACTCTCGCATCCAGCCCACGTGCTTGTATGTGATCTATGAGAGGTCACATACAAGTATCTGGAATGGATGCACAATGATGAGCTCAGGTCAGGGGCATTTTCTGAAAGCAGTGGGCCTGTGTGCAGGATCATAAGTTGGGCCCCCGCAGCTGAGAAAAAGTGCGGCGCTCGGCGCCACAGGAGAAGTTGGGTGTGATTTTCATGTCGCTGAATACTAGCTGTGGCTTAAAGGGCCACAGAGTGCCGGGGTTCAGTAGTAAGTGAATCAAAGGTTCAGGAATAATATCAACAAAGTTCCCAGAAGCTCAACAATAAGTCCACAAACTGTCACCTGATTGGGGTTCTTAATCACAGTGAAATCCCTACTTTCTGAGATTGGTAGTGGCAACCAAGTGAGTCATCTTCCTCCAGATGGTGGGCGGGGCTAGCAGGACTGTGATTGGCTTTAGCAGTGGCAAATGACAGTCCTCTTCCTCCTGGAAACAGGGTCCCCCCTACCCCCCCTTAGCAGAACTACCCCCAATCTCTTCCCCATCACAAAAGTGGATGATCTCAGCTATAGCAAAGTTAGAGAACCAAACAATGTTTCCCATCTTTTACAATGTGTGGGGGCGCAGTGCCTCCCCCTCAGTGCAGGTGCAGTGTGGGAAACTCTGAAATTGGAATGCATTAGTGTCTCACTGACACTTTTCTGTGCTGTTCTGCTGATGGGGAGGCAGTCGAGTGCCGGAAAAAGAGGCTTTGTGTGCCGCTTGCGGCACCAGCGCCAGGTGTTGCCTACCTTTGGTCTAAAATCTTGATGTAGTTACATTTACATAAAACAGAGTTATCGCCTCCCACTAAAAAATAAATGCTGCAGTATTTATTCATATGTGCATAGGCATTTACAGTTTTGTCTTAGTCTCCCTGCAAAATCCCACAAATACCTGTTGGGCCTGCCAGTAAGATCCAACTAATACAGCTTCCTGTGATAATGTGGCAAAGATGCTGCACTGCTCCTAAACTCAGAGTAGAGTTACCACTTTCATGTAGGCAGTACCACGCCTAGTCCTTTCTACTGATTTCTGGACTGACAGCATTGCCACCGCCGCTGCTGGGGAAACCTTTCCACTGTGAGCTGCAGTGTCTGGGAGGGGGAGTGTGTGAGACACAAATAGAGGATTTGGCTCGGTCAGGGGAGGTAAAGGAAGTTTTGTTTACTTTATGTGGCTTGTGCTTCACATAGTAGTTGAATTCAATACTTGTTTAGACTGTCATACAGGAACCTTTAGTTTTACCTTTATAATACATACATTATAATATGCAGATTAGCACTTTAAAGTGCTAAAAACAACATAAAAAGGAAAACAGGTGTTGCATTTTTTTATGTCACACGGTATTTGCGCAGCAGTTTTTTAACCGCAAATATTTTTGGAAAAAAAACACTTTCATGAATTAAAAAAAAAAAAAAAAAAAAAACTAAAGTTAGCCCAATTTGTTTGGATAATGTGAAAGATGATGTTACGTTGAGTACATAGATACCCAACATGTCACGATTTAAAATTGCGTCTGCCCGTGGTGGCAGCAAACTACGGTGCTTAAAAATCTGTATAGACGACGCTTTAAACGCCTTTACAGGTTACCAGTATAGAGTTGCACAGGAGGTCTGGTGCTAGAATTATAGCTCTCGCTCTGACGTTCACATGTGTGATGCGATCACTGTTTACATATGCGTGCGGGAGTAACATATGCATTCGCATTAGTGCATAAGCACGGTGTGACAGGGGTGCTTTAAACATTTTTTTTATAGATTGTTTTGTTATACCAACATTTTTTATTTATTTTTTACACTTTGTTTTTTCTTTTTGATGAACTTTATTGCTATCACAAGGGATGAATAACATCCCTTGTGACAGCATAGGCCTAGACAGGTCCTCTTTATGGAGAGATCTGGGGTCTATTGTCTAATAAATTTCTCCTCTTGCCTCCCATTCAGCCAATCAGACACAGATCGGTCTGATCGGCTGCTTCACTGGCCACTGGTGGCCAGGTAAGCAAAGAGGCGGAACCGGAAGTGAAGACATAACTAGTCGCTCCCGGTTTCCTGGGTTACAGAGAGAGGGGAACGACGTCAGTTCCTCTCTCTGTACCGGGCAGCCCTTGCCGCCGGCTACATTGCTCCCAGCCTCCGCGATAGGACCGGAGAGCCCAGGAGAGGCGGAACCGGCCACTGATGTGATCGAGTGGCTAATTAGCTACTCAGATCACTTCTGCAAGAAAGAGAATGATGCCTGTAGTTGTAGGCATCATTCCGGTATAACCACTGACACAGAGGGACCTCAATGGATGTCCTCCCAGTGGGAAGTGGTTAATGCAATGCACTGAGGTAAAAAACCTTCTATGCTGCAGAATCTACCCCAGCTGCCCCTTACGCTTACATGAGTCGGATCTTGATCCAGAGATGTGAAAGAGAGCAGCGGCACCCTCCACTCTCTCCCTGGGCAGAATTTAAGACAGTGGGAGCCATTGGTTCACGCTGCTGCCAATTCAAATTCTGCAGTTCAAAATCTCTCTGCTACTAAACAAACTCTCTCTAAACTAAATAAAAAGTTAAAAAAAAAAAAGTCATTGAGAGAGGATGTAACAGGAAATTTCTCTAATGGGGTCACAGCAATAAAAACCTTATTAAGGTTTTGATATCCCTACTTTACGCAAAAAAAAAAATAGTAACGTGTTTTGGTTGGGTTTGAACTCGTAAAGTCTAATGAGTCGAGCAGAAAAATTTTACATCTTTTGATTTCCTTTAGTTAGCCTAAAACCCAGAGCACGCTGAGCACGCTACTTTCCAAGCAGCCTCATCCACAGTATTAAATTCACCTGGAAGCAAAGTATCAGCTTTGCAATGAGGAGTCAATAATCACTCAAGCATGCATGTCCAAGGGGATTAAGCTGATATCCTAAATTGGATTGCAGACCCAATAGTCACTTAATGGAACATCGTCTGAACAGCAAATTGCATTGGCCAAACATAAACAAGCTGCTCAGTTTCAAGAACACGAGTGCCCGCAGGACATGTTAAAGTAAAACTTTTAACTAAATGGCAGCAGAGCAGCTCTTTGAAGGATGGTGCACAAGTCAATTAAAATTAGGAGTGCCGGAGGGAATAACTGCGTCAAAAGTCATGAGACCACAATGAATACATTTGAAGGGAATGTTTATTTGTAAAGTGTAGGACAGTGACATGTCCTGTGCAGGGTCTGGGGAAACGGTACACCTCATGGCACAGAAGCCCTTCGCCATTTCTTTTTTATTCATTACAGATAAATATCAGAAGTCCAATGCAACTCAACACATCCACAAACAGAAACTGTTGCTATAGTTACTTTGTGTCGGAAGGTACATCGAACGTGAGCTCAGATCATCAGTAATATAAGATCGTTCAGCCACCCTTATTAGAGCTGCTTTCACACTGCTCTGTTGCAAAAACGCAATGAAAATGCATATGCGTCATTGCTGCATTTTTGCCATGTTTCCGGTTGTGAAGAAAAAAAAGCATGCGACTCAAAGCCACACTAAAAATGCAACTACGAGTGGGGCGTGGTTTTTATGTGTATTTTCCACATTTTTGATGTGTTTTCTTTTCATTTCAATAGGGAGGTGTGTTTTCTTTTTTTTTTTTTTTTTTTTTTTTTTTTTACTAGAGATGCACGAAGTTTCGGGCAAAAATGGTGTTATCGGCATTTAGCCAATCAGAGGAAAAAGTGCCAAAAATGTTGCTGAAAAAGCATGTGATTTTGCCACCATTTTAACACAATTTTACTGTGCTTATGGTTTGTTTTTATAGGTCATGTGACTCAAAAACTGCATCAAAAACGTAACCCTGCTGCTTTATTGATGCGTTCTTGCTGCGTTTTAAATGCATTTCAACAGGAAGGTGCGGTTTCTTTTTTACTGGCCAGCAATGCAGCAAGCTGGATTTTTAACACCACAATGAAAGAAACGGACCAGTGTGAAGACATACATAGAATTTAGAGGGATATATTTTTCTTGAGCTTTGCACGTGCTAAAAGTGCCAATATTGGCCGACAATAAATTCATGATAATAAATAAAAAGTCGAATATAATACAACTCTGTATATAAAAAATAAATAAATAAATAAATAAATATATATATATATATATATATATATATATATATATATATATATATATATATATATATATATATATATATATACACACACATACACATATATAAGTGTATAACACACGAACCTTCATTTTAAGAGAGAAGTTTCAGGAAAAAAGACTAAATTTTAAATAAAGAATTTTGAAGCAAAATATAAGTCAGTGCCCATATGCAGCCTCACCATTGCTGCCTGATCAGTGCCCATCTGCAGCCTTGCCATTACCCATCTGCAGTGTGATCAGTGCCCATCTACAGCCTTGCCATTGCCCATCATTGCAGTCTAATCAGTGCCCATCTGCAGCCTTGCCCATCATTGCAGCCTGATTAGTGCTCATCTGCAGCCTTGCCCATCATTGCAGCCTGATCAGTGCCCATCTGCAGCCTTGCCCATCATTGCAGCCTAATCAGTGCTCATCTGCAGCCTTGCCCATCATTGCAGTCTCATCAGTGCCCATCTGCAGCCTTGCCCATCATTGCAGCCTGATCAGTGCCCATCTGCAGCCTTGCCCATCATTGCAGCCTAATCAGTGCCCATTTGCAGCCATGCTCATCATTGCAACCTGATCAGGGCCCATCATTGAAACCTAATCAGTGCCCATATACAGCCTTGCCCATCATTACAGCCTAATCAGTGGCCATCTGCAACCTTGTGCATAATTGCAGGCCAATCCGTGCCCATCTGCAGCCGTGTCATTGCCGGAAAACATAGAGCCGGATCTCCTGTGTACTCAGCTCGCAGTCAAGCCCAGTCCCGCCACTTGGTTTGGCTCTTATGATGGACATAACACCGGTCCAATGCCGGGACATCACCGCTAGGAGCCGTCCAGGGGGGCGGGACTGGGCGTGACTGTGAGCTGAGCCGAGTACACAGGAGATCGCGGCTCTGTATTTCATCTTTCCCTCCGAGGCAGCCCTATATCGGCGTATAACACACACACACGATTTCCCTCCTATTTTAAGGGGGAAAAGTGCGTGTTTGTCAAGTCTGTAGTGTGAGGCCGGGTTGCTGAGAGGGCGCCCCTTGCGGCTGAGTGCAGCACGTCCCTGGATTTGGGTACAGGGAATGCGATGCACAGAGGTGCATGGGTTGCCAGGAATACTGCAAGCTGGCTGGTTGGCTGTAAGTAGCTAGAGTGCGTTGTGGCAGCCGTGCGGAGAGAAGTCTTGAACGGTAACAGCAGGGTAAACCAGGAACAGGGTCCGCAGCCAGGCCAGGGATCAGATACCAAAAGACAGTCCGAGAGAAGTACAGGAACAAGCCGGGTCATACACAGAGGGCAGAAGATCGGAGAGTAGTCAGCCAAGCCGGGGTCAGAGCGAGGAGATAAACAGGAACACTGGTCAAGCCGGGCAGAGGTCAAGCAGAGGTCTTCAGAGTTTACAAGGCACAGGAACACAGGAGCTGTTTGATAATCCAGCAAACTGCAAGTGTCAGTGGCAGGTTTAAATAGGCCAGAGGGGTGTGCCTACAAGATCAGGGCGTGCTCACTAGACTCGCCTGCCACCATGACGGTTACTGGCGGAATTGCCCATAACACGGCCATTTCCCTGACATTGCCCCCCCCCAAGGGGCAACCTCCGGATGCCCAACCTGGCCCATCTTTCGGGGTAACGAACTCGGAATCTCTGCAAAAGTCTAGGAGCATGTATATTGGCTGCAGGTTCCCAAGAACTTTCTTCTGCTGGGTAACCCTTCCACTTTATAAGAAATTGAATGATCCTACCTCACCGGCGGCAGTCCAGGATGGCCTCAACTTCATACTCTGTTTCATCTCCCACAGAAACTGGAGGTGGAGGATCTTCTTTCCTTCCTGAAAAAGGACTAGAGATAACAGCTTTAAGTAAGGAGACATGAAACACAGGGTGCACTTTATAAGAACTCGGGAGTGACAGTTCAAAGGCTACTGGATTGATCTCCCGTCTAATCTTGAATGGGCCAATAAATCTTGGTCCCAATTTCCGGGAGGGACAAGGAAGTTTAAGATTTGCCGAGGAGAGCCAAACCTCATCTCCAACCTTAAAGCTAGGACTCTCCCCCCTCTTTTTGTCATATTGTTCCTTGTAGTCCTCTTGGGCCTTTTGCATGGTTAACCGGAGAGTTTGAAAGTTAGTCTGAATGGATTTTATCCTGTCTTGAACTGCTGGAACTGAGGTCTCTGGAATGACATTAGGTAGAAATGAAGGATGGAACCCATAGTTGGCCCAAAACGGTGATTGATCGGTGGTTGAGTGTACTGAGTTATTGTATGCGAATTCCGCACAGGGGAGTATCAAGTACCAGTCATTCTGGGAAGTGGAGCAAAAACAGCGTAAATATTGTTCTAAGGTCTGATTAGTCCTTTCAGTCTGACCGTTGCTCTGGGGATGATAGGCAGAGGATAGGCAAACTTCAATAGACAAAACTTTGCAGAGCTCTTTCCAAAATCGGGAAGTAAATTGGACCCCTCTATCAGACACAATGCTGTCAGGAAGGCCGTGAAGTCTGACTATCTCTCTTATGAAGGCCTTTGCTGTGTCTGCAGCTGAAGGAGTACCTATCATAGGCACGAAGTGTGACATCTTGGACAGACGGTCTACAACAACTAGAATCGTTGTGAATCTTTCAGAGGGTGGCAGCTCTACTATGAAGTCCATAGATCTATTCCTCCATGGTTGTTCTGGTACCGGCAAAGGACGTAGCAGACCCCAAGACTTAATGTTGGACCCCTTGTTTCGCTGGCAGGTAGTGCAGGAGCTTACATACTTTTTGCAATCAATTTTCAAGGTAGGCCACCAAAAGGATCGCTGAACAAGATCTATAGTTTTCCGTACACCGAAGTGGCCAGCAAGTTGATGATCATGTAAAGTTTGTAAGACCTGGATTCTTGTTTGTTGTGGGACAAAGATCTTGTCCTGATACCAGAGATACCCCCCCTGGCTTCTTAAAGAGGAAGTCTCTGGTTCCTGGCATTGGCAGGAGGCCTGTTCAAGAGAAGACCTTAGATCAGGTTGAATCAAAAGGAAGTTCTGTGGAGACAAGATTGTACTGGATGTTGTTTCTTCTGGGGTATCAGGAAACATTCGGGATAAAGCATCGGCCTTGCCGTTCTTGGAGCCAGGGCGGTAGGTGATGTGAAAGTTGAATCGTGAAAAGAACAGAACCCAGCGAGCTTGACGGGGTCTCAGGCGTTTGGCAGTGCGGAGGTACTCGAGGTTTCTGTGATCGGTGAATATCATTATTGGGTGCGTGGCTCCCTCAAGAAGGTATCTCCACTCTTCTAAGGCTGTCTTAATGGCCAGAAGCTCACGATCACCTACGTCGTAATTCCTCTCGGGTTGGCTCATTTTCTGGGAGGAGAAGGCCACAGGGTGCAGCAGCGACTTGGGTCCCAGGCGCTGTGAAAGTACTGCTCCTGTAGCTACCTCTGAGGCATCGACCTCTAAAATATAGGGCAGGGCAGGATCGGGGTGTCGAAGAATTGGTGCAGAAGTAAACAAAGACTTCAGTTTCTCAAAGGCAGATTGGGCTTCGGAGGACCACAGGAAGCGAACATGTAGGCGGGTTACTTGGGTTATGGGCGAGATGATGGAAGAAAAGTTCCTTATAAACCTTCTATAGAAGTTTGCAAACCCTACAAACCTTTGTACACCCTTCTTGTCTGACGGAGTTGGCCAGTCTAGGATTGCCTGCACTTTCTGTGGATCCATAGCTACACCACCGGTAGAGATGATGAGCCCTAGGAATTGTATGGATTTCTTTTCAAAGTCACACTTTTCTGCTTTCGCGTAAAGTCCGTGTTTTCTTAGTGTGAGTAATACTGTCTTTACGTGAGTCCGATGGAGCTCCAAGGTGGTTGAGAAGATAAGGATGTCATCCAGATAGATGATGACGAAGTAGTCAAGATATTCCCGGAAGATGTTGTTTATGAAGTGCTGGAAAGTAGCCGGGGCATTACAGAGCCCAAACGGCATCACCAAATACTCAAAGTGCCCAAACCTCGTTCTGAAAGCCGTCTTCCACTCATCGCCCTCACGGATGCGAACGAGGTTGTAGGCACCACGGAGGTCGAGTTTGGTGAACACTTGAGCTGAACGAAGTCTCTGGAAGAGTTCGGGGACCAGTGGGAGTGGATATCGGTTCTTTATGGTGATTTTATTTAATTCCCTATAGTCCACACATGGTCTTAGAGTCTTATCTTTTTTTTCGACAAAGAAAATGCCGGCACCGGCAGGAGAAGAAGATGGACGAATGAAGCCCTTTGCCAAATTTTCATCTATGTACTGTCGTAGTGTCCCCAATTCCACTTCAGAGAGGGGGAATATACGTCCAAATGGAACTTCGGCCCCTGGAAGCAGCTCGATAGGACAATCATATGGCCGATGTGGTGGTAGAACCTCTGCCTTTTTCTTATCAAAAACGTCCAGGAATTCATGGTACGCCTGGGATACATCCTGGTTGGTGGAGGATACCGACTGGACTGTCAGACAACTGGTGGTATCTCTGGATTCAGGGATGAGGCAATGTTGTTGGCAATAGGGGGAAGTGAACAGGACTTCCTTCTTAATCCAATCGATCTGGGGGTTATGGGCTTGGAGCCAAGGGATACCCAAGATAATTGGAGACATAGGTGAACTCAAAACGTCAAAAAGTATGAATTCCCGATGGCCATCGGGAGAGGTAATAAGGAGAGGAGAAGTCTCTTGAGTAACAAGGCCAGAGTTAGGTAGGGTGCCATCTGCTAAACGGACTTCCAGACCCCGTTTCTTGTGGAGTAGGGGCAACCTAAGGTTCCTTGCCAGGTTCAAGTCCATGAAGCAACTGCATGCTCCAGAGTCGATTATAGCCTGGAGCCGGACCTCTTCTTCTCCCAACTGCAGTGAAATGGGAAGAACGAGTTGTGAGGGAGAAGTCCCAGAAACCTGGAAATATGCTGGAGAGTAGGTAGCTTCTTGAACTTCCTGGGACAGTTGCATAGAAAATGTCCATTTCCTCCACAATAGAGGCAAAGATTGGCTAGGATACGACGACGTCTTTCATCAGGAGTTAGTGCGGAACGTAACAGGCCAATCTGCTTGGGAACTGATCCAAAGGTGGGTGTACTGGCGGGTCTGCAGGTTCGTGATCGTTCGGACTGTCTCTCCCGCAAACGTCGATCCAGTTGGATGGATAATTGGATGAGTCCCTCAAGTGTAGTGGGAATCTCGATCCTGGCCAACTCGTCCTTGAGGGATTCGGAGAGTCCTAGACGGAACTGGTGTAGTAAAGCTGCCTCATTCCAGGCTGTGTCTGCGGACCACCGCCGGAAGTCCAGGGTATAGTCCTCTACTGGTCGCCCACCCTGCTGCAGAGAGTGCAGAGCGGCTTCAGCGGTGGCAGTACACTGGGGATCTTCGTAAAGCTGTGCCATAGCTGCCAGGAATGCATCCACCGTGCAAATGACTGGACTCTTTTGTTCCCATAAGTTATGGGCCCAGGCCTGAGGTTCATCGGACAGCAAAGAGATGAGGAACCCGACTTTAACAGTCTCTAAAGCAAAAGTCCGGGGTTGCAGGGCTAGGTACAATAGACAGGCAGTCTTGAATGATCTGAACTTTTTACGGTCTCCGAAGAATCGCTCCGGAATGGGAACTCGGGGTTCTGGAGGCGGGAACATCATCAAGGGAGCCGCAGAGGTTTGTTCATGAGCAGGTGACTCTGACAGGTGTTGCAACTTATCCGTTAGTTGCAGATAACCTTCCTGTAATTTCTGAACTGCTTGGGTCAGGGTGATGGCTTGTTGGCACAAAGTCTCTAATGGGGACGCACCTCCGCCGGCCTCAGTCATGGCTGGATTATACTGTCAAGTCTGTAGTGTGAGGCCGGGTTGCTGAGAGGGCGCCCCTTGCGGCTGAGTGCAGCACGTCCCTGGATTTGGGTACAGGGAATGCGATGCACAGAGGTGCACGGGTTGCCAGGAATACTGCAAGCTGGCTGGTTGGCTGTAAGTAGCTAGAGTGCGTTGTGGCAGCCGTGCGGAGAGAAGTCTTGAACGGTAACAGCAGGGTAAACCAGGAACAGGGTCCGCAGCCAGGCCAGGGATCAGATACCAAAAGACAGTCCGAGAGAAGTACAGGAACAAGCCGGGTCATACACAGAGGGCAGAAGATCGGAGAGTAGTCAGCCAAGCCGGGGTCAGAGCGAGGAGATAAACAGGAACACTGGTCAAGCCGGGCAGAGGTCAAGCAGAGGTCTTCAGAGTTTACAAGGCACAGGAACACAGGAGCGGTTTGATAATCCAGCAAACTGCAAGTGTCAGTGGCAGGTTTAAATAGGCCAGAGGGGTGTGCCTACAAGATCAGGGCGTGCTCACTAGACTCGCCTGCCACCATGACGGTTACTGGCGGAATTGCCCATAACACGGCCATTTCCCTGACAGTGTTATACATCGATAAATACTGTATATATATTTATTTTATATTTTTTTAACTGTCATTTTCAGTTTTCGGCCAAGTGCATCATGCATTTTCGCTTTCGGCACCAACATTTCCATTCGGTGCACATCTATTTTTTACCACAGCAAACCTGCAGTGTGTCATTGTATTCTGATAGCTGAAGAGTCAACTGAATGGTCAACTAATAGCCTGTAAAGCTGATCAAACTATACTAAAAAGTTTAGTTTAACTAGATATACTCATTATCTGTTTCTTGCAGATACTCTTAAGCATCCGCCCCTGAAGAAGAGTTTTTATACACGAAACGCGTCAGTTATTTAGGATGTAGCTACATGTTTTCTAAAGGATCCCATTCAGATATAACTATGTTATTCTAACCAATTTCATCATTTCCCATACAAATCTTTTACACATCTGTTATTAATTTTTAATCAAGACTGCTGTGTGCTGCAAAATCGATTGTGCTGCCAAATCCGTATGTGTATGTACATGGATTTTATTATGATGTTTTATAATATACGGTGTATTTTAATGAAATTACTTATGTACGTGTTATATGCCTATGCTATGTATTTAGATTTATCCAATATGACAACACGCCATTAAACTTCTATCTAGTTATATGTATTAAATCAATTGCCTCATTTAAAATCCCCAAACTCCCCCCTCCTTTAACTTGAATAGGGATGGAGGCACATTTATAAATGTGCTTCGTTCAAAGTCTCAGGCCTTCCCCCCTTTTTTCCTATCAAACTATCGTTTTCCAGCAATCCCATTTGGGAGCAGTCGATTAGTAGATCGACTGCTCTAGCACAAGACAGGTGAAAGATGAATCAAAATTTGGCCAGTCCATGCTGAACCAAGGCTACCTGTGCACCACACTTCCCTTTGTGACCATCTGACAACACAGTTAGCAAGGAGATGACAAACTGCACTTTTCTCCTCCTGTAAGCACTGGAATGCAGCAGGAGGGGAGATTTTCAGCTAAAATGTTTCAGGCAAACAGGCAAGTGCTTAGAGATGGAGCTTTAGTAGGACAGTGTTTAAATTTAGTTTAAAACTGATAATGAGAAATGGCATCACAGTATAGACATGGTTAATAGTTGTAAACAAAGGACCCCCCCCAGAGTGAACTGAACTCATGTGACCCATAGGAGAAGTAGGGTCAAAAAAAGCTTTGGCCATACTTCTCCTTTGTATAAACAGAAAAGTCAGTGCTACTACACCATACACCACATAGATAGCAGAGCTCCCAGGTGCTCGATCCACAGTCGCTGGCTGAGTTGAGTAATGTAGAAAAATGATCCGCACTCTGGTTGTTGCTCTTAAAATGTCTTAATTTTATTGAATACCCACAGTGAATAAATGCAGATTAAGTCAGTTGATGCGTTTCAGCCTATAAGGCCTTAGTCATAACCACATTGTGACTTATGACTAAGGTCTTATAGGCTGAAACGTGTAAACTGACTTCATCTGCGTTTGTTCACTGTGGCTGTTCAATAAAATGAAGAAAATTTAAGCGCAACAACCGGAGTGCTGATCATCTTTTCTACATACTTCTCCTTTACCCTTATACATACCTAAAATCCTGCAGTCTTTAGGCTGGTCCACTCTTCTGGCTAAAAAATGCTAATTTTAACGTGTGTGAAAAATGGAAATAGTAAGTAAGAGGTTACATAAAAGTAGAAAAAAAAAATGAACTGAAACTCAACTTTAATCTATTGCTCTTCTATATTATTAAACATGTTTAATTGAAAGGCATCAATCAGTGGATTAGAACAACTTAAACATTGATTAAAGATTCACAGAAAAGGCGCGCTCAAGGGGAAGGCAGTAAGATCTGTGGCTGTATTTGAGCTGAAGACTGTTGCATTTTAAAGAAACTTGCAAGCCTGAGCAGCACAGGCTTTGATGCACAAATTGGATTGACTCTGTTCCCAACTTTTAATATGTCCCTTTTGGATAACGCTTTATGATCTGAGAATGCTGCTCAAATATTTATGGCCAAAAGCACATTTCTTGAAATTTTACGGATAGCAAATTCAATCTAAAGTTTCTCTGCTACATATAAATCCGATTTATTATGATAATCCGTGACAACATATTTCTCAGCACTGTCATGATTCGAAAATAACATTACAATAAAAAGAATAAAAGTATTTATATAAATAACTTTTCTGTGCAATGTGAAAATAATAGATTGAATGTTAGGCGTAGTCTGACCTGCACTCACCTTTCGATTGTTGCCGTTTTTGTCTAAGGCTTCATGTATACAGGACGTATTTACAACCTCTCCTGAATGATTTAACTTGACAGATAGTAACCCACGTTTAAAACGTCCATTTGCAGCGTTTACATGCCATGTTTAGTGGTGTTTTGCCGCGTTTTGGTTTAGAAGTGTTTTAAAATAGCCAAAAAATGAAAAACGTCTGAAAACGAAACGCGTTTAGAAGCGCTTGGCGCTTGAAATGCCTCTACACTCAGCTTCTGAACCCATTTTTTTGCGTTCCAAAAAAAGCCTCTAAACTCAACTGCCTAGAAACTATAAACGACCCTGTGTACATGTACTGATAAGATAACAGAGGAGAGTTCAGGGGCAGCTGAAAAAAATGCCTAACTGCTCCTAAACATCCGTTTACCAGCAGCAGTGTACATGAGGCCTAAATGTACAGTAAGCAGCTGTTGCTTCTCTTTTAATTATTAGAGCCCTTGCACACTGGGGCGGGGGGCGGCATCGGCGGTAAAACGCCGCTATTATTAGCGGCATTTTACCGTCGGTATGCGCCCGCTAGCGGGGCGGTTTTACCCCCCGCTAGCGGCCGAGAAAGGGTTAAATACCACCGCAAAGCGCCTCTGCAGAGGCGCTTTGCCGGCGGTATAGCCGCGCCGTCCCATTGATTTCAAAGGGCAGGAGCGGTAAAGGAGCGGTATACACTCCGCTCCTTCACCGCTCTGAAGATGCTGCTAGCAGGACTTTTTTTACCGTCCTGCCAGCGCATCACTCCAGTGTGCAAGCCCTTTCAGGGCAGTTTGCAGGCGCTATTATTAGCGCAATTTAAAAAAATAAAATAAAAAAATACTTCAAACTCAAAACCCAATTCTGGACTATTTTTTTTAATAAATTGGACCCCTGGCAATATTCCAAAAAAAAGGGGAAAAAAAGAAGAGCATAGACTACTCACCTTCAGAACTTTTCACCATAAGACTAAGAACATCTTGTAAGTGTAAGGCATCAGGGGCCCACTAAGAGCCTTTTCACACTGGGCCGGTGTGGGTGGTAGCGTTAAAGCGCCACTAGTTTAAGCGGGGATTTACTGCTGTTATAGCGTTGCTTTTCGGTCGCTAATGGGATGCTTTTATCCCTGCTAGTGGCTAGAGCTGCACGATTCTGGCTAAAATGAGAATCATGATTTTTTTTTGCATAGAATAAAGATCAGGATTCTCATGGTGTAACATCTTCTTTCACATTATACAAAAAAAAAATGGGCCAACTTTATGGTTTAGTTTTTTTTTTAAATGAATTAACGTGTATTTTTTTTTAAAGAATTGCGTTTGAAAAACCGCTGCGCAAATACAGTGCGACATAAAATATTGCAACAACCACCATTTTATTCTCTAGGGTCTCTGCTAAAAAATATATATATCATGTTTGGGTGCTCCACATAATTTTCCAGCAGAAAATAATGATTTTTACTTGTAAGCAACAAATGTCAGAAAAGGTTTGGTCTTTAAATGGTTAAACTTCCTTCATTTACATGCCGGAGTTCTTTCCTTTGATAAAAGAACGAAAATATACTTTGTTTCTACTTAATCGCCTAATGTAATAAAACTTGGCAGGCTGCCTGGATTTTGTTTTTCCAGCTGTGAGAACTCTCTGCACTTGTTAGAAAGATCGTGACATGCTGTTTTGAAGATCGGGAAGGGAAAAAGATTAATCGTGCAGCTCTACTAGTGGCCGAGGAAAGGGTTAAAAGCGCCTGTGTTGCGGCGCTTCGGCAGCACTGCCCATTCATTTCAATGGACAAG
Organism: Lithobates clamitans; assembly: GCA_037952925.1. NCBI lineage: Eukaryota > Metazoa > Chordata > Amphibia > Anura > Ranidae > Lithobates > Lithobates clamitans. Next base: position 1,379,064 of record JBBGZY010000603.1, on the reverse strand, counting down.
GCGTTTTGGGAGCACCGCCCCAAAGATGCTGCTTGCAGGACTTTCTTTCCCATCCTGCAATTACGCCGACCCAGTGTGAAAGCACTCGGGCTTTCACACTGGGGCGGCTTGAGAGGCGCTATTCAAGCGCTTTACATGCACTATTTTTAGCGCTAAAACACCTGAAAAGCGCCCCAGCGTGAAAGGGGTATTATTGAGGGAAAGCCACTGCAGCAACCTGCATTTGCAATGTATTGTTTCAGAAAGCAACTTTAAAGTGATACTAAACACACACTGTTTCATTTACATTGTTCCTTCTATTTTTGTATATGGATGATGGCACTGCAATTACAAAAAAAAAACCCAAAAAAACACAAGAACATCTAAGTACCTTTCTCCTAATCAACAGCTGTCACATAACCCAGCTCTTTCCCAGAAAGTCTGACACATAAGCTGGAGGAGCTTTTAGTCCTGTGCTGCTGGCCACATGTTCAAAATAACATTTAAAACAGCCTTTGGAATACAGAGTAAAAATAAATAATGAATATCAATAAAAAGTTTGAAATTGTGACACGTATATATTTTTTAAATAAAATCTATTTTTTGGCAATAACATGGTGTGGGCGGATTTCTGCCAGTCACAGGCTGTGTCACACCCCTCCAGCCTGTGTCTTAGAATAAGAGGGAGGGGAAGCCTCCATCAATCTATATGTAATATTCTGCCCCCCATTGTGTTTAACTGGTTAGTGGGCACAGAGGAGGGAAGGAGCGGGCTCTCATTTACCACTGTTTATACACCTACATGTGTGACTCTTTAGTTACATGGACTGCTCAGATGTGATAGGGAGAAAATGCTCAGTATACAAAACTCACTGAAAACTGAGCATGTACTGAGCTGCCAGCACTGCTCTGCAAAATCCCCACCTGCTTTGGGGACTTTGAAAGAAGGGGGAGAGAGAGAGGGAACAGCAGGATCAACTAGGTTTTATGCAAAATACAGAAAATTAATCTCATAGTGACTGAGTGAGACTGAACAGCATGTAATACACCCTTTTTTTGATAGCTTTATGATGTGGGTTTGGAGACACTTTAACGTCATCATGTCAGCAATGCTCTCTGCATCACCACCCACAAGAAGAGAAAATCAGAAGAGAAAGAGAACTTCACACGACCAGCCAGAGGACATCTGACGGAAGAGAACCTCACATGACCAGCCAGAGGACATCTGACGGAAGATAACCTCACATGACCAGCCAGGGGACATCTGACGGAAGAGAACCTCACATGACCAGCCAGAGGACATCTGACGGAAGAGAACCTCTCATGACCAGCCAGAGGACATCTGACGGAAGAGAATCTCACATGACCAGCCAGAGGACATCTGGAAAAAGTAAGCATACAAAAGAAAGCATAACATACAGGGGGTAGGGGTTACTTGTGGTGGACCACAAAGCCCATCATGTTTGCTCTGCATAGAGTGGATAGTTGGGTGAGAGTTAAGATCTCTCTCAGGAGTTTATCGATGAATGTGCCCCCATCACAGAGATTTCACAAAATCTATCCTACTGAATCAAAACTGCAAATTAACACATTTTTAGCAGACTGGAGAATGTATTAGTTAGCTGTACATCAAATGAGCCCATCAAGTTTAAACAGATTGGCTGAGCTTCAGTGAAAGTTACCACAGTTTCCACAGTCCATTGGTAAGCATTTGCTAAAGCCGAACTCCAGCTTTAGACAGCTTTAGATTAGAGTAGGGAAGAGCAGGAACCTCTGTACATTTTGGATTGCCTTCTATGTCGCCCACTGTAGAGATAGCAGCTTAATTACAATCCCAGTTACACCCTATAGTAACAATAACCTAGGTGAGTTAATTTGCCTTGACTATTAACTGATGCATAGCTACCAACTTTTCCTCTCTACTTTTAGAAGCTTACGTGTTTTTTTTGTTTTTTTTATAATAAATTGTTTTTATTAGAATTCACAATAGTAAAAATACTAAGGTGATGTCCAAAAGCAACAACTCAGCTTAGTTCTACCATCAATGGACAATGTAGTTATATTGTGTTTGTTACATTGAGGTAAAGCTCTCAAATCTTGTCCACCCACGATCTTAAGTATCTAAGGATCAAGGGGGGCCAAGTATCAAAAAATATAACTATACTGAAAACTTGAAAAGGGGGTTCTAACCTTTTCCCACTCCATCCCAAACTAGAAAACCTTTCTGGCTAGAGACACAATTTATATCCTGTTCCAGCCTAAAGTGAACCTGTGCCCAGATTATGCACACCAAAGTATTATATATTTGTCCAGGTGCGTGATGGGCAGAGGGGGACAGTTGGAACACATTTTTTTTTTTTTTTTTTTAAACGTATGAAAAAAAAATACAGGTCTATTAAGGGATAGGAGGGGAGGAGTGGTGGAGAGGAGGGAAGAGTGCCGAAAGGGTGAAGCGCTGCTTTAAGAATAAGAGCTGCTTTAGGAATAAGAGCTTCTTTAAGAATAAGGAAATTAATCAACCTTTTTACCCCAGAGGAACCCTTCAAATAGTTTTCATATGTTAGGGAACTCCTACTAAAAATAGTTTTATATATATATATGTTTATATCTATCATTAGGAGTCATTGGGAAAGTGCACCTTACAGTGATGATCAGTGGAAAGCATGCCCCCTACAGTACTGGTCAAGGTCCTACCCTTACAGACATAGCTAAAAAGATCATGCCGCTGGTTCTGCCAAGTGGCAAGGGCCCTGGAACAATGTAAACACCATCAGATGGAGGGTTAGTCAGCCACAGCTCTAGAAACCTCTTGTAACCTCTGGAGGAACCCTAAAGTTCTGCAGAGCCCTGGTTGAGAATGACCGTTGTAAATAGTTTCATGTCCACAGTCTGGGCACAGCTGCACATCAAAGTGGATCTTTAGAAAAAAAAAATATATAGGCGAACTGGCAGGATTTGTAATAAATAAGAGACAGGCTATGCTTCTTACTTGCATGTTTGCCCTTTACTCTGAGCTGTGTGCGTGGAGCTCAGTGTAATATTTTGGTAGTGCTGAGATGAGTGAACACCGGCACCTCTGCGGAAGTGGTGTCATCTCAGTCTGGCCAATGAAAAATTGCCAAAGATCAGTATCCTTAAAGAAACCGGACGGGGTTATCAGTGGCTGGCGGAGAGCTCTGTGACAACACAGCAGTGGAGTGAAAGCGAGTATAGTTCTGCTTTATGGTTGGAGAGTAAGAAGATTGAAGTGATGGCATTAAAAAAATAAGCAGTGTGCAATTTGTGGCATTCAAACCACATTTGTTCACTAAGGTTTAAGTATTCCAAAAAGTTGTCTCCTTTCTCTACAGCTGGTCCTTTTTTAGGTTTGTAGAATAACTCAGCAGAAAAAAATGAATTACTACCCAAGAGTTCATTTTATTCTTAAAGTGGCAAAAATCCAAAATTACATATACTGTAAAAATTGCAGTCTGTCACTAGCATTAACAAAGTAGTCTTTGTTTTTCCCTTGGAGTCCCCTCCTGTAACTGAGATTTTATTATTTTCAACTTCCTTCAACAGATCAAGCTGTGCAGCTAAAATGGAAGTTAGAGGGTTGAGACAAACCATTGAATACTGACAGAGATACTTTTACAGCCAGATTTTATTCATTTAGTTAAAACCTTAATCCCAAAAGGGAAAAAATGTAACTGCAACTGCTTAAAAAGGTGTTAGCTGAAGTTAAAGTGCTTGTTACTGATCCCATTCCCTTAAAGCATGTTATACGGCACAGTGCTTGTGCTGTGTAATTTGACCCTTTCTATTACCTAAAAAACCTGGCTGATCCTGCCTGGCTACACTCTCCCCTCTGTAAACTGACAACGGTTTATCATGGCTGCTGAGCCCTGACACTGTGGTCGGTTTACGTGTCTCCATCCTCCGCTGCTCTCCTCTCTTCTCTCCCCCCTCCCCTCCCTGCCTATCAGTTCTGTCCACTCCCCAGCCCTCCCCTCCTGCTGCTATCATAACTACAATAAAAACATACAATCCCCTCTGTAAAATAACATTATGTGCCCCAGTGTCTGGGTTATATAAAAAAAGTTGCTGATCTGTACCTTATATCAGAATGTCTCCCGGCGCTCATGTGACTCCTCAGCTCTCTCTCCCCTTTCCTCCCTGGCTGACATCAGTGGGAGTTCTCGGCCTCTCCCGCTATAGCGGTCAGCCAGGGAGAGGAGAGAGCCGAGGAGTCACGTGAGCGCATTGAGACGCTCTGATATAAGGTACAGATCGGCAGCTTTCTTATATAACACAGACACTGGGGCACATAATTTTATTATACAGAGGGGATGGGATGTTTTTATCGTAGTGGCTTAACAACCACTTTAAGCTTTAATATGTTAGGGCATCTAAATCTGCTAGTGCATCTAACCCAATTCTCTACAGACAGTGCTGATGTCTTCATTGTTCTAATGCACTCTAATGGCGCGTACACACGGTCGGAATTTCCGCCTGCAAAAGACTAATGAGATTGTTTTATCGGAAAATGCAACCATGTGTATGCTCCATCGGTCTTTTGCTTGCGGAATTCCAGCCAGCAAAAGATTGAGAGCATGCTCTAAATTTTTCGGCCGGGAAAAGTTCCTATCCGAAAATGCGACTGTCTGTGGCAATTCCAACACGCAAAATCCCTACGCGCAAAATCCCTACGCATGCTCGGAAACAATTCGACTCATGCTCGGAAGCATTGAACGTCATTTTCTTGGCTCGTCGTAGTGTTGTACGTCACCGCGTTCTTGACGGTCGTAATTTCAGCGAACTTTTGCGTGACCGTGTGTATGCAAGGCAAACTTGAGCGAAATCCCGTCGGAAAAGCCGTCATGTCTTTTTCCGACGAGAAAACCGATCGTGTGTACGCGGCATTAGACAAGAAGTGTGTTACTGACCAAATCATTAGGTAATAAAGGAAAAAATATAGATATATATATATATATATATACACACACACACACACCGGGTAAAAAAAGCATTTAACACGTCACCATTTTTCTAGGTTAATAAAAGGTGCTATTGACATGAAATTTTCACCACATGTTGGTAACAACCCATGCAATCCACACATACAAAGAAACCAAAACAAATCTGTTCAGAAATGAAGTTATGTGTAATAAAATGGAATGACACAGGGAAATAATATTGAACACGCCAAACACACTGCTAAAGCAACACTTGAGTGGTTTAAGGTGAAACATGTAAATGTGTTGGAATGGCCTAGTCAAAGCCCAGACCTGATTTCAATAGAAAATCTGTGGTCAGACTTAAAGATAGCTGTTCACGTGATGACAGGAAATGACGCTATCGCTCGACTGGTTTCGGCGACAAAACCGGTCGAATGATAGCGTTATTTCCTGTCATCGCGTTTGGAGAAACTACCTCTAAAACCACTGTGTCCAGTACATGCTGTTTTAATCATCTTTTCATGTAAGTGCATTACCTTTATTAAATCCTGGTAAAAAAGGTTTTGCACCCATTATGGCGTTTGTCTCTCATTTGGGTATATGACCTGATGTCACGGTAGGAGTAAAAAAAACCTGATGTTTTCCCCGGTGGTGGCTTGAAGTTTCTGTTGAGCAGACCTCCTTACAGACGTGGAGTTTTTCCAGACATACAAGCCCGTAATAGGTGGTCAACGCTCTTTGGTAAAGGCACATCCTATTTTTTTGGTGGTGGTCACACAAGGTGGAGGAAGTTGGTGACACAGTATTCAAACTTGCACTATTGTGTCACGTTTGTGACTCTTGGACTCACTTGTTTATATTATTTATTTACTATTTCATTGAAGCGCAACAAACTTGTTCACATGTTTTTTTTTTCATGCTGAACTAACAGATGCCTCCATTCACACACAATGAGAAGGCTAGAGGAATCCCCCTTTCCCTGCCGGGACATTATATTCCAACAGGGGTGTGACCCACCCAACTGAGACAGAGGCTTTTGGAGGGGACTAGGGGCAAGCCTCCTACCCACTGATTATGGCCCATGGAGAGAGAAGATCATTCTCTAAAGATGGACAACCATGTGATGAATGCCGAGAACGAGGATTGGATTAATTCTCTGAATAAGGACAATAAAGCTTCCCTTCTGGAGTGGATGGAAATGGGCAATATTAATCTTGTACAGGTTACTGGTCAGAGGAAATATGGTGGCCCTCCCATAGACTGAGTTGGAGAAGCCCCTCCACTTGAGATAGAAATATTTATCAACAAAATCACTCTAGAGATCTATGAAGATAAATGAATACCACCTTTTGAGACCGTTGTAACATTGTATGAGTTTGTCTCAGACTGTTATAGACTGGTGTCGGACAGTCTGAAATGAAGTGGGATCCCCGATTAATCAAAGAACAGTCGGGGCACCTAGGCTTGTTTAAGTGACTAGTTGTTAATTAGTTCATGTTAATTAGATCATTGTCAGCTATTAGTTGCTAGATGTGGATTAGAAAAATGTTTATGTTGGCTGTTCCTTAGCTATGTTAATTCATTTTCCTGTTTACAGTTTGTACTGTTAAGATAATGTGATCAAACTCCTATCTGATCTTGCATGGTATATATTCTGTGTGAATTTACAATAAAGAGTTCCAGTTCACACCTAAGCTAGTGTCGACTATTATCTTGGGTGCAATATTCAGCTATAATATCTTGTTCCTGGCTCCAGACTGGAGGAAGCTGTATCTTGATGGAAGCACCCAAGCTGGGTGCTAGACAGTTCCATCACAAGGGGCTCCTGCCGATTGACTGCAGCAGCTGATCGACAGAAAATCTTCCAACATGTTCTTTCAACAGAAGTCGATTGGGGGAACCCACAACGCTGATCGAAATTCATTTTTGATCAGTGTATGACCAACTTTACTTTAGACAAAATCAACTCTAACTTGATGTGCCTCAAGATAGAAAGCGAAGAATCTCCTCAATGGGAGAAAAAATCTGACAGAGCTTTTTTTTTTTTTTTTTTTACCCTTCTCTACTGTATCCAAAGAAAGAAAAAAGGTTTGGGCTTCATATAAAAATACAAACTTAAAACACACTCTTACTTGAACCAAAGCTCCTTCAAATTACTTTGGTTTTAATCTACTTACTTCAGGTTACATTGCAAGTTTGTTTGAATAGGGCTTTCAATCATATTGCATATTCTTTGTTTCAAGCTGTCATAAGAAGTACAGTTTGTTACAGCTGATCTGTACAAAGCCACAAGGGATGTTCAGTTCTCCATTAACATAAGTCTATGTTTTCCAATTATCTCAAGCAAACTATTTCTTGTAGAGCAATTTAAAACTGAATTTTAGTTTACTGTTCAAAAAATGTTTACACAGATAAAAAAAAAAGACTCAGATTAATGCAGTAAATTGATAAATTGCTACATTTATTATTAATTCAATTGATACAACTGACATGGTGTCAGCCTATTGTAAAACTCTATACATCAGCATTCAGACTGGGAAAAGGGGTGGGGGTTGGCCAGGGAGACAATCTGATGTGTCGACAAAACACGGTAATAAGAGAAGCAGAGTAATGACCTCATCAGTCTATAGGTCCATGCAAACTGGGCATAAAAAATTATGCTTATATGGGCTTGTGTCCGTTTTTTTTTTTTTTTTTTCTTCCGCCTGTAGAAGCATCTCTATGTTAGTCTATTTGTCCATGCACATTAGGGGGTTTACAGGCATATTTGCAATGAAGTGTTTGCAGGCAGAAAAAACAATATAAAATTAGAATCGTGTTTTTTGGAGAGTATTTGGGCAGAAAAAAATGCTTACCGCACATAAACATATTTGAGAGCAGTCAGCGTTTTCAAGTGTACATTGATTATAGTAAAAAAATTACAGAGGGGAATGTTTTGGGAAAAAAGAAAAAAACTTATGAAAGCAAATGTCCATATTGTGCAATACGAGCCACTATGACCATTTTTATGCTGCTTTTTCTGCCAGTGGTTTTGACATTTTTTGAGCCACCTAGCGTGCATGGAACTTGTGGCTCCTCTGTATTTATAACTGTAAGTGGGTGTCATCGAACTAGTTATAATGGGTGAGGGGACTGTGTATACCTCACAACTGGATGACAAGAAAACAAATGTTTTGATAGGTAAACTGCTCCTTTATATACTTCATTTGTGTCTTTAGCTGTTTGCCTGGAGGGCAAAGGGGAAGTATGGCCAAAGCTCTTGTGGCCATGCTTCTCCTGTAGGTCACAGGAGTGCTCCTAGTTCTGCATTCCTGTGACCCAGATGAGGCCGACAATGGGCTAAAGCTTGCTGTCGGCTGACGTCACAGATTCAGTCCAGGCTCTACAGGGATCCCGACATTAATGTCAAGATCTGCCCAGATACTGGACAGGTAGCTGGCTCAGCCTCTAAGTATGCCACTGAGAACTTGAGCCTCCCACCCTCTCTACAGCCCAACACTTCAGTGAGCACTGACTGACCGTCCCCAGTCTGTGCTCAGCGCGGACCCGAGAACGAAACAATCAGCAGTGTTTCACCACTCGGTTTTCGGTAGAGAGCTTGCAAGGAACAGGTGCAGCTCTGATCGGTGCTGCAGACCATCTAGGTGTGTATAAATGTTTGTTTTCTTTGGATTCCACACTTCCCTTTTTAATATTAAAATGTGCTCTATGTGAAGGAAACTTCACCAGAGAGACCAGGATATGTGCACTTGCAAGTTGTTTCTGCCCTTTTGAGTTGCAAAGTGCAGGATAGCTTAGATATCCTCCTAATCACAATGGCTCACATATACCCACAAGCATGCCAATCATCTGAGGTAGCACCAAAAATGTCACCCCCATTGTTTTCTGCCCCCGCCCCCAAACAAATTGGGCACCAGCCCCCCGTCGTATAATTGATCGCTGCTTTGCTCTCCAGTAAGCCCTGTACTTACCCCATCCAACTCGCGGCTTTGGTGGCTTACCCCCTGCATCTCCTCCCGAGTCCAGGCGGCGGTTGCTTTTCCTCCTGGCCAATCGGGTCTTAGGACTCCCAGCCAATCGGGTCTCAGGACTCACTTCCTGATTGGCTGGGAGGAGAAATAGGAAGACATTAGCCAATATTAATTTTGCTAATGTCACACAAGTGGGTGGGCTCGGGGCACAGTGCTCTGCGCCCAGAGCACACCCTTTTTAAAGCCAATTAGAGCCTCAGGCTCTAATCATGTGCTTAAAAAAAAACCACAACATTGAAATCCATACGTCCAGTGCCCTGCATGGAGGTTAGGGTCAGGCGCATGGATTAGGGGGACGTTGCCCCTGCGCCCCTTATGAGCGGCCACCACTGCTCCATTCTTAGAAAAAAAGACCTACTCTCTGATCAGAGCTGGGGACTCTCTAGTAATAGTCTGGAGGCTCTGGCTAATCAGTACCATCCCTAAGCCTCTGTGTGTTATCTGTGACCCACATGCTTATTGTTGACTGAGGTCAGCGTCACTGATCCTAATCACACAGTATACTGGCACTGCAAAGGAGGAGAAGGCTGCAAAGAGGAATATTCTGGGCTCTCCCTTCCAAAAACTCCCTCTGGCCACACACACGTCTTTGCTGTGAAAGAGACTACTGTATGCAGTTGGAGTGTCTATAGTAGAGGTTAAAGTAGGTTAAAGTGGCATTAATCCAAAAACCAAACATTTATTTTATTGCAGCTTACCAGTTCTCAGATGCAATGGCTGCATTCTTGTTTTTTAGGCTTGCTTTCTTCTATTTTCATCTGCTGATCCAGCCAGTAAGTCTTTTGTTTTTCAAAAGAACAAGCTCTCCAGCAGAATGTATCAGTTACAGAGCCTTGTTATCCCAAAAGGAAAAAAAGGTTTGCTGTAACTGCTTATAAAGTAATAGCTGGAATTTGGCTTTAATGTGTTAGTGTATTTAAATCTTCTATTAAATCGAACACTTCCCTCCCCCCAGACTGACGATACAGCTGTCCAAAGATGCCCCCACATGCTCCTTCATCCAGAGCAGGGGCACTCTAATACAGGAGGTGTATTACTGGTCAGATCACCATGTGAAAAGAGAAGTGAAAAAGCCTAAGAAAAGAAAAAACTTTTAAAGCCACCACATCTAATGATTGGTAAGCTTCAGTACTGTATATTACATTTTTGGTTTTGGATTTAACACCACTTTAAGGGAGTGGGAGGCAGACTGGTCTGCAGTGGTTGCCCTTTTATATTGTTGTCTCTGCATTGCCAGCAAAATCCTTCCTTGATGGGGCAACACAATGTATTGTCTATTGTCACCCATGTATTGCCAACTGTTTATTTACCAAGTACCATTTATCATTTTTCTGTTTGGTGCCCATCTGTTGTCTAGATCACCCATTGGGTTCACCAAGTATTGTCATGACTGTATTTTGTTGGCCAAGTTTTGTCATCAATGCCTGCTTGTTGCCCAAATTTGTTACATTTGGCTGTTGACAACTCACATATTGCCCCAATCTCCTGTTTGCTTCACACAAGATAAACCCCAGTCCCTCAAAATTACATGTGATAGCATTGTACCCCGGAGCTGCTTCCAAAGAGCGCATACTTTCAAGATGCAAGAAAGAAACTTTCAGGAAAGCTAAAAAAAAAAATCTCCCGTTACCCTAGATTAAAACATCCTTAGCCAGGAGCTATGAATAGTCCTACTTACACACACAGGAAGACGCACCTATATCAATTCCTACTTAAAGGAAATAATTAGTCTTACTGTACAATAATGTGAGATAAGAACTTTGTCTCTGCTCTCCCCTAGGATGACACAACAGATCCTCCATTTAACTATTTCCGTTAAAACAGAGCTTTTAATTTGAGAATTTTCAAATATATGCGGAAGCCACACAAGGCCCCTCTGCTTAATGTGGTCGCTAAAGACAGATCCCTGATGAACCACCCAAATTTTCATCAGTGTGGCTATTCTTGTTTGACAGAAGTCTTTCATTTGATTGACGTCTTTCTAACTAACAAACTGAAATTCTTTTGTCCCGCTGTCAGAATACAATGTCCCGACGTTGGGGATTTTTCCATCCACCTCGTTTGTGCGGATGTACGAATCTGGTGGGTTTTTTTTCCCCATTGAGAGCTCCCATTTTTGGAACATATAAAACAATGAATAAATTGGGGGCAAGTATGCCTAGAGGCAGGCCATTCCTCCTTAAATGGTACATGGGCTCACCAGAAACTTAGTACAGCACAATGGCAGCCGAAGACATTCAGTGTGTCCTCACACCAATCAGAAAACTAAACAAAAATGTCTACCACTCCGAAGTAGATTGTTTTTTTTTTTAAAGTAAGGTGTACATGGAAGGGCTTTTTGCAGAACAAACATTTCTCAGCACTCATACTAGTCAGCAAAATTCCAATTCACTTACTAGTCAGCCAAAAAAACCTCAAAAAACTAAAATTACACCTTTTGAACAATTTGCATTAAAACCAGTTTTAGGCTCCTTTCACGCTAGCCGATTCCAAAGTTGCGCGATTTTCAGTGCAACTTTGGAGTCCCACTTTGATATGACTTTGAGGTGACTTTGATAGGACTTTTATACTCTCTGGCATTGAAGAGACTTCAGCAGTGTCAACTGAAACGGCTCTCATAGAGATACATAGCATTTCACTTGTCCTGCGACTTGTAGTCCCACAAGTCAGATCCTAAGTCACACAAGTGTGAAAGAAGCTTTAGTTGCCTACATCTGCAAATGCAGGAAAATATATGAAGACTGTGGCTGACCATAATCCTTCTAAAATAGAGCACTAGTGTTCAGTGACAACAGTATGAACTCTTACATATCTAATTAAAGTTGAGAAATAATCAATAGAGATGTGCATGCAAGTGTAGAATTAAATATCAAATGTCAGTATATAAGTAGCCAAAAAAGTAAGGATCATGAGTCCATATATGTACAGTATGTAAAAACAAACATTCAAGCAGTCTCAATTAAAGTTAAGTCAAATTGAATGTCTAGAAAAATCAACATCACAAACACCCAGTGAGTCTTCAATTTAATCAGACTTTTCTCCTAAAGTGTTCCCTTCACCACACTTAGGAAATGCACTCACCAAGAGTGCATGCATGTCCTGTTGCACATTAGGTAATCACAGCTTGCACAGCCATTGCAGAGATGAGAGTCCCATATGATCAGCGTCTGGGTAATCCTCCACTATTTACCCCCTTCCTCAAATCCCAGGAAGGTATGTGTAAACATCATAGAAAAAAACTCACATAGTGTGATACCATAACATCTTTATTATTGACAATAAAATCGTACTCACAAAAATGTCAGAAGATTATAGGCATTCAATATAAACCGCAGTGAAGGGTTCAGTATTATTATATTGGCCGATGCATGTAGAAGCAACGCTGCCTTGTTAGGGCCCCTCTGTGTAGTGTGGTCCATAGCTCTAATCTATAGCAGCTCCCATTTTGAATCACATAGGGGTCTCCAAACTTTCTAAACAAAGGGCCAGTTTACTGTCCTTCAGACTTTTGGGGGCCGGAATGTGGCCATTGGGAGTAAAAAAGGTCCCAACATCAGTAGGGAGAAAAAAAAAACAACAATGTCCTATCATTGGTGTCATTGTGAGAAATTGTGTCCCATATTAGGAGGAATTGTGCTCTTTCATTGGGGTCAGTGTGTGTGGGGCAGTGTCAGAATTATGCCCCATTGTTGGCATCAGTGGATGAAATAAAAGAGATAAAAGTAATCAAAGGGCCACAATTAGGGAGACCACTGATATATAGCAATTAATACATTGATGGTAGCCTTCATGGAGTAAAGTTAGGGACCACACTACATAAAGAGACATTGAAGAGAGGCCTTGTTAAAGAGTTTTTTTTGGGTGGTTAGCTGGTGAGAGAGTGGTAAGTTTTGTAATGAGTCTACCAAATGTAAACACTACATGGCTTATTGATCTTGCCGATCTCTTAATGGCAGCTGGAAAAAGTTATTTTCAGAAACCTATGGTCTAATGTACACTGGACGTTATAAAATGGCAGTAGCTTTAGCTGTAGAATGGCGCGTTAAAAACTTGAGTTTTTCTGCAATTTGCAGCTTTTTTTGCATTAGCGTTTTTAAGCGTTTTTTTAGCAAAACTATACCCCCACAAAAGGTTATGGCTCGAAAACACTCATAAACACTGAATATTCCAGGTTTGCAACATTTTTTATCATTTTTTTTCAGAGTTATGCCCTGTACACACGGTCGGACTTTCCGACGGAATATGTGCGATCGGAGCTTGTTGTCGGAAATTCCGACCGTGTGTGGGCTCCATCGGACTTTTTCCATCGGAATTTCCGTCACACAAAGTTTGAGCGCAGGCTATAAAACTTTCCGACAACAAAATCTGTTCGTGTAAATTCCGACCGTGTGTGGACAATTCCGATACACAAAGTGCCACGCATGCTCAGAATAAATTATGAGACGAAAGCTACTGGCTACTGCCCCGTTTATAGTCCCGACGTACGTGTTTTACGTCACCACGTTCAGAACGATCGGATTTTACGACAACTTTGTGCAACCTTGTGTATGCAAGGCAAGTTTGAGCCAACATCCATCGGAAAAAATCTATGGATTTTGTTGTCGGAAGGTCTGATCGTGTGTACAGGGCATTAGAGCGTTTTTACAGTTGAAAAACTCCTCTTCACACCCGCCAGTTCTGATTTTCTCTTCCAGCAAGAAAACACCCCTGCCAAAAAAGGCCGATAGAAGCCATGTGTGCATGGACACGGGATAACATGCTGGGGAGTTTATTTGCTGCAGAAAAAAACATCTGAAGCCAAAAACAACAGCTGTAAAAACGTCCAGTGTGCATGATGCCTTAAAGGCTCATTTACACTTGCTTTGGCTTCAACACACATTAAAGCGCCTACCGCTTCAACATGCTTTTATGTTGTGTTTTTTAAGCTTCGGTGGTGCTTTGGTGAAGCTTTGGTGATGCTTCATTGAAGCGTCAGGGATGCTTCCATGATGCCCTTTTGAAGCTTTGTTTAAGCTTGATAGAAGCCCTGTGTGCGTGTGGATATCTCATACCTGCAATCTCTCCAAAACAAAGCGAAGCTAAAGCTGAATTAAAGCCTCTCAAAAGCCGCAGGTGCTTCAAGCGAGCTTTGTCATAGAGTTCTATGGCAGCTTTGAAGAAGCTTTGAAGCACAACTAAAGCGACATGGGGTATAATTTTTGAAGCAAAGCCAAAGCAAACGCAAGGTGTAAACAGGACTGTAAGCTAACCATTTTATTTCGTGACGGGGCTTTGACTGGCATTCAGAGAGCTTTATCAAAGCCTGTCCGAAGCCTTGTTTTAAAGCAAGTGTAAACTAACCCTTTGGGTCAAAAAACGGTTTTACCAGGTTATGAAATTATAAATCTGTCAGCCATTATAAGCATTCTGCTGAAGAATAAGCACTACAGAATTCCCACTTCCACTTTTGTTGACCAGAATGCAAAAAAAAAAAAAGGGGACACCAAGAACAGAGGGGCACACGGAAGAAAAGGGTTTTTGGGTAACAAATGTAATAACAGACACTTTCTTGTGTTTGTGATAAGGCAGGACTTATACTTTTAAAGTTTAAAAACAGCTGACAGGTTCACTTTAATAAATATGTATTAGACCACTACAAGGTTTAGGCCTCATGTACACTGCTGCTGGTAAACGGACATTTAGGAGCAGTTGGGCATTTTTTTCAGCTGCCCCTGAACGCTCCTCTATGTTATCTTACATGTACACAGGGTCGTTTATGGTCGTTTCTAGGCAGTTGAGTTTAGAAGCATTTTTTTGGAATGCAAAAAAAAGCGTTCAGGACGGATGTTCAGAGGCATTTGAAACGCCAAATGCCTGTAACAGCTTGTAAACGCGGTAACTCACATTTAGCCATGTTTTGTTTACAGGGGTTTTTCATTTTTGGCTATTTGAAGAAAAAAAAAACCACTGCTAAACGTGGCATGTAAATGTGGAAAGACGGATAGTTTTAAACATCGGTTACGATCTGTCAAGTTAAATCGTTCAGCAGAGGTTGTAAAAACGTCCCGTGTACATGAAGCCTTATCCATTTGTGTCTTTAGCAGAGCAATGCCCTGCTGATTTCACATACTGAAATGTACTTTATCAGGTGGCCATGAGGATGATATATAAAGTTTCCTTGGCAAGTTATCACCTCATGGCTGAGCTGCTGCTTGGAGAAGTGCAGACAGGTGTGAGGTGAACTTGTATGAGGTTCCCCCTTCATTTACTATTCACCATCTGTCCATGAACCCTTCTTGTAGCTGCAGATGCTGTACAGTGGACAGCGAGGAGCCACACAAAAGTGTCAGTTTAGCTCTTTTGTCGGAATGTATTGAAAAGGTCAATATAACCTGTAAAGGCTATAAAGGTCCAAAAAACAATAAAGCATAGCCACATTTACTCCAGCAGGGAAAAAATTCCTTCCTAATCTCCCAAAAGGCAATCAGAGATTCCCTGGATCAGCTTAGCCCTGGTGTGATTACCTAAAAATGTTAGAATCCAGGTATATTTTGTGCACTTAGGAATGCACCCAGCTCCTTTTTAAAACAATCTACTGAGCTGGCCAGTACTAATTCTTGGGGGAGTCTGTTCCACATTTTCAGAACTCTAATGTCGCGTACACACGAGGTTAAAACACAATTGCCTAAAAACGCCAAAAAACTAGACTGTGTACATGGACACATAGGATAACATGTCTCTTCTGCAATAAAAAAAAACAAAAAAAAAACAAACAAAAAAACAAAAAAAAATAAAAACTGCCGACTCACAGTGAATTTTAGCAGAACTTCAGTCCCACTATAATTTTGTTTGAAAGCCCTTAAATTTCCGTCCAGTGCTGCCAAATGAATGTAATCCCAAAGGTTGCAAACAGGTTTCATTACAACACGTACAACTTTTCTTGAACAAAAAAACATTCACAGTCAGAATTTAGTTTGTTCGAGAAAAACTCTCCATCCTGCTCCTTCCAATTCACTACGGTCAAAAATGAACATTGATTAGACCCCCACTAGCTATCAGAAAACCAAACATTCTATTCATTTTTTAACAAAATACTTTTGTGTACCCACCATTAACATATAGGGTTATATCCCTACAGGTTTTAAAGCACATACGGTATTTAACACTGGTGGGGCTTCAATGGTAGAGTAGGTAAAAATCCCAATCTGCCTTTTCTGTGGTCATTTAAAAGGGAAAAAAAAAAAGATAGGAAAAAATTGTTTTTTTTCCCCTTTCTCCCTCCCTCTAGTTGGTCCAGGGAAAATCGATTGCCTCTCTGGGATCAGGAAGGAATTTTTTCCCCTGCTGTAGCAAATTGGATCATGCTTTTCTGGGATTTTTTTCACCTTCCTCTGGATCAACTGTGGGTATAGGATTGGGTATATGGGATTGTATGATATATTTTTTTTTTGGTTGAACTAGATGGACTTGTGTCTTTTTTTTCAACCTGACTAACTATGCAACTATCTGTTGTCTTGAGCGAGATAAGACCTGAGGAAAAATCTGAAAGATACACAGTGCTCCAATCATGTACAACTGATTGCTGCAAGATGCTACTTGCAAAGCTTACTTTTATTGGGATCCATTTGCTTAATTTGTCCTGATCAGTTGCTACTCCTAGCAATTAATCAATAGAGGTATGATAGTGTTACTAAAGGTCCCCTGTTTAGCTCTAGCCCAGTGAGGTGACTGCCAGCAAGAGGTTACATTTCCCAGCAGCAAAAGATTAAAAAGTGGAAAGACTATAAAAGTACAATCAACTATTTACACAATTTCCATGCCAAATTCTTTACATGCTTTCATTTCAAATTTTATTGATAAAGTCCTTTATAGTTAGACTTGAATAATACTGCAGTTTTTGATGTATTACAGTACCTAGTAAAATGATAGCATATGAGTCAAGTCACACAGCCTATCACATGATATAGCAGAATAAAGTTTCTGTCAAACAATGCAAAACTTCAAACATTTGAATTAAAACAGGATCTTTAAATATTTAATTATGCCACATGCTAACATTGTGATACTATGAGCCAACCATTAGCATTATAATGGCTAATATGATGGCAATTTAAATAATGTCAAATAAAAAAATAAAAAAAACATGACCTTTAAAAGAACATTTAAAGTAGAACTATGGCATCCCAATTGCTCTAGCATTTAACTACGTGCCTACTGGCCACTTTTACCCCCTTCCTGCCCAGACAAATTTTCAGCTTTCAGTGATGTTGCACTTTGAGTGACAAATGCATGGTCATACAAGGCTGTACTCAAACAACATTTTTTCATTTTTTTGAGACAGATAGAGCTTTCTTTTGTTGGTATTTAATCACCACTGGTTTTTATTTTTTGCCAAAAGACTCAAAAATTTTGAAAAAAAAAAGTTTCTTGGTTTCTGTTATTAATCTTTGTAAATAAGTAATTTTTCTCCTTCACTGATGTGCGCTGATGAGGTGGCACTAAGACCCCTTTCACACTGGGGCGGTTTGCAGGTGTTATTGCGCTAAAAATACCGCCTGCAAACCGCCCCAAAACAGCCTCCGCTGTTTGTTCAGTGTGAAAGCCCGAGGGCTTTCACACTGAAGCGGTGCGCTGGCAGGAGAAGAAAAAATCTCCCGCATCTTTGGAACGGTGAAGGAGCGGTGTATTCACCGCTCCTAAACCGCTCCTGCCCATTGAAATCAATGGGACAGCGCGGCTATACCGCTGTACGAGTGGTTTTAACCCTTTTTCGGCCGCCAGCGGGGGGTTAAAACCGCACCGCTAGCGGCCGAATACCGCGGTAAAACAGTGCTAAAAATAGCTCTGTTTTACCGCAGACGCCCCCTACCGCCCCAGTGTGAAAGGGGCCTAAGACTCCTTTCACACCGAGCCGCCTATAGCGTTGGTGGTAAAATGCCGCTATTTTTACTGGCGTTTTACCTTTGGATTTGTGGCGCATTTCGGCCGCTAGCGGGGCGCTTTTACCCCCACTAGCGGCCGAGAAAAGGTTAAAACCGCCCGCAATGCGCCGCAATAGCGGTGTTTTGCCGGCGGTATCCCAGCACTGCCCCATTGATTTCAATGGGGAGCAGCGGTGGAGGAGCAATAAACACACACTTTTCCTGACGTCCTGTCAACGCACCGCTCCGGTGTGGGGCTTTCACACTGGAAACAATGGAGCAGCTGTTTGAGGGCGGATTGCAGGCGCTATTTTTAACGCTATAGCGCCTGCAAAAAGCCCTTGGTGTAAAAGGGGTCTACTATGCAGCGCTGATAGGCGGCACGGATAGGTGGAACTGACTGACATCACTGATGGGCACTGTTGGGGCTGCACTGATGATCAGTTCAGTGATGATGATGTGCACATCTCCCCTGTGAGGAAATGCTGCTAATCGGCTCTTCTCTCTTCACACGCTGTCAGTGTGAGGAAAAGAATGCCCATAACCGGCATTTCCTTGCTTACATGCGATCAGATGTGACTGGATACAGCTGATCACATGGATAAAGAGCCTCGTCATCGGCTCTTTACCGAGATCGGTGATGCATCGTGTCCCAGGGACACAGCGCACTACCAATCACCATGCTGCGTGCCCCCCCCGCGGGCACGCACGCGCGGCTGGAGTGGGACGACAACATATGTCGTCATTCTAAAACGAGAGGGCCGCCGCCCGCCCGTCATTTGACAATACAGTGGACGGGAGGTAGTTAATTATAAATGTATCGGCATTTACAGCTCTTTCTCACTCCCAATGATAAAGTGGGCATTAAATTAAATGCACGCAGCATGGGATTGTGGCGGTCAAATAAATATAAAAAAAAAAAAAAAAAAAAAAAAATTTTTTTTGTGTTACTGCCCCTTTAAATTCAGTCAGGACAGGACATGAGTCTTGCGGGCGGGAAAAACACGTGTTTTCAAAGAATTGGACATGTGAGGAAGGGCTATATAAGACCCCCCGCATTAGGGCTCCTGTCAGAGTGTGATCCGGAGTGATTGGGTGAGCTCCACAGGCTATGATACAAGAGCTATAATACAGGAGCTCACCTATCACGAGAGGTCATGAAGACGCTTTTGAGGCAGGTTTTAAAAAGAGCGGCATCAGAAGGAGGGGAAGAATGGCTAAAGCAATGCTTATCCGCATCTACAACAGAGTCGGCGCCGAATAGGGAAGTGGAAGATCTACTAACATACCATGTTAGTGAAGACATTGATGTGGAGCCGGTTTTAGCGCCTATTATTCCCCCTTCTCCTAGCCAGACTGTTCGTCCTAGAAGAATTCAACGCAGCTTACCCACAGAGCGTCCGGTATCCCCTGGAACATTGCGAGAGCAAGGAGAGTCCCGCACGCGAGAGGAAGAGGTGGATGTCGATCATGCGCAGCTGCGTGGCGGTCAGCGCGCGCGCAGAAAGAAGAGGGCCTTTTCTCCATCTCCTGCGCGTGTCAGCAATGGGAAGGAACGATCGCGGAAGGCTCCGCCTACGGCTAGGTTTTTTCCTCTTTCGTTACAGGTGTCTCGGGAAGTAGCATCGGAAGTTGCCGTGACTACAGCGTCGCAAGCGTCCAGTCTGTGTCAGCTGGACACCGCGATGGCTCCTCAAGAAGCAGAGCACACTGAAACCGCTGCAGGGGCTGATTCACACACCACTAGTGCAACCAACGATCTTTCTACTAGTAATTTGGTTCAGCCTGGTGAGTCCACACAACAAATTTTATTTTCACAGTTATTGAATTCAATCTCTAAGTTCACTGAATCTTTAAACAACCCTAATTTCTCTGCCCCTGTTTCCTCGCCTGCAAGTGTTTGGTCTAGTACAGTTAATGCTATGAAGCCTGTAGATTCTGTTGCTGCTCAGAATGCATCGATAGGTAATATTACAGAGCATACTACTGTATCGCCTTTTTTATCACATGTTCCTGAAACATGTTACAAAGAGGTTTTACCATGTGATATTTCCCCTTTGGGTTTTCATTTAGCGCCCAATATAAAGGAGAAAATTTGGAAAGGAGAGTTTATTGATTTATTAACATTGCTTCCAAATAATCAAGATTTCATACATAAACATGATAAACGAGCTGAAGAAAATTTTGATAGACGTCGAACAGCATCAAAATCTTTTTACAATTGGTTACAAGCTTTCTGCATTTTTTCGGCTGTACTTGGTGAGAAGTTCCCGGAAAAATGTAGTGGTTTGTTCCAGCATGTTGAACATATTCTTGAGGCTTATAAAAATTTTGGGGGTTTTGGCTGGTATAATTATGACGAGTCTTTCCGTCAAAAGTTAGCCATTTATCCAACGCTAAAATGGGGTATGAAGGATGTAGGAATATGGTTAAACCTTATCCTTCCGACCAAACCAGTTTTCAATAAACAATCGATGACTACCCAAAACGTATCTGCGGTTTATAAGAAAGGTTTTTGCTATGCTTTCAATGAGTCCCAGTGCAAATGGGCTGCGTCTTGTCGTTATAAGCACGAGTGCTCTTTTTGTTTTGGGAATCACCCATTATCAAAATGTTTTAAAAGAACACATTCCTATACTCCAAGCAGGGATAATTCCAAAAGCGTTCACACCAGTGAGGCTGGAAAGAATGCATCCTTGGCTAATGCTATATCCAGACAAGGCGAAAGCGGAAGTTTTAGTTAACGGTTTTTCTTTCGGTTTTCAGCTCCCAGTTTTTTCTGGTACAGGTTGTAGGATAGTCGATAATCTTAAATCTGTACAAGTTCATAGTCAGGTAGTTAGAGCCAAATTGATAAAAGAAATTTTAGCAGGCCGTATGGCAGGCCCTTTCTTATCTCCTCCTTTCAAGAATTTCCGTATTTCACCCCTGGGAATAGTTCCTAAAAAAGAACCCAATTCTTATCGATTGATACATCATCTTTCTTTCCCCAAGGGCAATTCCCTTAATGACGAGATTGATACCGAGTTAGCTTCTGTGACCTATGCTACTTTTGATGATGCAATCGCATTAATCAGAAAATTTGGTAATGGCGCTTTATTAGCTAAATCTGACATTCAATCCGCATTCCGGTTATTGCCTATTGCACCAGAGTCCTTTAATTCCTTGGGTTTTTGTTTTGAAGGAGCCTTTTTCTATGACATGTGCTTACCTATGGGATGCTCATTATCTTGTAGATATTTTGAGACTTTCGCTACATTTTTACAGTGGGTGGTGATGCATGAATCTGGCTGTGAGGGCATTATCCATTATCTGGATGATTTTCTGTTTATAGGCCCTCCAGATTCTCCGATTTGCGAATTATTACTAAAATTATTTTTAGCCATTTCAAAATTTTTTGGCATTCCGATTGCTTTGGAAAAAACTTTTCTTCCTGCACCAGTTATGGAATTCTTAGGAATTAAAATTGATTCTATTTTGTTTCAGTATGAACTTCCTTTAGTAAAGATATCTCGCCTTCAAAACGTGATTTGTTATTTTTTACATCGGAAAAAAGTATTATTAAAGGAACTTCAATCCTTTTTAGGTTTATTGGCATTTGCGTCTCGCATTATGCCCGTCGGCCGAATATTTTCTAGGAGATTGGCATTAGCAATGTCCGGTCTAAAATCACCTTTTTCGCACATTCGTCTTACTTCGGATCTCAAAGATGATCTTTTGGTTTGGTCGCAATTCCTTATGGATTATAACGGACGAACCTTTTTTCAGGAAGAATTTGTTTTTTCTGCAGATATGGAATTATACACGGATGCTGCAGGATCGTATGGTTTTGCAGCTATCTGGCGTACTCACTGGTGCTGTGGCTCTTGGCCTCAAGCTTGGGTTATTAATAAGGCAACAAAAAATATTGTTTTGTTGGAATTATTTCCCATCATTGTGGCTTTTGAGCTATGGGGTGAATATTTTGCAAATAAAAGAATTTTAGTCCATACAGACAACAAAGGAGTGCTGTTTGCTTTGAATTGTCTCTCTTCTAAATCACTATATGTGATAAAGCTTTTGCGTTACTTTGTTTTATTATGTTTAAAATATAATATTTGGGTCAAAGCTAGACACGTTCCTGGAAAACAAAATGTAGTGGCTGACGCCTTATCTCGTTTCCAGATGGCTCGTTTCAGACAGTTTTTTCCGGATGCGGATTTAGTCGGTCATTCTTGCCCAAGTCACCTGTGGGAGTTGATTTAGCCACGGTTTTTTCAGCTATTAAAGGTTCCGTGGCTCCTAAAACATGGACGGAATATTCAGTCGCATGGAATAGGTGGCTTTTGTTTAACAATGAACTGGGATTTTGTGGTTATGATCCTACAGAACAGACGGTTTTGGCTTTTCTTTGTTCACTTATGCAGCAACAGCTATCTTTCCACCATATTAATAAGAGTTTAGCAGGAATTTCCTTTTTCTTAAAATTTTATAATTTGCCAGTTTGTAAGAGTTTTTTCTCTGTTCGTCAAGCGATGAAGGGATATAGAAAAAAAACTTTTACTCCAGATTCTAGAAGGCCAGTTTCTTTGGATATTTTAAAAAGGCTTTGTTTAGCAACGCCTTTCATATGTAGTTCGGAATATGAAGCTTCGTTATTTCATTCGGCTTTCGTTCTGATATTTTTTGCGGCGCTTCGTATTTCTGAGCTAGTCCCGAATAATAAGCAGGGTCTTTCTGGTTTAAAAATTGAAGATGTTTCCATTTTGTCAGGCACTGTGAGGATTTTTATTAGTAAATCCAAAACCGATGTCGCTGGAAAAGGGCAATGGATAACGTTGCATGCTTGTGGCGATCCTATTATTTGTCCATATAAGGTACTGTCAAATTATCTTTCCTCCAGACCGTCGTGTTCGGGTAATTTTTTGGTTCATTTAGACCTTTTTCCCCTGACAAAATTTCAATTTTCAGCAATTTTTAAACGATGTCTGGCTCATTTAAACCTTTCTCATTTAAGATTTTCAACCCATTCTTTTCGTATTGGAGCAGCCACGGAGGCAGCTAGATTGGGACTGGATGATGATATTATTATGCAATTGGGGAGGTGGGAATCTAATCGTTTTAATATCTATGTTCGTCCTAATTTATCTCTTTAATTTTAGGTGAAAAGTTTTTCGTTTGGATAATTGGACACTCATTTGTTCATTGGGCATACAAAAGAGCATGCAGACGCTGTTATACGTCCAACTTATCTTTTTCTCCTGCATCTTTTCGAATTCTTTGGAAAGGTATTAGGGGGTTACAATGGTCGAATCTTAATTTCCATCTTTCTAATTTGGCTCAGTTATGGCCTAAGCCTGCAGTGATAATTATTCATTTGGGTGGCAATGATGTGGGTAAGCTTAAAACTTTGGATTTAATCTTTATGCTAAAAAATGATTTGCATCGGATACAGCTATCTTTTCCAAATACTCGGATAATATTTTCTGAGATGGTTCCGCGTCTTATTTGGTTATCCTCTTCGGATACGAAACCTTTGGAGAAGATTCGTAAGCGTGTAAATCATTCTATTGAAAAATTGATGCCTCTTTTAAACGGTTTTTCATTTCGTCACGTAGATTTAGAAGGAGGTTTTTCAGGCCTGTATAGACAAGACGGAGTTCACTTGTCTGATGTCGGTCTAGATATTTTCAATTTGGGTTTACAATCTATGATTGAAATGGCCGCGGTTATGGGGTAGGCCGTTTTTTGTTTTTTCTCTTATAAAACAAAAATCGGCTGGTGGGGACTTTGATGTTTTTTCATTCAGTATACTCGCTCGAGTTCTTTGACTGAGCGAGTTATTATTTGATATTTACAGTTTTCATTTAAAACTATTTATGAATTTATAAGAAATAAATTATTTATTTATTTATTATTATTATACCAATAAAGTGCCGCGGCCATTTGCATTACCAAAAATTTATTTATAAAAAAAAAAAAAAAAAAAAAAATTAAATAAAATAAAATATATGAATGAAAATTTTGTGTGGTTTATTTATTTATTATTTATGATAAGTTACTGGTTGTTTATTTGTACAGCCTACACTCCCATGATAAAGTGGGCATTAAATTAGATGCACACAGCATGGGATTGTGGCGGTCAAATAAATATAAAAAAAAAAAAAAAATTTTTTGTGTTACTGCCCATTTAAATTCAGTCAGGACAGGACACGAGTCTTGCGGGCGGGAGCAACGTGACTTGGGGCGGGAAAAACACGTGTTTTCAAAGAATTGGACATGTGAGGAAGGGCTATATAAGACCCCCCGCATTAGGGCTCCTGTCAGAGTGTGATCCGGAGTGATTGGGTGAGCTCCCCTCCCTCCCACCCTGTCGCGGCACTATTATGTGGTTTGTCACCCTTGGATCAAGGGGGGACTTTGATGTTTTTTCATTCAGTATACTCGCTCGAGTTCTATGACTGAGCGAGTTATTATTTGATATTTACAGTTTTCATTTAAAACTATTTATGAATTTATAAGAAATAAATTATTTATTTATTTATTATTATTATACCAATAAAGTGCCGCGGCCATTTGCATTACCAAAAATTTATTTATAAAAAAAAAAAAAATTAAATAAAATAAAATATATGAATGAAAATTTTGTG
The DNA here is from genome assembly GCA_037952925.1 of Lithobates clamitans. Lineage (NCBI taxonomy): Eukaryota > Metazoa > Chordata > Amphibia > Anura > Ranidae > Lithobates > Lithobates clamitans. Next base: position 1,354,588 of record JBBGZY010000603.1, on the reverse strand, counting down.
TGGTTTATTTATTTATTATTTATGATAAGTTACTGGTTGTTTATTTGTACAGCCTACACTCCCATGCAAAGTCCTAGAAGTACCTGTTAATCCTGTCAGTGAAGTCTACATAACGCAGCTTCCTGTGATGGTGTGACAACAGTTTTGCACTGCTACAGAATTCAGAGCAAAGCAGCCAATCTCATTTAGGCCAGGGCTCGACAAACCCCAGGCACGCGGTCACCATGGCGACTAGAAATTTTGCCCTGGTGCCTGGGCTATTGTCAGCCCATTCACTGTCCGGAGGTGTCTATTCTTAGCACACTCAGACCATCCTCCGCGCTCAATCATCACCTGTGCGCAGGGTGGATAAAATTAGATGATTTAAAAAATTTTTAAAAATCTGATTTTTTTTTTATTGAAATCTGATTTTTTTATTTAAATAAGATTATTTTGATTTTTTTATCAAATTTATTTTAATAAAATGCTTTTGGAGTATAAATCTATCTAAAGATAGTTTTCTATTTAAGATACATTAAACATTTTGTTTATTCAGTAGGAAATGGAGCTTAGTTATGTAGCATGTGGCTGTATATTCTGCAATATTTAATTTTTTGGTAAACTCATTCAATGAATCCAAGCTCTGCCAGCTGAGATAACATGCACTGTATTGAGATTAACCGCTTCAGATCCGGGCCATTGCCAAATGACGGCAACAGCGCGGATCTAAATTGCCGGGACTACGTCTATTGACGTCGTCCCGTGCACAAGCGGCCTGCGCGCCCCCTGCAGGGCGCGCGCGGCGTGCTCGGTGATCAGCGAGTCTATGAGACTCGCCTGATCACAGATCAGCTTTCAGCCAATGACAGCTGATCATGTGATGTAAACAGAGCCGGTAATCGGCTATTTTTCCTCCTCGCGCTGACAGCGTGAGGAGGAAAAAAAAACCCGATCACGGCGATCAGACTGTCACAAAGCAATAGGCAGCAGTGCTGCCTACCAGTGCCCGCCAGCATCACCCATCAGTGCCCACAGTGCCATCCATCAGTGCCCACAGTGCCACCCAGTGCCACCCATCAGCGCCCACATCAGTGCAACAGTGCTGCACATCAGTGCCACCTACCAGTGCCCATCAGTGCCACCTACCATTGCCCATCAGTGCCGCCCATCACTGCCCATCAGTGCCACCCATCAGTGGTACCTATCAGTGCCCATCAGTCCCACCTATCCGTGCCACCCATCTGTGCCACCCATCAGTACCGCCTTATCTGTCCCCATCAGTGCCGCCTTAACTGTGCCTATCAGTGCCGCCTTAACTGTGCCTATCAGTGCCGCCTTAACTGTGCCTATCAGTGCCGCCTTATCTGTGCCTATCCGTGCCCATCAGTGCAGCCTATCAGTGCCCACCAGTGCCGCCTCATCAGCGCATATCAATGAAGGAGAAAATTTACCTGTTTGCTAAATTTTATAACAAACTATTAAACATGATTTTTATTTTTTTCAAAAATTTCCATCTTTTTGTGTTTGTTTAGCAAAAAATTAAAACCCCAGCTGTGATCAAATACCACCAAAAGAAAGCTCTATTTGTGGGAAAAAAATGATAAAAATGTCATTTGGGTACAGTGTTGTATGACCGTGCAATTGTCATTCAAAATGCGACAGTGCTAAAAGCTGAAAATTGGTCTGGGCATGAGGGGGGTTTAAGTGCCCAGTAAGCAAGTGGTTCTAACTACCAGCAAGAATGAGTCCTTGCATTTAAAGAGCACCTGTCATTTCAAATCTATCATGGCAGCGCCTGTTAGTGTCACATCCACTCACCCGCTGACACCACGTCCCTCACCTTGTTGTGTCCCTGCTGCATCACCAGCTATCACATAGTGAATGGGACTGAAGGGGAGTCAACAGCAGGTCAGAGGAGGAGGAGGAGCCGCTGAGTTGAGTTGATTTAAATCAAGCCTTTTTACTAGTGATCTAAATTGTGATGTAAACCGAATTGATTTAAGTCCAACCCACCCTGGCTGGGCACATGTGTGCTGGGCGCTGCTCAATCTCAGCATAGGAAGGGCTGGAGAGCTTGGCCTGGGCATGAACTGCCCCACAGGTCTCTCCAGCCCTCCTCTGTGCCCTCCAGTGTTTTCATTGTTTTTAAAAAACTGGCTCCTAACTTTTTTAGCTTTCTTCTAGATTTAAAGCAAACTTGTCAAGTCCCGATTTAGGCATTGCCTACTTGCACTACAGTGAGATGAGAAAATAATGCAGGGGCATGGCTATCAGCATTGTTACTGCTGATTTAGTCAGCACTTCACCACATCTAGTCCTGCCAACTGCTTTCTAGATTGGCAGCACCATGTCGGTGGTGGAAACCTTCCCCACCGTGAGTTGCAATGCTTCAGAGGGGGAACGTGAGACACACAAATGAAAGAGGATTTGATTTAATCAAGGTAAAGAAAGTTTATTTTTTACCTTATAAAGCCTGTGCATCCCATTCTAACTGATTTGGGAAAGGTTTAGACTTTCATATAAGATTATTTATTTGTACCCATAAGTGAGTGGAGAGGGATTAGAACACCTGTCAGGTTTGTAATGCTGTCTGTGCCCCTACTACAGAGATTCAACCTCTCTATTTGTCCTGTTTACCATCAGTGAAAGGGAAAGTAAAAGAAAATCCCAAATTTTGGATTGTCACCTGAAAAATAGAGGGGAAATCTTCCAATGGGGACCTTAGTTGTGTATTGGCTCTCCCCCACCACTATATCCTACTAGCTTGCATAAAGGAAAAAAAGGCCATTATTGCACTTCCACTTTACTGTTTCAGACTTACATGATTCCAGGTGAGAATGGTTTTCATAGCAAAAGTTACTGTTTTGCTATTGCATTGCATTTTATGTCCAATTAAAGTGTATGTTAATTCAACATCTATTTTTCAAATGCTTGGCATCATGTCTTACTGTTTACAGGTTTTCTTAACTACATCCCACCCACCATATAGTAAAATGACAACGGGCGGGATCCCCGCTCGTTCTGGGGCGCTGTCATATGACAGCGCCCCAGTGTCACCGCTGTTGCGCCGTGTTCCTAGGACACAACGCGACCCCGATCTGGGTAAAGAGCCGATGACGCGGAAAGGGGTGAAAGTACCCTGTATTGAAGCAGTTAATGTACAGTAGAAGAAAAGGCTAAAATGACCATAAACCACTGCCTCCTCTCTGCTAATAAACATGCTGCTTACGGTTTGTAAAAAATCCCCTTTTTTTTTTTTTAAAATTTTCTTCAGAGCGATCATGTGACCATACAGCTTCAGCTCCCCTGTGTCAATGAGTGGCTGCTGCAACTGGTGGGAGGGAATTTTATTCCTCACTGACAACATGGGAGCAATGGAAGCTGGTGAGAGGTGTCACGGCTCTGTGCAATTCAGCCCCATTGTTGAGCTCATACAGGAAAGCTGGAGTTGTGAGATCACGTGACCGCTCTGAAGTAAAGTAGAAATTAAAAATTTTAAAAAAACTTTGGCCTTTCCTTCTACTTTAAGCAAATCTTTATGTGAATCTGTTGAAAAGTTTCTTACCTGAGATCCTGCCAATAACACTTCCTTTTGTAGCCTGACAGCGTTAAGCCACTTCCTTGCAATTACCAGCAGGGGTGTCAGCTTGCCCTGCTCCCTCTTTCCAGTTGGTCCTGGGCTGCCTATTTGGTCTATTAGATAGGCAGCTCAAGGAGAGACTGAAGGGCTTTGAATGGTCACCTGACAACGTTGCTTCTAATTGCAACAAGGGCTAGCCTTGTCACTTGTCAGCCTGCCACAGAAAGTGCTGTTACTGACAAGATCTTCAGGTAAGAAACCTTGCAACCGATTCAAAAAACATAGACTTTACATTTGTTTGAAAGCCTCAACCCACCCACAATGGACATCTAAGTGGTGCTTGTGAACAATTCCTAACTACAACAAAATATGCATAGATTTAAAAAAAAATAAAATAAATAATCGTAATGCCCTAGTATTAAGTATATATTTTAATTGCCATTATGCTTCTAACATGCAGATTTGTTATCGCCTAGAAGGAAACATTAAAAAAAAGTTGTTCTTCTTGATCACAATGTACACAACTTCTGGTCTTGGCTCTAGGAACTCTTCTGAACACATTTTTTCTAAATAAATAACCCATAATTTAACATGTTGTAACATTTCTATGTCACGTCTCATCCCTTAAAAAAGTGTTCATTCTATCTCATCTATTGATCTACTGACTACCCAGTTATAGCAAAAATCATATAAAATCAGCGGATTTGCATATCAAAATTGCTTAGTACAAGGCCAGTTTTAGTTTCTGAATATACTTTTTACAAGTGTTAAGCCCAAGTCTACAAATGGTATCACTCACTGCATAGAATGTAGAGAACAAATCTTATAGATGCACTCACCTGCATGTTTTCTCGTAGATCTGTAGCTTCTCTTATAGGCTGAATTGCATTCTTGAAAACTTCATCAATAGTCTTTATAAGCAAGGTCCTCATAGATGCATAATCCCTTGATTTTTTAGCCTTCCTCACAGAGAGACCCCGTTTATGAGGCTTTCCTCCACCTCTACGGTTTGTAATTGCTACATGGACAAACAATGATGCATGCAGCAAAACATCTCCAGTCAAGGATTGTAAGGGAACATGCCTGTAGCCTGGTTGGAGACATTCAAATGGGATAGTGTACTGTCCAATAAACTCATCTCCAATATAATCATCATCTAGCACCACAAATCGCACCATTGTCAGCTCAGGAAGGTTAACTTGAAATTCAAAGCTTTCATCAAAGATTGGATTGTCTCCATTTTGATGGACTGTTTTTGTCCTTTGCTCGGCACAGTCAGCAGGTATTCCATGTATTTCAACATAAACATAAGGATCCACAACATCTCCTTTGGCTCCTGAGCCTTTGGGCTTTGGAAAATTTTGCCCACTGATAATTTTAATGTGAAGAAGTTGAGGAGAAACTCCAGGCACAGAATCTTTAGTATTAGCACTAAAGAAAGATATTTCCTCGCGCATAATGGCAGGTCGTAGAACAAACCCACAGTTTCCATTCTGTCGGAACCAGCCAATGTTTAAATCCATCATTAGTCCAGGAGTCTGGAAATTCATTGCAACTATTTGGCAACCACATTTCCAAAAATCTTGAGGGTTCATGTTGCTGGAGTCAATCCTCATTGGGCTTGGGAAAATCCGAGAAAGGAACTTTTTGTTATAGTTAACAAAATCGCCAGCGTTTTCATTTGCATATTTGCCAGCAGCAACTTCATTGAAGGAGCAAACTTCCCAGTACTTCTGGTTTTGGAAAGATGACTGGAAATCCACGAACTGTACAGATTTACAAAGACTTACAAGGTCTGAAAGCTCTTTGCAAAGCTGAATTCGCTTAACAGGGACAATGGTTTGGTTATCTTCCCCATCTTTGCTCACCCTCTGAGACATCTCAATACCCTCATCCTCATCTGTGACATCCCCCTCAAACCCTGAGCAGTCAGGGGGAAGTTTTTTGGCTTTGATTAGTACTTTTCCTTTTAACTGCTCTGGAGATGGAAGATAGGAATTCTCAGCATTAGGAGGAGTGGTATAAAGTTTATCTCCCAAGATTTTTTTCATATGTTGAACCATAACTTTCTGTTGCTTAATAGAACAATGGTTTTCTATACAAAGAATCAATGGGAACTCTGATACCTGGAAGGCATATTTATTAATGACGTCAATCACACTGCGGAAGACAACCTGTGTTGTCATGTTATGTCCAGTATAGATGAAAGGCTCATTATCTGGGCCATCCCAAACATCCAGTTCAACACTTCTGCATCCCATTTTCAGAGCACGAACATAACCAGAAATATCAGATGGACCTCTAAATTGATCTTCTATTAAGTAAGTATTATGTGATGAATTTATATAGTAATGGGACAAAGGTTGAGTCATGTCCTGGCACACTTTTTTGTGTTCTGGTTCAAAAATACTGCAATCTGCAGAAATAAGGTAATTTGTAAATCCATCCAAAGAAAGGCATCCTTTCTCCTTGCCTTTAGATGGTTCATATTTTTTTATAATGTCAAGACTAATTTCCTCTGTTACTTGTGCCACACCTTGCTCTGCCTCCAAAAACATCATGAGATCCTTGGTGTCCAAGTACTCCTTATTGCTTGAAAACTGAACCAGCAAAAAGTAAATCTCTGGCCTTGTGCACAGTTCATGGAAAACTTCAATAAATTCATCTTGCGTCACATCACTATTTATTTTTTCCTTGGATTTCTGTAATTCCTTAAATTTTAACTCAATTTTACTATTTTTAAGACCTGGGTTTAACTTTTTAATAAATTGCACTGCTTTACAAATTGGTACATGTCCCCCATTCTCCTCATCAATTTCCCTGAACATTTGTGTAAGCCAAGACATTCGCATGTTGTCCTGGAAACTTTCAATCATGTCAAGTGTATGCTTTCCATATGAGATTAAATAACGTAAACCGGTTACCCAAATATTGGCAATGTCAGCAGAGTTTGCAACAAGATCTAAGGACTCATAATTTTCCCCATATATTATAGAGAAAGCACAGTCTTCTGAAATCTGGTCATAAATTCCATTGCTACGAAAAATATCGGTATTTTTTCCAGTTCTGACTTCTTTTACAGATTTAATGTCAATTTTTGCTTTTTCAGAGTCTTTCTTTGAAGGCTCCCACCTCAAGGACTGCATGTCTGCATCCAAAAGGAAGTACCTGTGGTAGATTCTAGAGTTGGACCGGACTTTTTTCAGTTCAGATCCTTCGACCATTGCATTGATGCAGTCATTTGCGCTGCTAATCTTCTTCTCGGCTGGCATGCTACTAAATGACACCGTCTTCTTTCTTTCTCGTTTCTGCTTGCTGGCATCCTATGAATAAAAAAATATATATATGAAATTTTAGATACTTGTGGGTCTACTTTTAGGAACAGTATCAAGTGGTATTACTATTACTATGTCCAAAAGACCCCAGATCAGATTAAAGCATATTGGGGCCCTAGGGAAGGTAGCTGTCCTCCTCCCCATTCCTTGAACTGACATCTGGTTTACTGCAAAATAATGAAGTGTTTGGGCCCCTTGGAAATTCACCAGGCCCTAAACGTGGCCCAAATAATAAGAATCTGTCTAAAAAGAAACTTAACAACTGCAATAAAAAAATTAATTTCTGAAAGTGCAAATCGAATGCCGTCATTTCCTCGTCCCTTCTGTTTTGTCAGACTGACTCCAAAACAACCATGCACATACCTGGTATCTTAACACTGCACTTTGGCACACTTGTTCTGGGTCAGTGACCCAATACACAGCAAAGTAAAGATTAGAATAGCTGCACCGGAGCATGCACCTTCAAAATTGGGTCAACAATGACAAACACCATATTTACATTCGAGTAGGATCCTTTTAAAGCCCAACTGTAGTTGCAAATGAATAAACCAATAAAGTTTGGCTACCTCAAAACACCAAGTGGTGAATAGCTTACTGTAGATTTTTGTTTCTGCCCCAGCAGAAAACTCTCTTGCTTGCCTGAAGAATGCATCTAAAGACTGCTACTTTTTGTATGAGAACAGTGGTCCCTGTGTAGTGGGATGACATGAGTGCACTAAGTCACCACTACAGTGTTTCAATTAGGAAAGCTTGCATTGCCTGTTGTATACAGAGCTGTAGTGGAGAATTCATATGCCTGGTGGTTGGGGTAGGGAAGCATGCTCACACAGTGTGCAGCGGTCTTTAGCTGGTGCTTTCAGAAAAGCACTGGACTTTTCTTCTGGGGCAGTTTTGACAGTCAGCTCTTTGCAACTAGAGTTTTGACGCAGCCTGACTTTACTGGTTTAAATTTTAAAACTACAATCAGCCTTTAAGGTATCAAATAAATACATGTAGCATTTTTTTGAGTTAGAGCACGATTTTAATTTGTTGTCCATTTCACCCAACACAGGGATGTTTAATCATATAAAGTAAGTTTTTTTTTTTTTAAGTATATACACATCTTCCTTTCTTTACTACAGGGGTAGGCAACCTTTTGAGCACAGTGTGCCGAAAAATGTTTTCAAAGAAATTGAGTGTGCCGATTTTCACACTTTCAATCACGAAAAGGATTTTTATAAAGTAAATGCTGTAAACTACTTGAGTAGTAGTGAGAAATTAACATACTGCACTCACATCTCAGATCAGCCCCAATTCCTACATCTCCACACTTCAGATCAGCCCCAATTCATGCACCTTCACACCTCAGATCACTGTCCTCCCTGCACATCTGCCCCACCACTGTACCACCCTACTCTTCTGTCCCACCACTGTACCTCCCTGTACATCTGTTCCACTGATGTACCCCCATGCTCTTCTGTCTCACTGCTGAACCATCTTCTCATCTGTCCTAACACTGAATTTATGTGCTCATCTGCCCCACCACTGTACCTCCTGCACATCTGTCCCACCTCTAATCCCCCTGCTCTTCTGCCCCACTACTGCAACCCCCTGCTCATGTGTTCCCCCGATGTACCTCCTTTCTCCTCTGCACATCTGTCCCACCGCTGAACCCCCTTCTCATCTGCCCCAACACTGAACCCCCCCCCTCACCTGTTCCACCACTGTAACACCCTGCTCATCTGTCCCATCACTGTACCCCCCTGATTTTCTGTCTCACCACTGAACACCACCTCTCATCCATCCCGCTACAGTACCTCCTGCACATCTGCCCCACCACTGTACCCCCTTGTTATTCTGTCCCACCACTGTAACCCCGCTGCTCATCTGCCCAAGCACTGTAACTCCCTGCACATCTACTCCACCTCATCTGTCCTAACACTGAACCCATCTGCTTATCTTCCCCACCACTGTAACCCGCTTTCTCATCTACCCCACCACCGTACCTCCTGCACATCTGTCTAACCTCTGTACCCCCCTGCTCGTCTGCCCAACCACCGTAACCCCCTGCTTATCTGTCCCACCAAAACACCTCTTTTCACATCTGCCCCACTGCTTTACTCCCCTGCTTTTCTGTGCCACCACTAAACCCCCTTCTCATCTGCCCCAACATTGAACCCCCCTGCTCATCTGTACCACCACTTTTACCCCCTTCTCATCTGGCCCAACACTGAATCGCCCTGGTCATCTGCCCCATCACTATACCCCTCCTGCTCTTCTGTCCCACTGCTGAACCCCCTTCTCATCTCTTCCACCACTGTACCTCCCTGCACATCTGCCTCACCGCTGTACCCTCCCGCTCTTCTGTCCCACCTCTGAATCCCTCCTGCTCATCTGTCCAACAGCTGTACCCTCTTCTCATCTATGATATGCGTGATATGCAGAGTGGTGAAAGGAAGCAGAGATGAGACACATCTACCTGTCCTGGCACACTCATCCTGTTTATCCAACTCTCGCATCCATCCCACATGCTTGTATGTGATGTATGTGATGTATGTGATGTCACATACAAGCATCTGGAATGGATACGCAATGATGAGCTCAGGTCAGGGGCATTTTCAGAAAGCAGTGGGCCTGTGTGCAGGATCATAAGTTGGGCCCCCGCAGCTGAGAAAAAGTGCGCTGAATACTGGCTGTGGCTTAAAGGACCACAGAGTGCCGGGGTTCAGTAGTAAGTGACACAAAGGTTCAGGAATAATTTCATCAAAGTTCCCAGAAGCTCAACAGTAATTCCACAAACTGACACCTGATTGTGGTTCTCAATCACAGTGAAATATCTTCTTTCTGAGATTGGTAATGGCAACCAAGTGAGTCACGATGGTGGATGGGGCTAGCAGAACTGTGATTGGCTTTAGCAGTGGCCAATGACCGTCGTCCTCCTCCTGGAAACAGGGACCGCCCCCCCTAGCAGAACTGCACCCAATCTCTTCCCCATCACAAAAGCTGACAATCACAGCAAAGTTAGAGAACCAAACAATGTTTCCCATCTGTTACAATGTGTGGGGGTACAGTGCCTTCCCCTCGGTGTGGCGTGGGGAATTCTTAAATTGAAATGCATTAGTGTCTCCCTGACACTTCCCTGCGCTGCTCTGCTGATGGGGAGGGAGTTGAGTGCCGGCAGAAGAGGCTTTACGTGCCGCTTGCCTACCCCTGGTCTAAAACATATCAAAAGAAGCTATTCAAAACTGTTCAGTATTTACTAAATATATTATCTTCAATGAAACTCTGTACCAACTACCCTTAAAGTGAGATGTAGATGTAGTGAGAAAGGTAAAACATCTCAGACTGCAAGCAAAAAGATAAATCAATATAGAAAGTTATACAAGGATAAAGATATATAAAATGACAGAGTAATCATTGGTTATCAGTATGCCAAACCAAATCAAATGACTATTATTTATTATTTCCCTAATTCCTATAGAAACAACATTATACATAATTTACAGAACACACAACTATTCATATCAGCCCCTGCCCCAGAAGAGCTTACAATTAAAGTTCCCTATCACACTTACACAAGCACACACATATAAGCTAATTTGTTCCAAAACCAAAGCAAAACACAGATGGACCATATATCTTTATTTGGATTTGAATGCATGACCCAGTACTCCAAAAACCAAGAGTATTACCCATTACTCCATGTCACCTACATCTACAAAAACACATGGGTATTTCATACTGACCTAGATGGTAACTGGAAATTTTGTTAATACTATGGGTATGCATTTGATCTGAGGACTGCATAGAGTTCATGCTGTCCTAAGCACACATAAATGACGACAAAATTATGTATTCATATATTTAGTTACTATAATCTGTATAGTATTATAACTTCTGATGATAAAACTAGAATTTGAAATGAAGGCCACAAAACGTTGTGCTATATGCAGGCCTGGCACTGGATTGTACAGTCCACTTATCCAGGGAAAAGAAAGAGGCAATGACTCGAATTTCCATGAGCTATAGAAAGTTTTGTGACTTTTCTTCACAGCCTCTGCATCCCAACCACTGATCAGTTTTTCATCTAGATTTAACCATGGATAGTTTGGTTCACGAGTGCCTAATAGTAAGTCTGCCTTTGCTCTGCCACCTTTCTTTGTTATTTTTGAATTTTGAATGGCTTAACCCCCAAACATGCATTGGTAATGCAAAGCACCAAAGGTCTTTTTTGTCAACAATTTAAAAGCTAATTAAAATGTTTGGAATGTACATATCAACATTTTATACCAGAAGTCTGCAAATTTTTGAAAAAAGGGACCAGTTTACAGTTCCTCAGACTTTAGGAGGGCCAGACTGTGGCCAGTGAGAGTAGACAACATCCCAGTAGCAGAGAGATTAGACTAGGCCTCAGGCTTGGTGATCAGTGGGAGTAAAAAACAAATAAAAATCCTGTGGTCAGTAGGAGGACAAATAGTCCCCCTTCACTGGTGTTAGTGGGAAGAATAGTGCCCCATTGTTGATGTTAGTGGGAGGAACATGGCCCAATTGTTTATATCAGTGGGAGGAATCATGCCTTATTGTGGGTGTCAGTGGAAAGAATTGTGCCTCATTGTTGGTGGGAGGAATAGTGCCTTGTATCAATGGTAGAAGCAGTGCCCAATGGGCCAGAAAAAGGTAAGCAAAGGGCTGCATCCAGCCCATGGGCTACACTTTGTTGACCATGGATTTAAACCAGGGGTCTCAAACTGGTGGCCCTCCAGCTGTTGCAGAACTACAATTCCCATGAGGCATTGGAAGGCTGACAGGTACAAGCATGACTCCCATAGGCAGAGGCATGATGGGACTTGTAGTTCCGCAACAGCTGGAGGGCCGCTAGTTTGAGACCCTTGATTTAAACAAACAGCCACTAAACTCTAAAGTTCTTTAACCACTTGACCACTGGGCACTTAAACCCCCTTCCTAACCAGACCAATTTTCAGCTTTCGGTGCTCTCACACTTTGAATGACAATTACTCAGTCATGCAACACTGTACCCAAATGAATTTTTTGTCCTTTTTTTCACACAAATAGAGCTTTTTTTTGGTGATATTTAATCACCGCTGGGTTCTTTATTTTTTGCGCTATAAAAGAAAAAAGACCGAAAATTCTGTAAAAAAATGCATTTTTCTTCGTTTCTGTTATAAAATTTTGCAAATTAGTAATTTTTTCTTCATATATTTTGGCCAAAATTTATACCGCTACATATCTTTGGTAAAAATAACCCAAATTAGTGAATATTATTTGGTCTTTGTGAAAGTTATAGCGTCCACAATCTGTGGTGCCAATCTCTGAAAATTGATCACACCTGAAGTACTGACGGCCTATCTCATTTCTTGAGACCCTAACATGCCAGAAAAGTACAAATACCCCCCAAATGACCCCTTTTTGGAAAGAAGACATTCCAAGGTATTTAGAAAGATGCATGATGAGTTTTTTGAAGTTGTCATTTTTTCCCACAATTCTTTGCAAAATCAAGATTTTTTTTTTTCTTTTTTTTTTTTTTTCACAAAATTGTCATATTAGCAGGTTATTTCTCACACACCGCATATGCATACCACAAATTACACCCCAAAACACATTCTGCTATTACTCCCCAGTACGGCGATACCACATGTGTGAGACTTTTACACAGCGTGGCCACATACAGATGCCCAACATGCAGGGGAGCACCTTCAGGTGTTCTGGAGCACCCAACTCAATTCTGACATTTCTCTCCTACATGTAAAAATCATCATTTATTTGCTAGAAAATTACATAGAAACCCAAAACATTATATATATTTTTTTAGCAAAGACCCTAGAGAATACAATGGCGGTCGTTGCAACTTTTTATCTCGCACTGTATTTGCGCAGCAATTTTTCGAACACGTTTTGTTTGAAAAAAAAACAGTTTTGTGCTTTCAAAAAAAAAAAAACAGTAAAGTTAGCCCAATGTTTTTACATAATGTGAATAATGAAGTTATGCCGAGTAAATAGATACCTAACATGTCACCCTTCAAAATTGCACACGCTCGTGGAATGGCACCAAACTTCGCTACTTAAAAATCCCCATAGGGGACGCTTTAAAAAATTTTACTGGTTACATGTTGTGAGTTACAGAGGAGGTCTAGGGCCAAAATTATTGCTCTCGCTCTACCGATCGCAGCGATACCTCACATGTGTGGTTTGAACACCATTTTCATATGTGGGCGCAACTTACGTATGCGTTCGCTTCTGACTGCGACCACACGGGGACACGGGGAATTTTTTTTTTTTTTTTTTTTTTTTTATTGTTCATTTTACTTTATTTTAGTTTGAGGCTTTTTTCCAAAAAATAAATTTTTTGATCACTTTTATTTCTATTACAAGGAATGTAAACATCCCCTGTAATAGGAATATGGCATGACAGGTCCTCTTTACAGTGAGATATGGGGTCAATAAGACCCCACATCTCACCTCTAGGCTGGTAAGCCTGAAATAAAAAAAAAAAAAAAAAATGATCCTGGCTTCGATCGTAGCGGTGAGTCGGTAGAAGCACCTGAGGGCGGCGAGAGGGGGGGGGGCGTCCCCTCTTGCCTCCCGTAAGAATGATCAAGCAGTGGAACAGCCGCTATGATCATTCTTATGGTGTAGGGAATCGCCGGCTGAAAAAGATGATATCTGAATGATGCTTGTAGCTGCAGCCATCATATCCGCGCACAAAGTTAAGGACGTCGAATGACGACATACCAAAAATGACCCCCCAAAATAGATTCTCCTGCTCCTCCTGAGTACGGCGATACCACATGTGTGAGACTTCCACAGCCTGGCCACATACAGAGGCCGAGTACAGCCGAGCATGGCCGAGTATGGCTGAGCATGGCAAAGTATGGCGGAGTATGGCGGGGTATGGCGGAGTATGGCGGGGCATGGCGGAGTATGGCGGGGCATGGCGGAGTATGGCGGGGCATGGCGGAGCATGGCGGAGTATGGCGGGGTATGGCGGAGTATGGCGGAGTATGGCACAGGGTTGCACAGGATCATTGCAGAGTATTGCACAGGGTTGCAGAGTATTTCACAGGGTTGCAGAGTATTGCACAGGGTTGCAGAGTATTGCACAGGGTTGCAGAGTATTGCACAGGGTTGCAGAGTATTGCACAGGTTGCACAGGGTTGCAGAGTATTTCACAGGGTAGCAGAGTATTGCACAGGGTTGCAGAGTATTGCACAGGGTTGCAGAGTATTGCACAGGGTTGCAGAGTATTGCAGAGTATTTCACAGGGTTGCAGAGTATTTCACAGGGTTGCAGAGTATTGCACAGGGTTGCACAGGGTTGCAGAGTACTGCACAGGGTTGCAGAGTATTTCACAGGGTTGCAGAGTATTGCACAGGGTTGCAGAGTATTGCACAGGGTTGCAGAGTATTTCACAGGGTTGCAGAGTATTGCACAGGGTTGCAGAGTATTGCACAGGGTTGCAGAGTATTGCACAGGGTTGCAGAGTATTTCACAGGGTTGCAGAGTATTGCACAGGGTTGCAGAGTATTGCACAGGGTTGCACAGGGTTGCAGAGTATTGCACAGGGTTGCAGAGTATTGCACAGGGTTGCAGAGTATTGCACAGTATTTCACAGGGTTGCAGAGTATTGCTCAGGGTTGCACAGGGTTGCAGGGTATTGCACAGGGTTGCAGGGTATTGCACAGGGTTGCAGAGTATTGCACAGGGTTACAGAGTATTTCACAGGGTTGCACAGGGTCATTGCAGAGCATAAGGGGGGGGGGGATGGCTGAGCATGGAGGGATGGATGGATGTGACTGGACATGTCACTGAGCTGCGCTGTGGGCACTACACATCCAGCCCACAGCGCGGCTAACATCCGATCTCTCCCCCTCTGTACCGATCGGTACAGAGAGGGGAGAGAGGAACCGGCGTCATGACATGACGCCGGTTTGTTTACATGTGATCGCTCCGTCATTTGACGGAGCGACCACATGGTAAACGGCCGCGATCAGCGGCCGTTTACCGTGATCCGCGATGCGCCGGGTCCTCTGGACCCGGCGGTCACGGATGTTCCCGTGTGCGCGCCCCAGGGGGCGCGCGGGAGCAGTTTTCTGGAATCACGTCATATGACGTGATCCCAGAGTTATCCAGCCGCCCTGCAGCCGTCATTTGGCTATAGGGCGGTTGGCAAGTGGTTAATGGACTACTTAAAGTGATTGTAAAGGTTTGTTTTTTTAAAATAACAAACCGGTTATACACAGAGCGGCCCCAATCCTCCTCTTTTGGTGTGCCCTGGCGGCATTCTTGGCTTCTCCTCGTCATCGGGTGCCCCCACCAAGAGCCGCTTTTCATGAAGGCATCCGTGCGGGCGCGCTCACGAGTCCCGCTGCTGCGTGCATTGACACAGACAGCAGGCCCCGCTCTAGTGTCACTGGATATGATTGACAGCAGTGGGAGCCGACGAGCTGGAGTCTATGGGCTCATGCTCATTGCTGGAATGAACAGTTTCAGGTAAGAAAAAGGGGGGGCTCTGGGGGGCAGCTGCAGCACAGAAGGTTTTTCACCTTAAACCATAGAATGCATTAAGGTGAAAAACCTTGAGACTTTACAAACCCTTTAATGCCATTAAATATTTTGGCCACACATAATGGCAAAACCGCATAATACAACATTATACTAAGATACAGTGGGGTTTATGCCTAAAATATTTAAACAGATTTTTCTGCTTGCCTACTGTATAATATGGATTCATCGCAAGCACTCTTTGTACAGAAAATGCCAAATTTTCCATGGAGACTACTGTAAGTTATGTCTGATGTAACCTATGTTTTACTTTGAGAGAACAATATCAGTTTCCCAAGATATACAGTGGGGAAAAAAATTATTTGATCCCCTGCAAATTTCATAAGTTTGTCCACTTACAAAGAAATTAAGGGTCTATAATTTTTATCATAGGTGTATTTTAAATGATAGAGACAGAATACCAACCAAGACAACAAAGGAGTGGCTCAAGAAGAAGCACATTAAAGGTCATGGAGTGGCCTAGATAGTCTCTAGACCTTAATCCTAAAGAAAATTTATTGAGGGAGCTGAAACTTTGAGTTGCTAAGAGCAACAGCCAAGAAACCTTAAGGATTTAGAGAAGATCTGTAAAGAAGAGTGGACCAAAATCCCTCCTGAGATGTGTGCAAACCTGGTAACCAACTACAAGAAACGTCTTACCTCTGTGCTTGCCAACAAGGGTTTCTCCACCAAGTACTAAGTCATGTTTTGCTTGGGGATCAAATAAATACTTATTTTACTTACTAAACTGCAACTCAGTTTATAACATTTGTATCGTGTTTTTTTTCTGGATTTTTGGTTGATATTCTGTCTCTATCCTTTAAAATATACCCATGATAAAAATTATAGACCCTTCACTTCTTTGTAAGTGGGCAAACTTACAAAATCTGCAGGGGATTCAATCATTTTTTTTCTCACTGTACATAGTAATAACAAACTACATTTCTAATAACTCATATGCTTAGAAAGGTTCCCAAATCTGGATGTATACTGGTTAATCTCTTTTGTGTGCACTTACACATTTTCCAAAGTAGTCAAAAGTGACAATGACGTAAAAAATAATGTACTGACGGAAATATAAGTTACATCTAGTTTTCTTAGGATATAAATCTCCAGCCCAGAACTGTATCATGCTGTATTAAATACCTACCATTTGTAATGTAAAAATAGTCTGTATCAAACTAATAAAACATAGCACAAATCAAATGTGTTCAAGCTGAGGACATTAAGGAGACCACAACAAAGTTCATCGACTCTGTCAAACTAAAGTATGGCATGTAATATTTCAGGATTCTTTGAAAAAGCACTTGAAAGCTGCAGCTGTCGGTCTAGTCGGGAGCCAGGAGATTTAGTAGTAACACACTGTGCTGTGACCAGGCTCCATCGGCTAGTCTTGTGCCAACAAGAAAGTTAAGACAGGACAAGGACAAAAGAGAGAACACTGGAAAACATATATTACAAATGTAAACCAGTCAAATAAACGACTGCGATGCACAAGGAGGCTGTATCACATACAGTGTAATCTGTTGTACCATTACAGGCCAGATGCTATAGCCAGATAGCCACAATAAACTAGAACAAGTGCCTAAGGGCTAGTTTACACTTGCTTTAAAAAATGGCTTCAGGCACACTTTGTTATAAAGCTCTCTGAATGACAGTCAAAACTCCTGTCACTAAATAAAATGGTTAGCTTACAGTCATGTTTACACCTTGCTTTTTCTTCGATGAGGCTTCGGTGGGTCTTCAATGAGGCTTTGGTGAGGCTTCGATGAGGCTTCGTGGGGCTTTGATGAGGCTTTGGTGGGTCTTTAATGAGGCTTTGGTGAGGCTTCGATGAGGCTTCGGTGGGGCTTCAAGCGAGCTTTGCCATAGACTTCAATGGGGGCTTTGAAGACGCTTTGAAGCACAACTAAAGCAAAATGGGGTATAATTTTTTAAGCCAAACCAAAGCAAAAGCAAGGTGTAAACAGGACTGTAAGCTAACCATTTTATTTAGGGAGAGAGGCCTTGACTGGCGTTCAGAGAGCTTTAACAAATTGTGTTCGAAGCCTTGATTTGAAGCAAGTGTAAACTAGCCGTTAATGTGCGTTGAAGCCGAAGCAAGTATAAATGAGCCCTAACTTTTATGATTGATTTCTGGTGATATCAGTTGAAGTAAACATCCCATAGTAACTTAAAGTGGGACTAAATACCTGATATACTCAGCGACGGGACAAAATATACCTAGAGGGGTCAAAAACGGGTTGTTTAGTTATCTACCAGAGGAGATCCCCAGACGTCTGCAAACTCTCATATTCTTCATTCTTTTAGTGGCTAAAATAACTATTTCACGTGCATGGAAATCACCTGTAATCAACCGTGCCCTGGTGAAACACAAGTTATTATGGATCATGATCAATGAAAAACTGACTAGTATTCAACGAGATAAGCAAGCTAGGTTTGAAAAAGTGTGGAATCCCTGGATTGCTCATCTCCAGGCTCCCTGAGGGCTGGGCTATCTTGTGAGGGGGGACCCGGGGTGAAGGGACCCACCTGACCCTACTCCTTTCTCCCTTTCTTTTTCTCTTCTCTTTTTTTTTTTTTCTTGCTATCGGTTCTGTTATACCATATGGAAAAATTTTGGTAGGATGCTGCCAGGGGACAGTAAAGTCTCCCCAGATACTTTATTCTTGATTATTATGTTTTGTTGATGTTTAACAGGTCAGGGACACTGATCATATTGGATAACGCATTTTTCTTTTAACTATTTCATGATGATTATTTGAACGTAAACGTCTGTATGATGATTTAAAATTGTAATAAAAACTATTGAAAGTGGGACTAGACATAATTTATGAAAAACTGCAAGCAGGCAGCTCTTTATTACAGAAGAGACATCCTAGAGCTCTTCTGCAATAATAAACATTTACCGCATTGCTAATGATTGCACACTACTGTAACCTGGGCATGTGCAGCTCAGCGTTCATTCCTGGCACACTCCGACTGCGCCGGAATGAGAGACTCCCATGCACATGCTCAGGATAAAGTCATTCTCCGACCAGCCAATCAAGAGGCCAAAAACCAAGCCACCGGAAATATCTGGAGAGAAGAGGATAACGGCCAGCAAGGGATTTAACCACCACATCACTGGCATGGGAAGGGTCAGGGGATCAGGTACTTAAAAGTGTTTCTCCTCTCCCCTAAACAAAATGAGCTGCTGACCCTAATGCCCCGTACACACGGTCGGACTTTGTTCGGACATTCCGACAACAAAATCCTAGGATTTTTTCCGATGGATGTTGGCTCAAACTTGTCTTGCATACACACGGTCACACAAAGTTGTCGGAAAATCCGATCATTCTGAACGCGGTGACGTAAAACACGTACGTCGGGACTAAAAACGGGGCAGTAGCAAATAGCTTTCATCTCTTTATGTATTCTGAGCATGCGTGGCACTTTGTCCGTCGGATTTGTGTACACAACGATCAGAATTTCCGACAACGGATTTTGTTGTCGGAAAATTTTATATCCTGCTCTCAAACTTTGTGTGTCAGAAAATCCGATGGAAAATGTGTGATGGAGCCTACACATGGCCGGAATTTCCGACAACAAGGTCCTATCACACATTTTCCGTCGGAAAATCCGACCGTGTGTACGGGGCATTACAGTGCGGGTGCAGTCCCTATACAAGGGATAATTTTACATTGTCCTAAGTTGGGCTTTAATACCAATGCCAGTGATGTCAGTCAGAGGAGGCATACATAGAGACAACTATACAACTTTACCAGTGTTACATAGGGCTGCTTAAAGTGGAACTTTAGTGAGAAAATTAAGTCCCGCTAGATCACTTAATACTTGCCTCTTTTGCAGGTATAGCTATGTAAAATATTAAAAATAAGTGCCTATACTGTTTAAAATCCAGTAATACACTGTCTCACCCTGATCTGCACATGCTCAGTTTTTTCTCTGTTTTTAGGTACGTTGCCGAATTTATTAATCATACAGTTATAGCTGCACTAAGTGAACCAATAATGATGGTAAAGTGCAACTTATATAGACAAAAAATGTTATAAAAACACACACACACACATTATATATATATATATATATATATATATATATATATATATATATATATATCTCCACAAATATGCTTTTAATCCTCAGTATGAGCTCGAAATTGCAACACTGCCCATCACATTTAATAGTGCTCTATGCTTCAAGTGAAACTTCAATTATATTCTTCTGTGCAGACAAAAAAGCACTCAAGTGCCACCACCTTTGACAAAGAACACTCACCAGATAACCATGACCCTATTTTGACAATATGGGGTTTATTTACTAAAGCTGGAGAGTGCAAAATCAGGCTCACCTCTGCACAGAAACCAATCAGCTTCCAGGTTTTATTGCCAAAGCTTAATTGAACAAACTGAGGTTAGAAGCCGATTGGTTTCTCTGCAGAAGGGAGCCTGATTTTGTACTCTTCTGCTTTAGCAGATAAATCCCTATGGATCCTAAGGCGCTTTTCCCCTTTAAAAGGGAAGGGGGCCCAGACCAGTAGCTCACTCGCTTCCATCAGCAATCCTCCCACAGGTTCAGATATAGCCAAAGAAAGAAAAAATCTTGCATGGTGTAAAATCCTCAATATATTCAAAACTGCTCTAGAATCATAGGAATGCTCACTCACATTAAAAGGTGCACAGCCTTGACCCAGGAACAAAGCGCTTATGCATATTCAATAGCAGCTCCGACCGCTATTAACAATCCACAGCGCAAGCCTTGCTACACATTCAGAAGCATCTCTTACCACAGTACATGTCAGCGAAATGACATTACTTCCTGTCCAGTCTGCTCTGATGTGGTGTTTTGTCGCGCTGACGTCTGCAGGGGGCGTAACTGTGTCAAATTTGTAGAAGTGGATCTGCTGCCAGAATAAAGATTTACTGCTGTTCAGGGGATCTGGGCTTCAGCAAATGGCAGCCTCCGGCAAGAAGAAACAGGAACAAGGCTGGAGCCAATTTACAGCACACACTCATTTTGGTAGCATAATTATTCATGTGGAATGTACATTCCTTGCTAAAGAAGATATTTTTTTTTTATCAAGTTGTTATTGGTAAAGTTCCACTTTAATGCGTTGCTATGAAACCCAGCCTGGATACAAGATAACCCCATCAGTATGAAACATCATATGGTTTCATCCTTCTTTGGATCTATACTTAAAAAAGATCTTGAAATGGTTAGATGTATGCAACTGCAGACAGATGTTATTAACTGGATAAGGAGGAGAATAAAATATATTTTGTGGCTGCCTCTAGTCTAGAATGTTGAGGATGTATGCCTGCCTGGTATATTTAGAATGTTCAAAGTAAGAAAGGATATATGGCACATAATATAAAATAGAAATAAAAATGAGTCTTTGTTTTCTACAAAAAAAATAGTCCTTGAAAATATAATGTGAATCCAGCAGATGTAAGCAGTATGTTTTCTTTACATTGAAACGTAATGGCACCAGCATTGTGAAAACTCGTCAAAGTTGACCGTGACATTTTACTTTAGATTCTTCTCTGTATCTCCATAATCATGGTCAGAATCCATCTAGCAATAAGTATATTCTGCTAAAACAAACCAGTGGCAACGTGTGTAGCATTCTACATTGCTTCTAGACATTCATAGAAGGGACCTAAAGGGGCATCAAGGAATTTTCATATGGCTTATAGAGTGCCACGAAAACCCCAAATTTGCAGCATTCTGCTGGGCATAATATGTCTGGCTCTTTCGGCTGGTCCTGTTGTTTTATTGGCTGTCCACCCATTTTACTTATGGGCTAATGGAAAAGGAGTGGTAGGATCACAAGCGGATCAAAATCCGAGAGGTATATTTCTTCGGTTTTTAAGGTACTGGAGTGCTATACAACATATGTGATCATTTTAAATTAGCATTATAGAAGGATCAATACAACTAACACGTTATTTGTTCATATATAATATACAGTAAAACCTTGGTTTGCGAGCATAATTCGTTCCAGGAACATGCTTGTAATCCAAAGCACTTGTATATCAAATAATTTTTTTTACAGGGTATAAAAGAGAAGAGAGGCACCTCTAAGTGTAGCAATAAGTTGCTAAATGTTGCACCTTCATTAAATGTAACCATATTGCTACACTTATGCCCCGTACACACGGTCGGACTTTTCATCTACAAAAGTCCGACAGCCTGTCCGACAGACTTCCGGCGGACTTTCGGCGGACTTGCGGCAGACTTTCTAACGAACAGACTTGCCTACACATGACCACACAAAAGTCCGACGGATTCGTACGTGATGACGTACACCGGACTAAAATAAGGAAGTTGATAGCCAGTAGCCAATAGCTGCCCTAGCGTGGGTTTTTGTCCGTAGGACTAGCATACAGACGAGCGGACTTCGGGGTCCGTCGTAGTTACGACGTAAAGATTTGAAGCATGTTTCAAATCTAAAGTACGTCGGATTTGAGGCTAAAAAAGTACGTTGAAAGTCCGGAGAAGCCCACACACGATCGGATTACCAGCCAGCTTTAGTCCGTCAGCGTCCGTTGGACTTTTGAAGCTGAAAAGTCCGACCGTGTGTACGCGGCATTAGAGGCTCCTCTCTTCTTTTTTATACTCCAGTTGTGACATGACGCTACTCTTATATCAAGACATCGCTTGTATATCAAGGCAAAATGTATTAAAACATTTTGCCTGTCTTGCAAAACGCTCTCAAACCAAGTTACTCTCAAAACAAGGTTTTAATGTATGTGTAAAATATTGTTCTGGTGATATTTAGACAACAATCTTAAAGGAGAAGTTTGGGCTATATAAAAAAACATGCCTACTCAAACTCCATGCTGCAGCGTCTAATGCTGCAACTGTCCCCCGCCGGCTCTAAGACTGAGAACTGAGCGATCACATGACCGCTCAGTTCTTGGTCTTCTTAGAGTGGACAGTTCCTGCTCTCCGCTGTTCCACTTTAGCGCTCACTAGAGCTCTGGGCTGGAGAAGGGGCGGGAGCAACTACCAATCAGGAGGCCGGTAGGATCACGAAACTACAGACGCGATCCTTCCAGGAACTTGGAGTGGCTCTCTGCGACATGAGCTGATTGCGATCTTTAGCCCATTGTGGGCTGATTCTGGGTCATAACAGAACAAAAGTAAGTGTACTCCTATGAACCAAAAGAGTAGTACGGCCAAAAAAAAGCTTTGCCCATACTTCTCTATTAAGGCATCAGCACAGCAGAGGAGCCATAAAACAGGTTTTAATGCACTATGGCCTGTCTAGAATCTGAATGATGTGACATTCTTGCATATACCTTCCAGCAGCAAAGTATCCCGATAGGCTACATACTTCCAACATTATACAAGTGAGAGATGCTGAGAAGTTTGGTGCTACTTTTAGTCCTCAGTTTGGTACATTCATTAGAAACTGGAGACACCTATAAGCCAGGACCGCTTTCCATGGCAATAAGAAAGACGCACAGCATTGACCAAGTCATGTCATTATCATTATGACACGTGTAGCTGCCAAAATATGCTCAATAGAAATACATTCTATGTAACGTGTGCTGGAAAACCATGCTCCTTGAATTGCAGACTCTGAAAAAATATTTCATTTTCTGATATAGTCACAGTATTAAATAATAACTGTAAATTGATACAGAAGAAGACATTAATCCAAATTTTCACCAAATTATGAAATAAATAAAAAAAAAAAATAAAGTTAAGGCATACTCAGAGTAAAAGCAGAATGAAAAGCAAATGCACCAAACATCTACAATAGATAAAAGCTGTTTAAGCACTTCATGACTACCCATGGTAATTATAAATAATTTCCCTGTCATTGGTAACAGGAAGATGCAGAGATATAGATTCGGATCATTTCAGTGTCAGTCATTTTTATTATTTTTTTTTTTTTCGAAGCAAAAAAGGGAAATACAATGCATAACAACAAAACAACTCTAACATAACACTGCAAAGTAGGTACACAAGAAGATGGTAACAATGGGGCTGGACCATCCAGTGGGTCCGGTCTGGTTGCATTTAAGAGAAAAAAAAAAGGTAAAAGGGGGAAAACAAAATAAGCAAGAAGTGAGGAAAACTATGCATCAGAGTCCATCTGCATGGTAGAATCTGGTCATTTCAGTTGTGTGCTTCCCATCCCCAAGGTTTTCTATACTGTTCATAGACACTATTGATCTCATGATGGGGAAACACGTGTTGTCTTTGGTACTGATGTCTGCAAAGAACGGTCAAAGATGTCAAAAGGCTAAGCTGAAATATTAATGCCGATGTAGCATAAGGAGCTAATCAGTACATGTGCGGCCAAGAAGCATGGATATAGGAAGAGATAGCAGAGTGACAGAGAGATAAGCTCATCACTGTGCTACTTCTCCTTTCATTGTCCAGTCACTGGCTGAGGCAGGCTCAGGATGACCTGGGCTCAAAGGAAGTGGGTTGAATGATGCTAGCCATTAGACTGAGGGCATCTAGCAGCAGAAAAAAGTACTGCGGGAGAAATCTCTTGATAATAGGTGAATATTGCAAACGTAAACTTCTAAGAGGAAATTAATGGAAAAAACAGCTAAGTTATATTATTATTCTCGGTTAATGAAAAACTATTTATTCAATGTCACTTTAACTGCAAATTTAAAATGTCTGGTCTCCACATTGCAACTGCTCAAAAAATACTCTACTTTGACATATTACACAACGCTTTTAATTTTGCTATAAACATATCAAACCATATAGTTCCAAATATGACTCCTTTTGTTTGTACCGCATACCACAAAAAAACGACTAAACTCTACTATCTTCATATCCTCCTGTTTCAGGCATTAAACACATAAAAGTGTAGCAGTAGAATAAAAAAATTTAAAGTAGAAACTGAATGCTTCGCACTAGAGGGGTCTCCCCCAAGACATGTATACTAATAATATTATATAGTCAAATCTATATCCAAAAGAGAAAACGCATTTAAGCTGAACTCTGAGAATTCATTAAAATCGAACTTGCAGTGTCCCCCCTCACCCATGCTGCAAGGGTTAAATGTCATAGGGGTGCAGGGATAAGGTGTCACGATTACCTTATTTCTGGCTCCATCCATGTGACCGGTACAGCAATGCTGCCTCCAAGGTGCTTCAGGCCATGGTCGCATGCTTGCCTCCTTCACATATAATGCAGAGTTAATAGCCCTGTACTGTATGTGATGATGATAGGCAATATTATTCATTCCAATATAAGTGCAAACTGCTTGTAAAATACAGCACAACGCACAAAATACAGCCAAGTGGTGTGTTGATGAAAGTGAACCAAGTTGAAATAATGTATTTTTCAATGTGCATTCATTTTGATGGTGTTGTGATTTACAGCATATTACATGAACACTATATGGCTAAAATTATATTGACAGCCCTGAGTTCAGATGTTTCCACTGAAGGGTGCTTACTGTTAATGCTACATCATGCAGTACAAAGGCAGTGTGTACTGGCCTCTTTCACACTGACGATCCGTTCAGGTCCGCCTGTCAGTTTTTTAAACGGACCTGAATGGACCCTCCATAGATCTCTATGGAGCGTCGGATGTCAGCGGTGACATGTCCGCTGACATCTGACCCGCTCCGATCCGAAAAAGTGTAACGGAGGAAAAACCTACTTTTCCATCCGTTTTCGGATCGGATCGGGTGACAACGGACTCTACGGTCCGTCATCATCCGATCCCCCATAGAGGAGAGCGGGGCTCTGACAGGTCCGTCGCTGCACAGTGAGTAACGACGGACCTGTCATCTGACTGCTCAGCGGGGATCGGCGGAGCGATCCTCGCTGAGCAAGCGGATATTCACGGGGCGGATCATCACGGATCCGCCCCGTGTGAAAGGACCCTTACAAAGTACAAAGACATTGTAAACAATTGTACTCTTCCAACCCAGTTGTGGTAACAGACTGGAGAAGGCCCTATTCTGTACCGGCAGGACATTGCCCCTGTGGACAAAACCAACTCCTTAAAAGCTGAGTTTTTTTTATTACTATTAATCTTGCACAATGCATTTCAAGCTATTCTTATTCTGGTCATTAGTGCTGCCTTTATTATATATTTATCTCAAAAAATACCTTCATTTTTTTTCCTTCTTGTGGATTCCCATCTTGCTTGTGGGTAGGAGAAGCCCACAAGCATATTCTTCTGGGATACAGCGATGCTGTATTCCCAGCATGCACCGCCCGTTCTCACGCATGCGCAGTAATAGCACACAGTGGCGCTGTAAACTATACAGTTTGCCATCACGGAAGTGCCCACCCCATTGTTATGGCAACCTAGCCCTCGGCGCTGCCCACTGACTCCTGGGAAATGATAACACACATCTCCCAGGATCAGTAGCGAACAGAGGAGCCGAGGGAAGTTACGTCAGGAGCCGCGGTGAGGAAGGGGAAGATTAGAAGGGACTACATAGCAACAGGGATTAAAAAGTAAAAAAAAAAATATTTCTCCAAATTTAATTTGTTATGTTATTTGCTGCACATTTAAGCAAAATTATTTTTATGGGTGGAACTCCGCTTTGAGGACGTGGTTAGAGGAGTCTGGTATGCAGGAACTCGGGTGGCCTGCACACAGCCCTGACCTCATCCTGTAACAGACATATGTAATAATAAAAAAAAAAACCTCTTTCAAGATGCAGCAAGGAAGATTTTTAACCACCACACTGTATGTTCTAGGGCTGGCAATACTGCTGCTTGCCACCCCGTCTCCTCCCGCCTAGTTAGAATTCTGTTGTTGGTTTGGGTAAACATGCGACATCCCCCCCAAACCCACAATGCAGTGCTTGAGGCCTGAGCAGTACATCACCAGGCCTGAGAATTGTCACCTAGTGAGCAGGCAAAAGAGTGAGCAAATGCCGACAATAATGATTGTTTCTTTTCAGGGACAGCTGGTAGCAGCTTTATAGTAGAACTCTAGACAAAACTTTTTTATTTTCTGGATAGACCAACGGAGGGTTATATTCCCAGTCAGATTTTTTTTGCCATCTGTGTCCTATTGCGGAGTATTCCCTACCCTTCTTTCCCAAATACAAAACAGGAAGTGAGAGGAAATCCCTGCAAATTAACCACTTAACCACTTTTTAGCAGAGACCCTAGAGATTAAAATGGAGATCATTGCAATACTTTATGTCATACCGTATCTGCGCAGCGGTCTTACAAACGCAACTTTTTTTTAAAAAGTACACTTTTTTGAATTGAAAAATAAGAAAACAGTAAAGTTAGCCCATTTTTTTTTTATAATGTGAAAGACTACGTTATCCTGAGTAAATTGATACCCAACATGTCATGCTTTAAAATTGCGCACGCTCGTGGAATGGCAACAAATAAGTTACAGAGGAGGTCTAGTGCTAGAATAATTGCTCTCACTCTAACATTCGTGGCGATACCTCACATGTGTGGTTTGAACACAGTTTACATACGTGGTCGCGACTTGCGTATGTGTTCGCTTCTGCCCGCGAACACAGGGGGACAGGGTGTTTTAGATTTTGTTTTTTTCTTATTTATTTTACTTTTTATTTTTACACTGTTATTCCTATTACAAGGACTATAAACATCCCTTGTAATATAACTAAATACAGGCTTCTTTAATGTGAGATCTGGGGTCAAAATGACCTCAGATCTCACATTTACACTTAAAAAAAAAAAAAAAAAGTTTTTTTTTGTGAAAAAGTAAAATTAAAGGGCCCTTTAACGCCGGAAGTGACGTTTGACTTTGCTCTGGTCCTCCAAGGGCATAGAGTTGAGTGGGGGCCATCTTGCCCATCGGATCAATTTCGCCAATACCGACGTCTCCAGTAAGCGGGGAAAACGACCAGGAAGGGGCCGGGGCTGGCACCTCTCCCGCCACCAATAAAAGTGATCCAATCCGCCGCCGAGACCACTTATCTGAAAAAGGATCGCCCACTGTGTAAAAATATACCTGGGTTATGGCCATGGTATTGACGTATATATACAGTGTGCGGTCTGGACGTGGTTAAAGGAATTCCTTGGGGACCCCAAGGTCACCAGAACTCGTGTCCCCATTTCTCCTCTATAACTTTTCTGGGGACAACCCAAAATGATTTTCTTTTACTTTCATTTTGGATGATAATGCTAAACAGGACTAATAGAGAGGGTGAATCTATTATAGAGGGCACAGACAGCAATAAAAACTCACACATGTTCTAATACCTCTGCACTCTATCCAAAACTAGAAAAAAGTTTTGCCTCTAGTTATACTTTAAGATTGATGTCAGGCAGGCGATTCTGCCCCTGGAGACAAATCGCCAGCAACAGGGTTGCTAAAGAGGCTGCTTGCCTGTCCTGATGGAATCGCTCCTCTGTAGCCACATATCACTCTGACTCTGCTAAATCTCGATCGCCAGCGACAGGAATGACATCTCGCTGACTCAGCTACAGATGGAGTAAATCCATAGAGACAAACTGGCAGCCTATGAATGATCATGCCACTGGTCACCCAAGCAGGATCGCTAGTAACAGTCACCTGTCTGACATTGGTAAATCTGAATACCCAAGGGCATGTTTGGATTTAGGTGACCACAAGTGACAAAAGTTTGTATGTTCTGCATCATAAATAATAAAAAAGGTCATTTGTTAACAGCGTCTTCTAAATGTAAAAAATGTAAAAAAGAATTTCTATTAGTAATGATGCCATGCTTCCTCTGGTTTATATTAAAAGCAAAATAGCCTCTTTTACAATGCTTTAGGAATGCTTGTCATATTTCACGCTGCAAACAAACTGCAATAAGCTATTCCAGTATTTACAACAACATTCTTTTTAAAAGCCAGATGGTAACATTAGCCAGTTCGTGTTCTGTAGAATACAGCACATACAACCCAAATGCATTAGGATGGACTGAAATACAAACTATTATTTTATTTTTTAAACAATTTTCACAGATGTCGTACAATTTGGGTCTTCATCTTAAAAATGTGCAATCAGGAACCAGATTGGGGGATTGCTAAAAGCGGTTTTCTAATTATGTAGTTATGGTTTACAGCACATCAACTGCTCATTTCATTATCAAAAAACTCCTAGATCTCCCAGTGTGCATTGATGTGTGTCCTGATCATTACATGGTAAAGGAAGGAGCATACAGGAAAAACAATCAGAGATGTACAGGGAGAGCCAGAGGGTCATGAAGAAAGAGAGACAAAATTAATGAAGATTATTGACTGTTTAATAGGCTGCAGAATGGTTCTGTCCCTTGTAGTTAGCAATGACACAAACGAAAAAGATGTCAGTAGCATCAATACAAGAGAACCAGCAGAGCAGTTGATGGAGAGATTTGACAGCCAGCGGCAAATATGCCCCTGTCTTAACTCTAAGGCAGCTGTCTCCAAACTGCAGCCCTGGGGCCAGGTGTGGCCCTTTGCTTGCCTTTATCTGGCCCTTGGGGCACGAATCCACCAACTGACACCCATGTTGGAGCACCATTCCCCCTACTGACACCATCAATAGGGTGCTATTCTTCTCACTGATATCAACAATGGGGCACTATTCCTCCCATTAAAACAGACAGTAAACTGGCCTTTTGCTTAGAAAGTTTAGAGACGCCTGCTCTAAGGCTATGTTTAAACGATCCATATGCTAAAAGGATCGGTTATAGGGTGTGGCCTGATGTCCGTTGTGTCTCCGTTATGTAGAGCACTTGGTCCATGCTCCGGTACTCCACAGAGTTTGTAACATGGGCAGAGGGCGAACTAGATGCCAACCAAACCTTGGCTTAAATGGAGTGTTCTCTCTTCTTAAGCTGATTCTTTTCTTGCCTTATTCTATACCCTTACCTTATATATGTTTTGCTCAACCCTCATCTGCTTTTGGAGCATTATTTAAATAATGCTTCCCTTTTCTACGGAACAACATGTGATCCATATGGCATATGCTTTCTGCAAGAGATCGTTTTCCTGAATGTTACGCATTGCTTTATTAATCAAAAATATACTGCGATACCATTTTACAATAACATTGCCTTTACGTGATCATTTTTCCTACGTTTATATTTTTTTTATTTATTGCACCTCATAACTGTAAAAATTATCGAAA
This sequence comes from Lithobates clamitans, assembly GCA_037952925.1. Taxonomy (NCBI): domain Eukaryota; kingdom Metazoa; phylum Chordata; class Amphibia; order Anura; family Ranidae; genus Lithobates; species Lithobates clamitans. The sequence goes on along the minus strand of JBBGZY010000603.1, from coordinate 1,325,090 downwards.
AATGCCCAACTTGACCTTAGTGGATTTATCCTTTTTTTTCTACTATTTTTCTTTATTTTTCTACCTGATAATCCTGTAACATTGTGTTATATTCTATGTTTGTTATTCTTGGTCTCTCAATAAAATAAGATTGAACTAATGTCCGCTGTGTGTTGGCACCTTGTGTTTTTATATCGGTGACCAGCGTTACCATCTGGTGAGCTTCAGTGCATTACAAAAAATTGCAGTATGTCTGCATTTTTCCACAACTCACTGCAATCCACCTAAAGGCAGTAATGCAGTGTGAAGAGGATGTATAGGAAACAATTGTTTTTATTTGCCCTTCCAGTGACTGGGGTTAATCCAATGTATAAAAATGCTATTCGCCACATATAGTGTGAATAAGATCTAAATGTCTTGTGGATCTATTGTATGTACAGCCAAAACATTTTTCTTGGGTTTCTTATTTTTTCTTGTAAAAGGGATAGAACACCTGTCAAGATTTTATTGCTGTCGGTGTCCCTAATGGGATGATTCAGATTCTCTTTTTGTCCCGGTGACCATAGTCAGCAAGAGAGAAAGTGTCAGGAAATCCAAAATTTCAGAATTGTCACCAGAGCAGTTTTTATGTCTATAAGCATAAACATGTTACAACTTGTAGAGAGCATGCGACTTCTCAGAAGCGACAGCCAAAGCATTTTTCTCAATTTAAACTTCCAAAAGCGTAACTCTTTGGTGATCAAATAGCATAGTGAAAGACAAATTATATTGATTTGAGTTTAAAATTCAAACAATCTTGCAAATTGTCAATGGGGCCATCCCAAATTTTAAAAAAAAGGCGTCAATGTAACTCAGCCAAGTGAGAATATAGTCTGAGTGCATGGATGACTCATCAGGAATCTAGGAGCCAGCTAAAAAAAAGTTAGGAGCCAGTTTTTTTTTTAAACGACCGACAAAGCTTTTATTTTCAATCTAAAAAATAACCAATCTTAAATTTACACAGAAAGACCACCCCGCTAGCGGCCGAATAGCGCCGCTAAAATGACGGTAAAGCGGCGCTAAAAATAGTGCCGCTTTACCGCCGATGCCCCCCGCGGCTCGGTGTGAAAGGGCTCAAAGTGTCCGATCAGGTCCGCCTGAAAAACTGACAGGCGAACCTGATCAGACAGCCTGTGTGAAAGGGGCCAAGCAGGGAGATTTTAATTAAGAAAAAAAAAAAACAGTTTTTACTTAAAATAAATAAATAAAAGCTATTACGAAAAAAAAAAAAGGCTATCTCCACATTCACCGGAGGGGAGGGGGGGGGTCATCATCTCCACACTGGAGACACTGAGTACCAACCTACCTACACAGCATTAAACTACAGCCACCACCCATTATACACCCAGCACCCAACCTACACCATAGGCATGCGCAGGGGGTGTGCTAGCCTTCCCCCCATATTGTGCCTCCCCACCGCAGTGCTGCTGGCTTCCCTCCTCTCCCCCGGCTGCTGCAGTAGACGTTTCAGGATGGAGAGTGGGGGAAGGGGCAAATCAATCTCATTTACCAGCCCCTTTCTTTTCTAAATGAACACAGTGAACACACTCTCTATGTTTATTCATAACTGAAGCATAGTAGACTGAGGAACAGGAAGCCCCTTAGCACAGAAAAAGGCAATTTCCTATGAGCAATATATATCAGATCCTTAAAAATATAAAGAAGGCATATCACATAATCAAATTATTCTTCTTTAGATAAAACGGTGATAAAATGTATCCCTATGATGTGCAAAATAGGGTGAACAAAGTGCTCAGTTGAAAGTGCACTAAAAGATGCAATTCCTATGATAAATACATAACAAATCCTTAAAAACATATAAAGACGTATCACATGCTCATCTTATAGAAATATATTCATATAAATATATGCAACAAAACTATTTATAGGTGAGAAAAGAAGGTAAAATGAATAGTGTCCATAAAATATAAAGTGCAGTATGGATTGGTGACTGTATATTAACAGTATAAGCAAAAACATAAAGTGCTGGTGACAACTCTCTGGCATGGAGTGCTGATGGCAAGTGACTTCCTGGCTTCTGTGCAACGTAATGTGTGGATGTCCCCTTACCTTACTGCTGTAAGGTAACAGCATGTGGGTATAACTCTCTATAGAACCAATATGTCCCCTGGCAATCTCCCAGTCTGGCGTATCCGGCTCCGCTTATGTGTGTCTCTAATCTAAAATCAGAGTCCCCTTTTTTGTCCTCGGTGTATCCGCATCAAGTAGGCCTCGCAGTGAAGCATGGGGAAATGTAAAAAGGAATGCACGATAGTGTAGTAGTTTTGAATATTTATTTGGTAACAACAAAAAATAAAACAGGGTATTTACAATAAAAAGCATTGAATAGGCATGTAAACATGAGCAGCGAGTTTGTTAATGTCACATCCGGTGCCTACGTCTTTATACGTTTCTAAGGAATTGCATCTTTTAGAGCACTCTCAACTGAGCACTTTGTTCACCCCATTTTGCACATCATACGGATACATTTTATCACCGTTTTATCTAAAGAAGAATTATTTGAGCATCTAATATGCCTTCTTTATATTTTTAAGGATCTGATATATATTGGTCATAGGAAATTGCCTCTTTTAAGAGTATCTTTTACTGAGCACTTTTGCACTTTATTTGCACATTATTCATTTTACAGCACAGCATTACTTTCATTTTATACTTCATTTGGGTTCTGATATTTCCTTCAGTGTTTGCAGCAGTACCTATATGTACAGATTTGGTTAGCGCGGGAATATCTATTCTTTCACTGCCCCGTGCAGCTAAAGCTAAAGAGAAAGTTATGTGTGTTTGAGCTTTGGGGCGCACATCCTAATGCAAAAGGCTGCGCACACCTATGCCCAGCACCCAACCAAAACACAGCATCCATCATACACCCAGCCTGGCACTACAGCAGTGGCATACCAACAGGGGGGCAGTCTGCCCTGGGTGCCACACATTGGTGTCAAGCCGGGGCTGCTAAATCACTGGGGGTGTCCAACATAGCGGACAAAACCAGCGTCACATCACAGACAATTCGAGTCCTGTCACACTGCTCCGCCACAATTATATCAATAAAGTTATTTGGAAAAAAAACCCTGCCTTCTGCCATGCCCATGGTGATTGGGTGTGTATCGCATCAGGCGGATGCTTATACTCAAATATGTCGGAGGGGGCGGGTAGAGCCAGCCATGCAGGAGATTCGAACTGAAAGAAACAGACTGAGTGGACGAGTGGCGAGTACTGGGCTGGGGGAGGGGGGAGCACCAGCCAAGTGTGTGACCACAGAGCCTGACCCTGCACGGTGAGTGTTATGGGGGATTATTGAAGATGGAGGGGGCATAGGGGCAGATTATTGAAACTGGGGGAGTGTGGAGAATGCCGGGTGCGGGACAGAGTGAATGTGTCTTCTCCTAAGCCACCTTTACTCACCTCTCCACCTCCACCTCTGTCACAGCTGGTGAGAATACCTGGTACGTCCAGGTACGGTGGACCATGTGACGGTGCTCGGGTCTAGCAGCCAATCGTATTGCCTGTATGCTGTCACATGATCAGCGAAAGGGAGGTGCCAGATATAGGATGGCAAATATATAGCCAGATATAGGTGCCAAATAGGTTGGCAGATGTTCTAGGTATGCCCCTGCCGTGGGGAGACTTCTCCGCTGTCAGAATACATTGATTAGCTCTGCTGGTGTTGATCCAGCGGGAAAAACTTGACAGGGTGGTTGTACAGAAGCTGATCGGTAGATTAACCTCTGTACAACCATTAGTGCCCATATGAGAATCAAAATTTGTCCGGTCCCTGCTGAACAGGCCAAATTTCGATCCATGAAAGGCCGGCTATATTCGGGCTAGACAACACAGTGGAAAGCGGCAGCAGTAAATATTTGGGGACACATTCTGGTTCCTGGCACAGAGGGTTCTCAGTTTTCTATGTCAACCACTGTCTATGATAAATAATATTTACAAGAATTTGCATTTATTGTTAATTCACGCATGCCAACTCTTGCAAAGTAAACCTTATTTCTAAGAGCCGTGAATAACCAGATTTAGTAAGGTATAGGCAATACAGCATGAATATTTCTCCCTTCAGTAGTTATTATGGCCCCTTCTGGGCAGTTTATTCAGTGGAACAAAATGAACTGCAGTTTGTGCTAGTAATTTAGGTACAGTTGAGCGAGTTTAATTCTTGGTAATCTTCCAAATACCTTTTAGGAGGTTTTTAGAACATTTAGAGGATGTTGATAGTGTAGAGCTTAAGACAGCTAAATCAATATCTTTAAAATGAAAATATAGTCACCAAGTTTTTACAGGCATAATAAAGGAAATCATAGGGCTAATTTTGAGAGTGTTTACATTAGACCAATTTTTACATATATGCGCTTCCAGAGGGAAGAAATAGATTAATATGGACTGTGACCTCTTAAAAAAAAGTTGCGGTTAGCACTTTGCGATATAATATGCTCTATATATAACCCCGGCAGAGCGGCTCAGCAATATTAAATGCTCAGAAGGTTAAGCGTACAAGATAATATATAAACATATGAATTTATGAAACTACAGAGGATTTTTATAGGAATGGTAGATCTCAACACTATCTTCAACAAATCTTATTATGTAATTTAAAAAAAAAAAAAACAACTTATAAAAAGTGCTCTGTCATGAATGTCATTCATGTATTCCAATTAAAAAAAAAAAAAAAAAAAGCTCAAAGGCTGCAGGCACCATCTACGGTGGGGTTCAAAATCTTTTAAAGGGTCCAGAGAAAATAAACATTTACTTAGAAACTAGTACAATGCATATTGATGTTTATCCAAAGGAAAAATAAAAAAAATATATAGATATATATATATACACACACACACACATATACACACACACATACACACGCATGGTCATAGTGAATTATTCCTTCATCCAAAAACACTTATGTGGCAAATGTATTATGGCTCGTCTTGTTTTACTTTGGAAGGCTTGCCGCCTACAGTAGTTCTATAAAACAGGCACATGGACATTCTAAATTTAATGGGATACAGACATCACATTTTGTTGCTTAGCAATCTCTTTCCTGGATTTGGTTACACTATTTCTGATATATATTAGTGATACCTCACAGCAATGCTTCTGAACCTCACCGTCCTCTTCCAACCAATTTCTTCTTTCTTTCATGTCAATGGAATCTCTGTTGGGGGCTGCTGCAGTTATATATGTAACCTGCGCTGCGGGACTTTCCATTTGAAAGCAAAAAATAGCTCTTTCAGTGCATATATCTCATCAGCCAAGTAAAAAAATTAAATGTGCTCTATTGTATAGCAAAGTTTCAGGTCAGTAGAGGTACTGTTTCAAACAGGAATATGGTATGGCTTGTTACAGGTCTAAAACAGCCTCTCTCAACCTTTTTACCCTACAGGAACTCCTTAAATAATTTTAGGAATGCAAGGAACCCTTACTAAAACCAATTTATCAGGGGTCAATGGGAAAACGTGTCCCTTACATTGGTGGTCAGAAGGAAGAATGCAACCCTTCCACAAAGCTCAAAAGATCATTGGTGTTTTGCAACTGGCTATGCTAAGTGGCACTGTTCCTGGAACTATGGAGGCACCATCAGATCGGAGGTCAATCAACCATGGCTCAAGAAAACTAGCAAGCCCAACCTTAGAAGGAACTCCAGGGATGCACAGAACCAAAGGAATAGCTGGCCTAATACGTCATTGTAAAGTATATTGGACCAAGTTGAATTTTATTGCGTTGCTGACATATATGTATTATAAGCTCTATTTTATACCTTTGAATTGAGTCTCAAAGTCTCTTCTTGTTCATGCCAACATGGGCATAGCATGTACATTGTGCATTATTTGGATATGGTGTGCAATCTATCATCCAATTGGATATTATGGGCAACCACACAGGTCAACAGGAATGTGCAGAAGATGGGAAGAGGAAGGAACGATGTGTTAGAAAGTACACGTTCATGACCTGAATCCTGATTTCATGAATCTCAATCACTGCTGTCCGCTGACTATTAGTGATGTGAGGAACGCACGCTGCCTGAACCAACCTATGGGAAGCATCACACAAGAAGCCGTAAGATTTGGCTGTACAGTTATTAAAAAGTAAGTTGTTACAGCACTTGATATGAGCAGTCATGTATTACAAAGTGCAGTTTAAGCTTTACAGATTTATTCTATAGATAAAAAGCCAGCTTTTAGCAAAAAAATGTTTATGGAGGTCCATACCTCACAGCAAATAGAATTAAGGAGGAAGGGGGGACAGAGGGATCCCACGTGCAATGATCTGCAGCAGTTTTATTTATTTTTTTGCCCCCCTTTTAACAAGTCCCCTCAAGCAAAGGTTCTAAAATAGTAGAAATGCAATGTGCTTATTCATGATTTTCTGCATGGTGAACGTGATGTCATATAGTGGGGCACAGCATTATACCACAATATCATTTTTTTTTTATATTGCCAAAAGGATAATTTAGACCCCTTCTGCTGAACTGAAGAGATTTGTTTTTGAAACACAGAGACAACAGGAAGGACAAGTAGAATTATCTGAACCAGCTCTTAGATAATAGGCACAGAGAGCAGTTTGCTCTAATTTGTCGATGCTTTACATTGATTTATCCAGTACTTTCAGTGCAACTCCCAGGAAGCTTCACTCCACTGAGCTTACATTCTCCGTCACTGCAGCTGTGCCTTTTATTTAACACTTACATGTACGCAGCGACATTTATAATCCAGTAATTCTAGCAAGGGGTGCCATGCTGCTTCATTATTTAGCAGCTGTAAAGAGTAATTTGTGAAGAAGAAACGGCGTAGAATGATATATAAATTCGTATTACTTTCTATTACCAGGAGCTTCGAAAGATCACCAATCTTCATATAACCCTGAGCCCGGGAGAGTGACACGGATGTCAGCATTGGCTGGGCTGTATAAAATACTGTAATACCCTTGCCAAGGATTTTCTACACCGCAGCTTGACAAAGCAAGACTAATTTTATTATATATATTTACACACACACACACACATATATACAATATAAAAAAACATTCCCCTCTGGGTGATCTATGTACATTACAAGGACAAACTATGTTGCAGATTCCTACCTCTTGTTATTCTGAAGAAATCACTATGTATTTGTCTGTATCCATGTGGTAAGGGAATCTAATGGGAGTGATTTCTTAATTATCAATCAGCTGCTGCACTTGCAGGGCTCTAATGGGGAACATTGCTGGGCCTGCATCCCTTAAGACGTTATTTCCTATTGGGAATATCTCACCAAAAATGACATTTTTGTTGCAGGGGATGCCTGAAATCTGACTTGTGTCTTAGCGTAGACTGCTGGGAAAATTGGTGAGCCAATCACACAAGCAGGAAATGATGTTTCTGGGGGGTAGTCAGTACACGTTCTATGTACAGAACACCGCTAGGTAGCCATATTGCATTGCACTTTACAGAAAATTACAGAGCTGCAGACTGAAAAGGAAAGGTCATTTTTAATAACATTCAATTACAATATGACTTGTGTCGCAATTTTATACGTTATATATTTTTTTTCTATTTGCCATTTTTTCCCACGAAAGTAGAGTTAACTTTTTTTAGCATTTCTCTAGAATTTCAAAACTCATACTCCTGGAGTAAAAATCTAACAACATGTTATTATTCATGGTATTACATTTTGAACATGCACTACAGACACAAATTCAGCTGTTGTGATATATAACATCTTAAAGCGGAGGTTCACACAAAAAGTGAACCCCCGCTTTTCGGAACCTTCCCCCCCTCCGGCGTCACATTTGGCACCTTTCAGGGGGGAGGGGGGTGCAGATACCTGTCTAAGTCTATGCCCGGAAGCGGGTGCAAATACCTGTCTACGGGAGTCTACGCCACTTCCCATCCCCCCCGTGCTGTCGCTGGGACACACACGGGTCCCAGAGACAGCAGGGACCATTCGGATTGCTGACAAGTTAAGCTGGGAAGTTTCTTTGGTTTTGTTTTACATGCGTTGCCCTTCTTTGTGCTTCTTGCCATGAAGGCCAGTTATAGCTGGGGGCATGGGGCCATTTTGTGGCAGTTTGTACTGTTGGAATACTGGTGAGGGGATGCACTGGACATCTTTTCTGCCATTGTGCTATATGCTGGGTGTCCAGTGCGCCCTGGGCCTTTAAGGAGGGGTGGGCTCCTTCCAGGCTCACCTGCCCTTTGCCTATCCATTATAATGCTTGTTCTTCTACTATGGAGGCTTTTTAAAAAATGTATAGAGTGAGGACTGTGGATAATAATTGGGTGCCTGGTCTGAGGCGAACGCATGTATAGGTATTTGCAAATGTGTGCAAACTAAACCCCTGTTTTTACCACAAACTGTTATGCCGTGTACACACGAGCGGACTTTACGGCAGACTTTGCTCGGCGGACTTTGATGGACTTTATGACGGACTTTCCGAATGAACGGACTTGCCTACACACAATCCACCAAAGTCAGTCGAATTCGTACGTGATGACGTACGACCGGACTAAAACAAGGAAGTTCATAGCCAGTAGCCAATAGCTGCCCTAGCGTGGCTTTTTGTCCGTCAAACTAGCATACAGACGAGCAGACTTTTCGACCGGACTCGAGTTCGACGGATAGATCCGTCCAACTTTTGAGAAAACAAAGTCCGCTGGAGCCCACGCACGATCGAATTGTCCGACAAAATCCCGTCCGCCGGGCAAAGTCTGCCGTAAAGTCCGCTCGTGTGTACGCGGCATTAGGTTAATTCAGTTGGTTGCAGGCTGGCTGACAAGTTGAGCTGGGAATTTTCTTTGGCAAATATCCCAATCTCGCTGGCACAGTGTTACAGTGAGGTGACAAATCTCTCTAATGGGGATAAAAAATGCATATACCTATTTTAGTAGGCTGAGTGGAGCTAAAGCTAGTCAAACACATATAGATTTTTGTATTCATCCTGTGGGCTGAATAAATTAAATAACAGATTCCCTTAAACATGCTAAACAGTGCAGATGGACGAATCTCCTGCAGCAGACCACCCCAGAATACAGTGGGTGCTGCCAAACAAACTGAAGCTGGTTGGCTGCAATCATTGTTCGGTTGAGTATTATCCATGTGGCTCTTTGACTTCTAGATCACAGGATGTCAGACAATAAGGTACTGAGAGGGCCACTCGCTCTTTGAAATTGTATCAGTGTATGGCCATCTTTAGACCCTTTGTGAGATTTTTATTGCTGTCTTCCTGTCCTGATGACATTCTCCTCTTCTCTAGGCTTGGTATCACACTGAACAAAGGGTAAGGGTAATGGAACAATGTGCTCTAGTTACACTATAGACTTGGTTTACCTTCATATTTTCTTAATTTTGCAAGCATAACCACTGACCTTGACCTAATCCAATGAAGACAGCAGATGATGAAAAAAAACACAATATAATGATTTTGTTACATGATGCATGAAACATTTTCATTCCCATTCCTTCAGGTTAGCATGTTGAGAATTGGATCTAAATAAGCATTATGTCAAGCTGCGGGGTTCTCATTGACAGACTTATTTTGAAGCAATATACATTGACAAACATTAAAGAAAATTTGGTTCAGTGCTAATTGCTAAATTAACGCTAATCTAAAAATGGAAAAACAAAGTTGATAAAACGATGGGTAGATCCAGGGATAAAGGCAGCTGAAGTTATATACAAAATCCTTATTTTTTCTGTTTTTCTCCTGACCCATCCTTGCTCTCAAGCCTTTCCATTGGTTTTGGCAACCTCAAATTACCAATTGAGATGCTTGAGAGGTGGGTGGGGCAGAAAAAAAAGGTAAAAATTTAGCTGCCTAGATCTCTGGATGTGCATTTTGACATGTGTGGCTTTTTTTTTGTTTTACACCAGCAGATGACATGGTTTCCCGAATCATCACTGACTGTGGAAACTTTACACTGGACCTCATGCAACTTGGAGTCTGTGCTTTTCCACTCTTCCACCAGAGTCTGGGACCTTGATTTCCAAATAAAATGCATAATTTTCCACAGTCCGTGATTTGGCGAGTCATGATATCTGCTGGTGTTGGTTCATTGTGTTTTATCAAGTCCAAAGTCAGCGCAGCCCTCTACCAGGAAATTCTAGAGCACTTCATACTTCTCTCTGCTGACCAGCTTTATGGAGATGCTGATTTCCTTTTCCAGAAGCACCTACCCACACTGCCAAAAGTACCAATACCTGGTTTAATTCTAAAAAGGAAAATCATCAAACTACACCATGAAAGTTGCCAACATCCCTAGGAAGGAAAAAAAAGGACCCAACAATGCAGACAAGCATAAGGTTGCTATCAAAGCAATCTGGGCTTCCATAACTCCTCAGCAGTGCCACAGGCTAATCGCCTTCATGCCACACTGCATTAATGCAGTAATTCATGGAAAAGGAGCCCGACCAAATATTGAGTGCATTCTATACTTTAGATGGACATACTTTTCAGTAAGCCAACATTTCTGTATTTAAATTAAATTACTGAAATAAATTAAATGTTTGATATATTTAAATTTTTGAGATGCACCTGTATATATTTCAAAATTGGTCAATCCTTCTGTACTGATTGCTGCCAGGACAGTACAAATACCTCCCCCAAATGACCCCCTTATAGAAAGTAGACAGTTCAAGGTATTTAGTAAAAGTGATGGTAAGTTTTTTGAAGTTGCAGTTTTGTGTGACAATTTTTTGGACAATGAAAATGTCTTTTTTTCCCCACAAAGTCAATTTAATAGTGATGCAGCGAAATTTCGGCCGCCAAAACATATCAGCTGAAAACTATGTTTTCAGCATCGGGCCGAAAGAGAAAAGGTGCCGATAATGGAGCCGAAACGGGGGCGGGGTCCATCTCGGGTGCCGCCCATTGTGGGGGTGTCATCCTGGTGGCTCAGAGTCCGCCCCTCCCTCCCTCTCACAGAGCAGCGATCTCCATGTGTCATGGAGCTGAATTGCCAGACAGCACACTGATCCAATGCCGGGACATTGAATCAGTACGACGTGATCACAGGAGGCAGAACATGGTTACTGTGGCCCGGGCAATTCAAATTTAGCTCCGTGACACAGCAGGAGATCCCCGCTCTGATACAAACACTGGCGAGGCTACATCTGACGTGTCACTGGCCAGATCACCACGTGAAAACAGAGAGGAAAAAGCCAAACAAAAGAAAACTAATGCAGAAACCACATCTAATGATTGGTAATATATGTCAGCACTTGCTACCATTAATTGATTGTCCAACATTAATTATTCATGGTGTTAAAGACCCAATGCTTCCATCATTTCATCCAGATTATCTTCACCAGCACATTAAAAACTCAAGGGTCGAGTGTTGCCTTTTTTCCCTGTGGATCCATTCGCTATACAGCCCCAATACAGTTTGAGAGGTTCCAATCCGGTCATCATTCCAGTTCCCGAGTTATCCGAGCAGCATGACTACAATGCCCATTTAGACCCTCTGTAACGGGGGGTCATGGGGTTCCGGTAAGCGGCCAGTCACTTCATTTACGGTGGTGGACCCACACATCTGGGATTTCATTTAATTGGACTCTTTTTCTTTTGCATTACCACAGCACTTGCAGGGTGTTTTTTGTATATGGACTTTTCCCTCCCCCTTTTTTTTCATATTTTTCTTCCAAATAAGACATTACCCTGTATATACACTGCTGTCCCTTATGGTTTATGTACGAATTTGATTTGCTATTGAATATATTCCTTTAAGGGGAAGTGGGATCAATTTTTCAATCTAATATCCAGTTTGTCACATTTTTCATATGTTTTCACAATATTTACTTATTATCGGCTGAGTACTTTTTTTTCCAGTCATACACATGTTAGTTTTTTGCTTTGAGCACGAGTCAATATTTTTCTCACCTGATTTCTGTGTGTTTGTGTCACATATAGGACTCTGCAGCTTAGATGGTTAACGTTATTTAATTTTGATGCGCAGTTATTTATCTATATTTTTTCTTACATCTGACGAGCACTGGCACGGCTGCATCCCACAGGCACTGGCAAGGCTGCATCCACAGGCACTGGCGAGGCTGCATCCACAGGCACTGGCGAGGCTGCATCCACAGGCACTGGCGAGGCTGCATCCACAGGCACTGGCGAGGCTGCATCCACAGGCACTGGCGAGGCTGCATCTGACAGGCACTGGCGAGGCTGCATCTGACAGGCACTGGCGAGGCTGCATCTGACAGGCACTGGCGAGGCTGCATCTGACAGGCACTGGCGAGGCTGCATCTGACAGGCACTGGCGAGGCTGCATCTGACAGGCACTGGCGAGGCTGCATCTGACAGGCACTGGCGAGGCTGCATCTGACAGGCACTGGCGAGGCTGCATCCACAGGCACTGGCAAAGCTGCATCCACAGGCACTGGCAAAGCTGCATCTGACAGGCACTGGCAAAGCTGCATCTGACAGGCACTGGCAAAGCTGCATCTGACAGGCACTGGCAAAGCTGCATCTGACAGACACTGGTGAGGCTGCATTGATCTCTTGTATCATGTCTGCAGTCTCTGACCATATCCTGTATGATGTCTTCTAGAGGTGCACCAATGGAAATGTTGCTAATTCTATTAGCAGTGGGTTTAAGAATAAGTAATAGATTGCAGACATGATACAAGAGATGGTCAGAGGCTGAGGAAATGATACAAGAGATGGTTAGAGACTGCAGACCGCATTTTTCTTGAGCTTTTCTTGCACTAAAGGTGGCAATAATGCAAACAATAAAATTGCATTAATTTAAATTAATGATATTAATTAAAAAGTGGAATATAATACAATTATATATAAAAATATAAATATTTTTTAAAAACTGTCATTTTAGGTTTCGGCACCAAAATTTCCATTTGGTGCACCCCTACAAGTTATTTTTCACGCACAGCATTGACATCAATAGAGAGAGCAGTACAGTGTGATTTTTTTTTTTCAGTCTTTTTTTTTCAAACTCTGCTTACCAGAGTCCCAAAGACTTGGTCACAGCAATCACAGAGTATAGGGCCAATTTACCGTAATTGGCCCTGTACCCTGATCTGTGTTCCTCTGTGCCCAAGGGACACAACAATCCTAAAGTGTGCCAGATACATCCACCTACATCTGGGAGGATCCCGTCCTGCCATTTATATGCAATGGCTGGATGGGAAGAGGTTAAAATGGACTTAAACCCATTCACTGAAATTCCTTATAAGCTTTAAACACTTTAATTTCAAAAGTCATTGAAAATATTTTTAAAGACACAGTACACCTTTTTGGGGGAAAAAAATGCACCCACATTGAGAAAAGAAAAAATGTGCATCTATTAGTTTTTTTTTTTTAATGGGAGCCTACAGAACATTGACACTAGTATATGACTGGATGAAACGTCTTTGTTTATGTACGTTCTCTCTGCCCCCAATAGAAATAAACTCAAATATAAAGTTCAAAGTTTTTATGAACTGCATCTACAGTATCTCACAAAAAGTAAGTACACCCCTCACATTTTTGTAAATATTTTATTATATCTTTTCATGTGAGAACACTGAAGAAATGACACTTTGCTACAATGTAAAGTAGTAAGTGTACAGCTTGTATAATAGTGTAAATTTGATGTCCCCTCAAAATAACTCAACACACAGCCATTAAGGTTTAAACCGCTGGCAACAAAAGTGAGTACACCCCTAGATAAAAAAAATGTCCTAATTAGGCCCAATTAGGCATTTTTCCTCCCCAGTGTCATGTGACTCGTTAGTGGTAACAGGTCTCAGGTGTGAATGGGGAGCAGGTGTGTTCAATTTGGTGTTATCGCTCTCACTCTCTCATACTGGTCACTGGAAGTTCAACATGGCACCTCATGGCAAAGAACTCTCTGAGGATCTGAAAAAAAAGAATTGTTGCTCTACATAAAGATGGCCAAAGCTATAAGAATATTGCCAATACCCTGAAACTGAGCTGCAGCACAGTGGCCAAGACCATACAGCGGTTTAACAGGACAGGTTCCACTTAGAACAGGCCTCGCCATGGTCAACCAAAGAAATTGAGTGCAGATGCTTAGCATCAACCACAGGTTGACTTTGGGAAATAGACGTATGAGTGCTGCCAGCATTGCTGCAGAGGAGGAAGGGGTGGGGGGGTCAGCCTGTCAGTGCTCAGACCATACGCCGCACACTGCATCAAATTGGTCTGCATGGCTGTCATCCCAGAAGGAAGCCTCTTCTAAAGATGATGTACAAGAAAGCCCACAGTTTGCTGAAGACAAGCAGAATAAGGACATGGATTATTGGAACCATGTCCTGTGGATCGATAAGACTAAGATAAACTGAATGAATGAATGAAAAATTTATAGAGCGCTGCAAATGCGAACTGAATCGCCTCAAGGCGCTAATGCGTTGGTGTTGACAGCTTCTAGAAGAGGAAGGTCTTGAGTTTTTTCCTGAAAGCCAGATGGTTTTCTTCCATGCGTATGTGGGGCGTAAGTTCAGATGGTGTCAAGCGTGTGTGGATGCAACCAGGTGAGGAGTACAAAGACAAGTGTGTCTTGCCTACAGTCAAGCATGGTGGTGGTCATGTTATGGTCTGGGGCTGCATGAGTGCTGCCGGCACTGGGGAGCTACAGATCATTGTGGGAACCATGAATGCCAACATGTACTGTGACATACTGAAGCAGAGCATGATCCCCTCCCTTCGGAGACTGGGCCGCAGGGCAGTATTCCAACATGATAACGACCCCAAACACACCTCCAAGATGACCACTGCCTTGCTAAAGAAGCTGAGGGTAACGGTGATGGCCTGGCCACGCATGTCTCCAGACCTAAACCCTATTGAGCATCTGTGGGGCATCCTCAAAGGGATGGTGGAGGAGCGCCAGGTCTCTAACATCCACCAGCTCTGTGATGTCATCATGGAGGAGTGGAAGAGGACTCCGGTGGCAACCTGTGAAGCTCTGGTGAACTCCGTGCCCAAGAGGGTTAAGGCAGTGCTGGAAAATAATGGTGGCCACACAAAATATTGAAACTTCGGGTCCAACTTGGACATTTTCACTTAGCGGTGTACTCACTTTTGTTGCCAGCAGTTTAGACATTAATGGCTGTGTGTTGAGTTATTTTGAGGGGACAGCAAATTTACACTGTTATGCCCCGTACACACGGTCGGACTTTGTTCGGACATTCTGACAACAAAATCCTAGGATCTTTTCCGACGGATGTTGGCTCAAACTTGTCTTGCATACACACGGTCACACAAAGTTGTCGGAAGATCTGATCGTTCTAAACGCGGTGATGTAAAACACGTACGTCGGGACTATAAACGGGGCAGTGGCCAATAGCTTTCATCTCTTTATTTATTCTGAGCATGCGTGGCACTTTGTCCGTCGGATTTGTGTACACACGATCGGAATTTCCGACAACGGATTTTGTTGTCGGAAAATTTTATATCCTGCTCTCAAACTTTGTGTGTCGGAAAATCTGATGGAAAATGTGTGATGGAGCCTACACACGGTCGGAATTTCCGAAAACAAGGTCCTATCACACATTTTCCGTTGGAAAATCCAACTGTGTGTACGGGGCATAATACTTTACATTGTAGCAAAGTGTCATTTCTTTAGTGTTGTCACATGAAAAGATATAATAAAATATTTTACAAAAATGTGAGGGGTGTACTCACTTTTGTGAGATACGGTTGGTGGTAATGTCCATCTACATAATGCTGAAGTGTTCAGTTAGCCTTACAAAAGAGTACGTCTGTCACCACTGGCACATCTAAATGTGTTTCTTCTTATGCTTGCTTAGACTTTGGCATAGCAATCTTGGTTATTTCCTGGATGTTTTATATCCTGCGCTACACCTTAAATCTGTACTAAAATACCAAGTGTTTTTTTACTTAAACTGCATCTGAGCACCACAAACCAAAAACACTATTTAATTCATTTTTAATATTCAAAGCAAACTCCCCCAATCCATCCAATCATGTCTCTATGCTTTCTTTTGCTGAGAAATCACTTTGGAAATCACCCCTTGGCATTTCTGGCCGTGGCAATCTTGAGAAAGGGCAGATGATTCATGTAGCATTTACTTCCTGGAATCCATTTGCCCTTAACTCAAGCATGCATGCCGATGTACTGTCGAAATAGCCAACTTGCCGAAATCTCCAACTACGTCACTACCCAGCAGCGGATTTTGACGAGTTGGCTCTACTGCCCATTCGCACGCGTGCACCCGACAGAATAACAGAAACCCCCGGCAGCTGTTGGAGAATTGGATGAGTTTAAAAAAAAAAAAAAGGTTAGGGACGTACCTTGCACATGCGCACTGCGGCCATTGGTAAATCTGAGGAAAACTCCTCCAACAGTTGCCGGGGGTTTCTGTTATTGCGTCGGGTGCATGCGCGTGCATGGGCAATAGAGCCAACTTGTCAAAATCGGCTGCTGGAGAGTCACCGGAAGTGACGTAGTTGGAGATTTCGACGAGTTGGCTATTTTGACAGAACACCGGAGTGTGCTTAGCTGAGAAAACCCCTCCTCCTCTCCTCCCATCCTGAAAACTCCTGGGATGTATGACATCATTTGCCTAGGCAAGAAACCAGGAAGTCACTGAACAAAAAGTAAAATAAATAAATACAATTTCAAAAAGGGTAAATATGATAAACTTTCCTATCTAGTTACTAATGCTAGCAGCATAAGGATTAAAAATAATCAATGTTGACTGGGAGAGTGAAGTTCCAATTTAATACATTGTTACTCAGGAATCAGTTCATTGAATTGTCCCAGCGTGCCCAAACACTAACAACACTTATGCCCCGTACGCACGGTCGGATTTTCCGATGGAAAATGTCCGATCGGAGCGTGTTGTCGGAAATTCCGACCGTGTGTGGGCTCCATCGGACATTTTCCTTAGGATTTTCCGACACACAAAGTTGGAGAGCAGGATATAAAATTTTCCGACAACAAAATCCGTTGTCGGACATTCCGATCGTGTGTACACAAATCCGACGGACAAAGTGCCACGCATGCTCAGAATAAATAAAATGATGAAAGCTATTGGCCACTGCCCCATTTATAGTCCCGACGTACGTGTTTTACGTCACCGGGTCTAGAACGATCGGATTTTCCGACAACTTTGTGTGACCGTGTGTATGCAAGACAAGTTTGAGCCAACATCCGTCGGAAAAAAATCCTAGGATTTTGTTGTCGGAATGTCCGAACAAAGTCCGACCGTGTGTACGGGGCATAACACTAATAATTTGCATGTTCACTACCTCTGCTGCCAGCTATAGATCGCAGGGTACTGCTTTCCTGAACTTCCAGTTAGGGAAACGCACACCTTGCATGCTACACATTCACTGTTTAGGTGTGACAGTGTAGGTGCGAGGAGGAGGAGCGAGGAGCAGGGGGTTGGCTTGACGAGACCAAACTACTTTTAGACCCCTTTCACACTGGGGCGGTTTGCAGGCGTTATTGCGCTAAAAATAGCACCTGCAAACCAACCCAAAACAGCCGCTGCTGTTTGTTCAGTGTGAAAGCCCGAGGGCTTTCACACTGAAGCGGTGCGCTGGCAGGAGAAGAAAAAATCTCCTGCAAGTCGCATCTTTGGAGCGGTGAAGGAGCGGTGTATTCCCCGCTCCTTCACCTCTCCTGCTCATTGAAATCAATGGGGCAGCGCGGCTATACCGCGGCAGCTATTCGAGCGGTTTTAACCCTTTTTCGGCCGCCAACGGGGGTTAAATCCGCACTGCTAGCGGCCGAATACAGCCGCAAAAACGACGGTAAAACAGCGCTAATAATAGTGCTGTTTTCCTGCCGATGCTCCCACCGCCCCAGTGTGAAAGGGGTCTTATGGTACATAGCAATGACATACAAATTATAGGATGCATGCTGGAATTTGCAGTTCCTAATTATTTAGAGGACAGTAGCACTACACTGCATTTTCAATACAGGAGTTTCCAATAACTCATTTTAAAATGATCTTTCTAGAATGTAGTAGAAGAAGGCTTATGTCACTAAAAAGTTCCTACCTACACACGCTGAAACCTAGTCACTTATTTTAAGTTGCTGGGGTGGTTCAAAACAATGTGGCTGACATGGACTGCAAACTCCAGCTCTCTTTCTCGTAACTTTCTCCACTTCCTCCCCACCTTGTGAGAACTGCAATTACGTGTGACTCATGTTCAACATGAAGATGAAAACCCCAAGTCCCATAGCAAGAAGACTAAAAATAAAAAAGGTAAATTTTTGTTCAGCCTAAACCTATCGTAGCATTCAAACATTCTGGGAAAACTTTATTTAGAAACAAAACACGACGACGCATATTAAACTCAATTCACAAAGCTGTCAGCACAAGAATAAGGATCCTAATTTTAGCCATGTGAGAGTGTAATTTTCAAATATCATTGTACTCATCTTAAAAAAAAATAACCGTCACTTCAGAAAATAATACAGAATGTGTACTATCTAGGGCAAGCTGCATCTTAAGCTGGCCATGCACTATATTGTACAACCTCTATTCAATCACCTTTATACTTATTAAAACGAATATTGTCTGCACTAAGGTAAAAAATGTCCCACTGGTTATATCATCTCCTAACCTTCCTAAATACTTACCTGAATAGACCTAGGGGTCCAGTGTTGTCCTCACCCAAGCTGGGTCCTTCACCGGTCTTCGATCCCTGGCACCTTAACTGTGGGAAGCCAGGTGTGACTCTTTATAGCTTCACAGCTGGCTGCCCACTGCACATGCGCGAGCCACGCTGCTCTTTGTGAAAGGTCCTGCAGTCTTCTGGGACCTGTGATGTGTCCCAGAAAGGTGTGGGCAGAAAGGAAGAGAAGAGAACTTATTGTCAGATTGCCTAAGGCAATGGTTTCCAAACTGGGGTCGGGGGACCAAATGCGGCCCTTTGCTTGCCTTTATTCAGCCCTTGGGGCAAGATTTCTTTCATTGTTATGAGACACTATTCTTCCTACTGACACCAATGATGGGGTACTATTCCTCCTACTGACACCAATAATGGGGTACTATTCCCCCTGACACCACTGATGGGGTACCAATCCTTCCACTGACACCAATGTTGGGGTACTATTCTTCCTTCTGACATTAATAATGGGGTACTACTAATAACAATGATGAGACACTATTTCTACCAGAACCAATAACAATTTACTATTCTTCCTACTGAAACCAATAATGGGGTACTATTCTTCCTACAGGCACCAATGATGGGGGCCTATTCCTTACACTTACACCAACAATGGGGTACTATTCCTCTCACTGGTAATTCTTCATATTCCCATTGCACACATTTCTGGATGAGCTCACGAGTATGGGTGCTGCAGCAAAAACCAGCTGGATACTGGTTCAAGTCACAATGAAGATATTTGCCAGCACACCATGGAACGACATAGATAGCGTCCAAACATGATCACAACACAAGGAGAGTGCAATGTTTCGGAGTCACACAGTACCCCTTTGTCAGGCATGTGCCTGACGAAGGGGTCCTGCGTGACTCTAAAACGTTGCACTCTCCTTGTGTTGTGAGAATGCAATAAATTACACGTTTGGACGCTATCTACATCATCCCATGGTGTGCTGGCAAATATCTTCACTATTCCGCTCACTGACACCAACATCCACTGCAAGGGTAGATTTCAGGTTAATTCCTGGAGTTCAGATTTATCAGATGCCATCCACTGTACTTCATAAACAGCTAGTTAAAGTGGTTGTAAACCTCAGACATGAAATATGAACAAAGCATATCCCTTTATAGTGTGTGCTTGTCTCAATCCAAAGCACTAAGTGTCAATTCTGTTGGTTGCCTCATTCCTCTCCTATAAGGATAGGTCACTTTTGACACATTTTCCTGACACCAAGTGAAAAATGGTGACAGGGAAGGGAGCTCCAGCTGATGGACAGCCTCAGCTCTGTTCCTGTGAACTGTTTGAAAGGAGGTGTGTCCCTTGCCTCTGATCAGCTTTTAGCTCTCCTCCCCTGCTTTTCAGAGCTGAGAGATTCTGTGTAAATTCTGCACTTTGAATTGCTGTATGGAAAAGACAACAGTAGATAAACAGGTGCAACTTAGGTAGGTGGATTTTTTTTCATCTCTGTGTATCACCTGAGGCTAGTCACTTCACTGGGCATATGTGAGGTTTTACAACCATTAAGCTGTACAAATGACAGTTTCATCAGTCAGATGCAGCATGGGTAAAAAGATGGACACTGCCAATTATACTACTAGACTCCAGCCCGTAGGCTGGGCATCAGGGTTATAACTGATTTAAAACATGGGTTTCTTTTTACCCTGGTGCAACTGTAATTGCAATGTTATTTCAGATACCACACAGGGAACATGGATAAGGCATTAAAGTGTTACTAATCCCACAACAGTAAAAACAGAAAAACAGTCTGTATATGTAGTAAAGCATGTTTGTTATACTCACTGTGGAACCTAATGCCCCTTACACACGGTCGGATTTTCAGACGGAAAATGTTCAATAGGAGACCTTTGTCGGAAATTCCGACCGTGTGTAGGCTCCATCGGACAGTTTCCATCGGAATTTCCGTCGCACAAAATTTGAGATCTGGTTCTCAAATTTTCCGACAACAAAATCCGTTCACGTAAATTCTGATCGTGTGTACACAATTCTCATCGTACGTGTTGTACGTCACCGCATTCTTGACGTTCCGAATTTCCGACCAACTTTGTGTGACCGTGTGTATGCAAGACAAGTTTGAGCCAACATCCGTTGGAAAAAAAAAAACATGGATTTTGTTGTCGGAATGTCCGATCATGTGTACGATACGAAGCATAAGGGTTTAATCCTTTGCATTGTTTATAAAGGCCATTTGATCCTGTCTCTCTGAGCCTCCTTTTTTTTCCACTGTCTCCAAAAAATAACCTGATATTTACAGAGCCAGGGGACGGGCTGCCCATGCTCAGTTTGGTGTGTATTGCTAGAGTTTTTTTGTTTTTTTTTTCATGGGAGGGTGCATGTGATCAGCACAAGGCCAATGATCCTTGTCCAGACATGTCCAGACAGAGGATCAGGGGAGAATGAAAACTCCTCCTACAAGCTTTACTAGGAACTGATAGAAGTCACAAGACTGCTATATACTGCTGAGGAGAAAAGATATTTATGAGTTTATCTTTACTAAAATGATTGCATTCCCATGTTCTGTGTACTGTGGGAGACGGGATATAGTGAATGCAGGTCCTGGGTTTAGTAACACTTTAAATAACCTACAATAAAAAAAAAAAATGTACAAAAATCGCTCTGTCAAGGTGGAGTGTGGGCTTTAGTATTATCAGTGTTAAATTTAGCAAAGACAAACATTTTTGTGTTCCTCATCCACAAGTAGACGCAACAAACTTCAGAAATCAGATCATCTGATTACACAACTAATTATATTTATATGACATCTTTTCAAAACATGTCCGCATATAAGTACTGCAAATTGAAAGAGCAAAGTTTAGACAGAGTGCCCAATTACCCGCAACGAAAACATTCTGACTGACAAAACACTTGTCTGGATTCCCACCAGATTTAGCAGCTGTGCAAGTAGAAGTATGATCATCAGATCTTAATATAGTAAATATCAAATATATTTAGCTTCTGTTGAAGTATTTTAACATTTATGCTATAATTTGCAACAGAATGTAGTGATCTTCCTCGAGTGAACGCTACTTTCTACATTATCTTCAACACAGTTATGAATTATGTTCAAAGTATTGCTCTAATGAAGCAAGCATAGAGGTCTTTTGCCCCGTACACACGGTCGGACTTTGTTCGGACATTCCGACAACAAAATCCATGGATTTTTTCCGACGGATTTTGGCTCAAACTTGTCTTCCATACACACGGTCACACAAAGTTGTCGGAAAATCCAATCGTTCTGAACGCGGTGACGTAAAACACGTACGTCTGGACTATAAACGGGGCAGTGGCCAATAGCTTTCATCTCTTTATTTATTCTGAGCATGCGTGGCACTTTGTCCGTCGGATTTGTGTACACACGATCGGAATTCCTGACAACGGATTTTGTTGTCGGAAAATTTTATATCCTGCTCTCAAACTTTGTGTGTCGGAAAATCCGATGGAAAATGTGTGATGGAGCCTACACACGGTCGGAATTTTCGAAAAAAAGGTCCTATCACAGATTTTCAGTGGGAAAATCCGACCGTGTGTACGGGGCATTAAAGTGAACCTGTACTATGTCCATTTAGATCAGCCATGCTCAACCAGGGTTCCTCAAAAGATTGCTATGGGGATCATTGGGTTATGGTTGCTTGACCTCCTGTCTGAGGGCCAACACCACTTGACAGAGCCAGGTAAATGGCATCAATGATCTCTTTAGCTGTCTGTAAGGGTGACATTCTGACCTCCACTGTAATGGGGAATTAGTTCCACTTACCAACAAAGTAAGGGGGCATTTTACCCACTAACCCCCAATAAATTGACTTTAGCTAGGGCTTCCTAGAGCTGAAATTTATTTAAAGGGTTCCTTTGAAGTAAAGAGGTTGGGTAAGGCGGATTTAGACTCTAGAGTAAAAAGGTTTCCTGGATAGCTGCTGTCCTTCGCACTTATTTTACCAAAGCAAACTCCCCTTTTGGATCCTGAGAGGCCCTCGCTACTGGACAACCAATTTGAAGTGTCCATGTCAGGCAGGCAGCGATGTGGACACCTGAAGAAGTACCCATCTCCTTTCAAAGGAAGAGGAGAGAAGACTTGGTACTGGAGAATCAGGTGACCACAGCTTTAAGCTCTTTGTATATGGGCACCTGAGCCCGTGCAACGTAAATTCCATCATATTTTCTCCTCCCGGTAAGCTTACGTACAGAAGAGACATTTTTTTTCCATATACTTGTGTATAAGAGGAGCCTGGAGCTCAACTTTAAAGCTTGTAGCTCAAATAAGTTTAGATTATCTAGGTTAAAATATGTTCAATTAAAGAGAAAACAGATTTGTCTCAACAAAGATTTTTTTTACCATCTTTTTAACATGAATGCTTATAAGCAGTAGCCAATGAGAAGAGTGGTGGATGGATAATAAATAGTTAAAGCTAGATATTGTACAAAAGTATTTCAGGAGTGTAAACTATTCCACACAACAGAATCATGTACTGGAAAATGTGATGATGCAAGTATCCACAAATACCAAAACTGTGTTTCACCTGAGAGCCTTAATAAAAGAAGACAGAACAAAAAGTCAAGATTTGCTGGAGTCAGAAATGGATTGTATTTTCCAAAATACCAATATAAATGTTTAACTGTTTGCAGTAGCTTTTATGTACCCTGCAACAAGAAGGAACAATCGAGAACGTGGAAAAAAGCATATTGAAGAGGAAGTAAACTTTCATCTTTAAATTTTACCTATAAGTAAGCCTATAGGTAGTGTAAATATCTCCTAAACATGCATCGTTTAGGAGAGATTTACTATACATGCAGCCAGTGAAAATCACTGGAGAATGCAGTCTGAAGGAACGGTCGCCCGTGCTGTTTCTTCAGAGTCCTGTGCAGTGACGTCATTGCGGCTCCGGCCAGTCACAGAGCCAGAGTCCGCGAACCCGGAAGCAAGACGGATGAAAATGGAAGCGGCTGCAGAGCTGACATTGCGGAGCTGGAACAGCTTTGTTTTAAGGTAGGTTTCACATAATGTGCTAGTATGCGATGCATACTAGCACATTATGCCTTTGACTCGCAGGTAAGAAAAAAGAAAATGTGCAGCGGTTTACAACCGCTTTAAAAAGTTGAATTCCAGGCATGACTATCTTTGCATAGTTACATTGTTTAGCTTGGACTACAAAGCATTCTCTGATTGGGGACAAGATGGAGATCTGGGGCAGTGACGTAGCACGGCACGGGACCTGGAAGCCAGCAGCAATTACTGCACTAGAGGTGTATACCACTGTGATTTACAGCTTCCACAGGGATCGGCCAGGTATGGCCAATCGGCCAGATAGGGCCATACCTAAATTCTAAATTCAGCTTTACAGAGGCTCTCTAAGGAGGCTCTTTTTCCTCTACACAGGAAGACTTCTGTAGGTGTTTATAGCCCTCACGCAATTTCTAAAGGAGACCACACAACCCAATGGTCAGCACATTTCAGGGGATATGCTCTCTTTCTCAAAGCTCTGAGGAAGAGGGTATATCCCTTGAAACGTATTAGCTTTCTTGCATTGTGTTGTTACATAGTTATCGTTAGTCAGGTTGAAAAAAAGTCACAAGTCCATCTAGTTCAACCAAATAAAAAAATAAATCAATCATACAATCCCATATACACAATCCTATACCCATAGTTGATCCAGAGGAAGGTGAAAAACCCCAGCAAAGCATGATCCAATTTGCTCCAGCAGGGGAACAAAAACCTTCTTGATCCCCCGAGAAGTAATCAGATATTCCCTGGATCAACTTTACCTAGAATTGTTAGTACCCAGTTATATTATGTACATTTAGGAATGAATCCAGGCCTTTCTTAAAGTAATCTACTGAGCTGGACAGAACCACCTCTGGAGGGGGTCTATTCCACATTTTCACAGCTCTTACCGAGAAGAAACCTTTCTGTATTTGGAAATAAAATCTCTTTTTCTGTAGATGTAAAGAGTGCCCCCTTTCCCTCTGTGTTGACCTTGAAGTGAATAACTCAACACCAAGTTCACTATATGGATCACTTATGTATTTATACATGTTGATCCTATCCCCCCTTAATCTCCTCTTCTCAAGAGATAATACATTCAGTTCCTCTAATCCTTCCTCAAAGCTGAGCTCTTCCATGCCTCTTATCAGTTTGGTTGCCCTTCTCTGCACTTTCTCCAGTTCCCCAACATCCTTTTTGTGAACTGGTGCCCAAAATTGAACTTCATATTCCAGTTGTGTGGTCTTCAACAACGGTTATCCAGTTCATGGAGGTCCAGCAGATCCTGCTGCAGGATTTATTACACGTCCATGTACTTACAGCTTTTTTTATACACTTTTATTAAAAAAAGGTTCTTTTGATATAATTCACTAGACTGGTGTGCCCTTCTTTTGTTTTGTTTTTTGTCTATACACAAAATAGGAGATGATGAATAGTAGAATGCAATTTGATCTACAATTTCGATACATTCACTCTCTGTCTACACCACCCTCACTAAACCATTTATTTGTATGTGTAAAAGATGTCTCACTATTAAACACTCTCCAGTTAAACAACCAACACCTATAAGAGTTTTTACCCCAGGTCGATGAGATTTCCTGTCGGAAAAGAACCTTATGGTCTTACCCTACTCCATTTTGGTGCCATAACAATGTGAAATCTCAAATCCACCGAGTACAATTGTGTTTTATACTTAAGCAGAGCCCATACACCCTGCTAAAAAAAAACAAAGAAAGAAAAAAAAACACATACTGCATGAGCAACCGATAAGCATCTATAAGTGGCATTTCCAGGAACTACCATGTCTTGTTCTATAGAAATATATATTTTAAAAAAAAACACAAAAAGAAACCACATACAGTGCTGTGATCTGATCAAAAATACAGATGAAAATCAATGTGAACTAATAACAGTGCAGTACACTCCATGAGGTCAATTTACTAAAGGTAAATACATTGTTCACGCTGGAAGTGAAGTTGTACTCTGCAAGGGAATTTTCCCCAGAGTTTAGTGAATATGGTGAAACTTCACTTTGCAAAGTCAACAGTCTATTTGACTTTAGTAAATCAACCCCTATGATTCCATCACCTAGCACATTATATTTTACCCTCCCCCCCCCCCCCCCCCCATACAACCTATCAAAATCAGACATTACAAAAAGTTAATATTTAACTTTTTATTTAATTTCAAAGAAGAAATCTTTTGTCAGAGGGGATTTCAAAGTGATTTCTCAACAAAATGAAGCATGGAGACATGGATGGATGGGGGAGATTGTCTGATTATTAAAAAATTAATGAAATAGTGTTTTGGGGTTGTGGTGCTCAGATGAAGCAGTGAAGATCCGCTTAGGCTGTATGTAAAAGGGAGAAGAAGCAGACAATAACTACCAGGGTACTCAAGTTTTTCCTAATACTCCAGCAGTCTATTTTTCGCATGTTTATACACTGTATGTTACTTGGACCACCTCAGTTTAGAACTTTAGGGGATAACAGCAGTCTAATTAAAAAAAGGGAATTTTCTTGGCTTCAAGCGAGTCTTGAATTCTCATACAAGTTAAAGGAAATCAAAGCCTGCTTGAAGTAGATCAAATGCAGATCAGAAGGAAGTCAATTGCAGGACAAGTCTATTGGTGAAAGAATTCTGAATGAACTCAAAAGTGTCTCAAAGGCTAAGTTTAGATGTGCAGCAACTTCTATGGCTCTCTGAAAAGCGATCAACTTTCGATCTCTTTTCAGTGGGTGGTAGAGGAGCGGCTTGCAGGCATTCAGCAGACAATCTTTCCATCTTCTAAATGGTTTCTTCTTTATGGCTATTTTTTGACCACCTGTGATTTTCAATGGGATTACCATGCTGCAACCACAAACCAAGTGTTTGGCTCACAATTGTAGCAGGATCCCATTGACTTCAGTGGGAAACGACACCTGCCAAATCAAGCAAGCTGTGTTATGCTGCGGCCACGAAACAAAGCATGTGAATAACTCCCTCTGGCATGTAGGTGGCAGATGGAGAGTAGTGCTCAAATGCCTGTTTTTTCTGTACACTTATCACCCATCTAAACAAGCCCACATTGATGTCAAACTAATACCATCAACACAAACTCTAAACCAAGGTAAAACGCTTAACAGTCACCTGTCTTAAAATCCAGCGCTGTGCTCACCCAGGCCATTTTTTCCAGCGCTCTTCAGTCTCTGGCATCTTATCTGTGGGCACTTGGCTGTGACAGCTTGCAACTTCAAAGCTGTCTGCCCACTGCGCACACACAAGCTGCGCTGTGCATTGTGAATGGTCCCGCAGTTTTCTGGGACCTGTGATTGTCCCAGAAGACTGTGGGAAGGGATTGAGGGGGCGGAGAGAACTTTCACTCGGATCGCCTAGACGATCCAAGCAAGAGTGAGCGAGTGGGTACCTGTCAAAATCAGGCACTCACTCCCCTCCTAAATAACATGCCAGTGGGGGTGCCGTCTATTTCATGCTGACCATTATTTACTGTAAGCCAACATGACACAGACCCAGCCCCTTGCTTCATTCAGAGTTGTCTACCTGTCCTTGAAACAAATCTGGTTGGTGGGAGGATGTTAGTAGTTTGCAGACCATGTTCAGCTTTGCTGTTAGAATAAAGCTTTTTTATAAGCTAGATATATATATGATATCGATAGATAGATAGATAGATAGATAGATAGATAGATAGATAGATAGATAGATAGATAGATAGATAGATAGATAGATACACACATACATATACACACAGTACACATCCGCATCTATCAACACATACTGCAGCAAGAGACAGATGACCAGCCCTGGGCACACACAGATTGCATCCTGAGCCGCTCATCTGTCCCTAGCCGAAGGTAACTGCTGAATTTGCAAATATCTGCTGACAGTTGTGGCCCCTGCCAGCCTGTCCTGGCTTTTTACAGGCTTTCCAGGCCACATCTGTCTGTAACCACCCTGATTCTTGCTGCAGGAACTCATTGTCTGAATCCACCCCCCTCTTGCTTATCGTGGCCAGTGGAAAGTTTTCCTTATCTGGTGAAGCAACTTGGAGTCCCCCCAATCCAGGTCCTTCTGCCATTTCCTCCAGCGGGAACCACTAATCCAGCATCACCATCCGGTCCCCTTTACTCCCATTAGTTTAATGTCATTTCTGTTCAGGATCCTATGTGGCCACTTCCGCTTGTTGTCAGACAGTGAGAATTTTCCACACAAGCAGTGATGTGGACACCTGGAAGAAGGTCCTCTTCAGGGAGTAAACAATAAGAACATAGACCCGGAGCTGGATTATCACGTGACAGAGGCTTCAGGTAAGTGAAAATGTGGTCTAGAGAGTTTTCAATGAATCATATAGAGAGGGGTGGAAGTGAGGGCTGGGAGGGGGTTACATATATCCTGAAGTCGGGCTCTAATAGCATTTATGGTTCTAAAGAAAAAATTTGCGCTAGGTGTACAAACAGTAACTTAGTGAATATCACCCATGAAGGAAAATCCTGCAGCTATGCACTATACCTTGATAAGGGCACCACTAAATAGATATAACAAAAAGCACAGCGCTGGATATAAATGCAAAAATATAACAAAAATTGATATTACTATTAAAGCACCAACAACTTTCATATGTGGTAAAAGAAAAAAATAAAAAATAACATGAATGCTTCACTATAGTGATATATATGCGTGAACAATAACATGGATGCTTTACTATAGTGATATATATGCGTGACTATTCCCAGTTTTTTATCCACACATTTAGAAAAAGTCCAAAGATGCAAAAATTATGTCAAAACAAATGTCCAAAAAAGCAATTAAATGTGACTTTCTATGAATAATAAATCCGTGACTGTCACCGTGTTGAAATCCCGTCACCTGGTATAGATTGAAGGCTTACCAGATAGCCTCTGATCAGAGGCATAGAGCTAACAGCTTGGGGTTTGCCCTCCACAGCGGCTGGAACTTTAGCTGGGATGATGGATGTAGATCCACAAACGATCGCCACAGGCTTCCAGACAGCAGTACAATCAGGGAAGAGAGCTCTCACCGTGTTTAAAAGAAAAGAGAAAACTCCAATGGTGTAGAACGTTTTATCTCTTGTTTATTAAAAGTCGCCTCACTGGCATCCATAAAAACACTTTTCCTTGCAAGGAACCAATACAGCTTTAAAATGAAACTTCTTGCATGCGCCGTCGGTACGAGCGTGTCAATCCTACGGCCGTTTCGTCAGAAATGACATCATCAGGGGCCCCTGATGATGTCATTTCTGACGAAACGGCCGTAGGATTGACACGCTCGTACCGACGGCGCATGCAAGAAGTTTCGTTTTAAAGCTGTATTGGTTCCTTGCAAGGAAAAGTGTTTTTATGGATGCCAGTGAGGCGACTTTTAATAAACAAGAGATAAAACGTTCTACACCATTGGAGTTTTCTCTTTTCTTTTAAACACGGTGAGAGCTCTCTTCCCTGATTGTACTGCTGTCTGGAAGCCTGTGGCGATCGTTTGTGGATCTACATCCATCATCCCAGCTAAAGTTCCAGCCGCTGTGGAGGGCAAACCCCAAGCTGTTAGCTCTATGCCTCTGATCAGAGGCTATCTGGTAAGCCTTCAATCTATACCAGGTGACGGGATTTCAACACGGTGACAGTCACGGATTTATTATTCATAGAAAGTCACATTTAATTGCTTTTTTGGACATTTGTTTTGACATAATTTTTGCATCTTTGGACTTTTTCTAAATGTGTGGATAAAAAACTGGGAATAGTCACGCATATATATCACTATAGTAAAGCATCCATGTTATTGTTCACGCATATATATCACTATAGTGAAGCATTCATGTTATTGTTTATTTTTATTTTTTTCTTTTACCACATATGAAAGTTGTTGGTGCTTTAATAGTAATATCAATTTTTGCATTTATATCCAATAGCATTTATGGGCTTTTAGCAATAATTGGCAAGACTTGATCAAACCTCAATATAAAGACCAAAGAGTTCACCATACACATTCTTTCTTTACACTGAAGGGGTACCAAAAAAAATAATACTTGGTCAATCCCACCAATAAGGAGCAGGCCAGACAATTTTTCACATCCAGTCTAAGCCTGCACTCTGTATAAACATATGGACAGAATTTCAAAGCAAAATTCCAGCAAATGATTAACAACAGGAACAACCCTGTCCAACCCACCACCCAGCATCAGTAGAATTATTCTATCATATTTAAAAAGTAAACAGACGTATGAAACATTTATAAGTTGGTGATGAAATTAAAGAACCATCCAGTAGATGAGCATTCCTCAAATTCCACACAACTTCCAGTTATATAGTTTGTATATAGGTGGAGATTGGCATCAACAGGCAGGACTGTGAAAAGATTTTCCTCTCGAGTGATTTAGATAAGCTCAGAAATCAAAAGGTAAATGAAAATTAGAAACATAACAAGTAACATAAGTGAGTTGCTTCTCAAGTTTATTCTGCACCGGCCAACAAACACATTTTTACCAGCTTCGGGCAAACATGGAAATTTAAAATAACTCCAAGACATGGCCGACCTCCTGAATAATACCTTTAACCCTCTCATGACCAGAAGTCAATGATGCGCAGATACCAAAACCAAATTTAGCGGCATCGGCATGCATCAGTTAAATTGACAACAATACGACTATTTGGCCAACTTTTATTTGGTACAATGTGTTAAAAAAAAAAAAAAACAGCTCAGATTTAGCAAAAATGTCAATCACATGACTGGGATTCACAAAGATTGTTTAATCATCATTGGTAGAAGCTGGGAGCTGGCAGTGATAATGCGGTCTCACAGTGGAAGGGTGCACAGCTGCATACTCCTACAGTAGTTGTGAATTGAAAAATAGGCCAACTTTTTTTTTTTTTTCTTAGCAGAGGGCATTGTGCTGAGGCATGTTAATCTACAGGCTATGGAGGAGAAGGAATCTTTGATGAGCTACTTCCAAAAGTTCTAGTCCTAAACTACATACTAGTTTTGGGTCTGTGTTTGAGAATGTATTACAGCCCCTTGAATCAGCATGTCAGAAGGTTGAGATGTCAGCAATGGCAACCTCTCTGTTCATGTTTCCTTTACTTTTTTTTCTGATGTTCATCTTCTGACCAACTAACTTCATTCCTATCATTGCCAGAATCCCTGCCCTCTGAACGGTCATGGATCTGAGTTTACAAACATGAAGAACAAGGTGCCAAGCTCTCTAAGCCCACAGCAGCCCCACCGACATTATGGCCAAGGTGGACGTACAGCACAGAGTGATGTGAATCAATAAGCTGCAAAGTGATAAAATAATGAAGCTCCGCTGTGTGTGAAGGTGAATACTAATGAGAACAAACCGGAACAGCTGCACCATTCAGAATGATCTAAAGCATTAAAGGTTATGTGTACTTGGAATAATGGTGCGCTTATTCCTCATGAATATAACACAATAGATGATACATAAACAGGTAAATAAAAAATGTGCAAAGTCCCACAGATATAATGATAATAAAATATTTAAAAAATGATTTTCATTAATAAAAACGAATAGTAAAAAACTTGACTTCTTAGCGTGTAGATAAAGTGCTCCTCCAACAATTATTATTGTGTGATTCATGCCACCTCTTAGATCACCGGGTGTAATGCCCGCTCACCTCAGGAAGCGACCCCTTTGGGTCTATTGGAACTCAAATATAAAGTTCAAAGACGGTCCAATTTGGAGTGTGCCGCTATTAGTATATAGGCACTCACACCGTCCTTCAATGTATACCCTTCTGTTCTCCAGAGTGACTCAGGAAAAAAAGGGAAGAAAACTTTCATCGCGCAACAATGTAAATAAATCGTGGGTTAAAAGCATGCACCAACTTCCCACTCACATGGTAAACATCTTGTATATTGCATGGAATATTGTAGGCAAATCAGAATCAAATTGCAGAAAGCATTGAAGCCACAGCAAAAGCATGACAGCCAGGAAAGCAGCATTCTCAAAATGGCAACGGCTGCCTCTATTATACATCCCTGACAGTGTCATCCTCCTTAAGCCTCCATACCTGGCAGTGCTCTTTTTTTGGGGGGGGCCACCCCCCTGGTCGGCGGAACCCCCATCCCGGCCGCTCTAGATAGGTCTGTCGTCGGTCGGGTCACCCACACACACACCCCCCAACACCTCTGCCCGCTCTAGGTAGGCCTGAGGTGGTGGTGGTGGTGGGGGGTGTCGGATGGTCTGTCATCAAGCCCGGCACTTACCCCATCTAGGTTGCGGGCCGGCAGCAGGTTGCGGGCTCCTACAGGTGGCGGGCAGTGGCTCCTGTGTCCTCGCCTCCTCTTCTGCATCATGGCGGCTTTCACCATGCATCGACTCCCTCGCATCCAATAGGATTGCCTGACCTTTGAGCCAATTGGGTGACGGGTCTCAAGACCCACTTCCTGATTAGCCAGGAGGAAGATCAGTGTGGCAATAGTGAATATTCATTCGCTATTATTACACAACTTAATGGGCTAGTGCTCTGCACCCTGAGCCCACCCTTTTTTGAAGCCTATTAGAGCCTCTGGCTCTAATCACGTGCTTCCTGAAAGAACAACAAAAAAAAAAACACTCCCCCGCATTGGAATTAATGGTCCGGCACCCTGCATGTAGATCAGGGGGCTGGATGCATGGATAGGGGGAGCAGCGCCCGTGCGCCCCTAATGGACAGGCCGCCGCTGATGCCTAGTACATCAACATTCTACTACGCTGTTTGCATTCCCACCTCTCTCGGTCCTATTGTCATTTGAACTGTCACTTGGGGTCCCAATCTGTGTACAAGTGGCTGCATATTCAATGGTCACCGATTAAAGTGACATTAAACTCTGATATAAAAAAAAAACAAAAAAAAAAAAAACACATTTTTAATATGCGCCTTTGTCATCTTCTCTGTACCTCCTTCAGCTACAGTTATTGTTATTGTATTTTTTAAACAATTTTTTCCTTTTTTTTTTTTTTTTTTTTTGCTTTTTCGTTGTGTGTTAAACAAAGTTTACATTAAACAAAAAAAAAAAAAAATCTGTTATTTTATTTGGAAACTGCTTTGTAAAATAGACATTACCATAGAAATCAACAATGAAAATCTAACTCTTAAATCTGTCAGCCAGTGATGTCTCCACAGTTAGCAAATTGCCTTCAGGAATTCAATTATCCACCGACTGTACTTGGCTGGATTGTGCATCAATAATTTCATGCCCATTGGCCCTTTAAAGATCCAAAACCCGATGGTGACAGGCACGTCAGCTTGGGGGATAAAAGCATTTCGGAAAATCTGTTGCAGTCTAAAAGGGTGGCTGCCCTGCCATGACCTCTCGCAAACAAGAGACATATAATCAGTCTTTCGTTAAAATATAAAATTGTTAAAAAACGTAATGTACAACTAAAAGACCTCTGTATGGGAGCCTAACCAAGCCCTAAATCAGATGCCATCTTATCCTATAAAATTACTATGTGATGCGCAAGCCTTATAAAGTAAACGAAAAACATCATTTACCTTCCCTTACTGAACCAAACCTTCCTTTGTGTTTCACGCGCTCCCCCTCCCAGACACTGCAGCTCACAAAGGGTTTCAGCAGCAGAGGCAGTGCTGTCAATCCAGAAAGCAGTGGGCATGACTAGGTGTGACCAGGCACACATATTGACAAGCTACAGCCTTATGAATCAGCACTGACAACACAGACAGCCGCTTCCCACACAGCTTTTTTTTAGTCCACTGTAGTATAAGCAGCCACGGCCTACATGAATAGCAACTCTACTCTGAATTCACAAACTGTACAGCCTCACTGCCACATCATCACAGGAAGCTGCATTAGGTGGACCTCACTAGATGGATCAACATGTATTTGTAGGACTTTGCAGAAGGACTAAGCGAAAACTGGAAGTGCCGATGCACTTATAAAAAACTGATGTAGCATATATTATTTACAGGTCATAGTTCTAGTTTAAGAGCATCCAGGGAATTTCAGATCTCTCTTGGTCATTTCAAGATCTTGACTAAACAGTCAACAATTCTCTGTTCAAATGTGGCACGAGTGGGAGAGCAGCAAGACAGAAACTTCTGCTCAATAAAAGCTTGTCTACAGTTCACCAAAATTCACCCAAAAACCCATCAAGACATCTGGAATAATGACGTAATGAGTCAAAATTAGAACTTGGATTATGCGGGCTGAGTAGCGTCTTGCATAAGCCAACCACAACATTTTACAGTAGTGTTGGCAGTATGTTTAAGAGGAGGTCCGCCCACCCCTGCAAAAATAAAAAGCTAGCAGCTACATATACTGCAGCTGCTGACTTTTAACAATAGGACACTTACCTGTCCTGGAGTTCAGCGATGTCGGCCCCGCAGCTGATGTTTCCATCAGCTGTCGGGTGCTGCCGTTGCCATTGCTAGTAAGGGAACCCGGCAGTGCAGCAATACAGCTTCATGCCGGGAACCCTACTGCACGTGGCACCACTGCACTCTCCTACTGGCCCGGCGGTAGGTGGAGGAGGGAGCCGAGCCGCTGAGGTAATTCGCCACGGCTCGGACTCCCAGAAGTGGGGGCAGGTATCAAAGATAGGTATCCACTCCCCCCCGAAAAGGTTCCAAATGTGGCACTGGAGTGGGGGGAGGAGACAAACGAGCGGAAGTTCCACTTTTGGGTACAACTCCACTTTAATCTAAGATGTTTAGCTGCCACAAGGCTTAGGTGACTTACTGTAAATCAATATAGATTTCTGTTATAAGAAAGTTCTACTGGAGAATGTTGGACCATGAAGTCCACATGTCAGGACCAAATCACAGCTCGGTCAGGCAGCAATAATGCATTGATCCTGCCCCCAAACCAAGTACATCCACGAACCACTAATGTAAGGGGATGCTTTCCCAGTGAACAACAATGCAAAGTGGCACATCTCCACTAACCATAAGGTGGCACTTTCCCACTGACCACCAATGTAAAGGTAACACCTACTCACTGCAAAACAAGAGAAAAGAGGGCGCACTGAGCTAGTGCAGTATATTAACTTCCTCCTTTCTGAGGAAAAGGGCCTGACCCTCGAAACGTGTCAGCCATCTATAGACGTTTAGAGGTCTTCTGTGCCATCAGCTGAGTATGGTGTACTGGAGGCCTTGTCTGTCTCTAGACATGCTTGTATCAAACACGTGTTTGTGAGTACCCACTTTTACTTTCTTAATAAAGATTTAGTTAATGATAATACACTAGGAGGGTGCTCCCTCCTTCTTGTTGTTTTGAATTTTGTGCAAGGATACAGACAGTCCTAAGAGGGCAGCAAGATATGTGCTCTCTGTACTTGCGAGATCAAGCCGAGAGGACAGTCCATTTTACCCCTAAACACTACACCTAAGTGCAGGAGGTATTGTTTCAAGTAACACCTTCCCACTAACCAGTGTAAGGGGACAATTTTCCACTAACCATCATAATATGGTGGCACTTTCCTACTTACTTCCAATGTCAGGGGGGCATTTCTCCACGAACTATAAATGTAAGGGGGCGTTTTCCCACTGACCACCAGCATTAGGGGACAATTCTCCACTAACCATTAATATATGGTGGCACTTTCCTACTGACTTCCAATGTCAGGGGGCATATCTCCACGAACCACCAATGTAAGGGAGTGTTTTCCCAATGACCATCAGCATAAGGGGACAATCCTCCACTAACCACCAATGTAAGGGAGTGTTTTCC
This sequence comes from Lithobates clamitans, assembly GCA_037952925.1. NCBI lineage: Eukaryota > Metazoa > Chordata > Amphibia > Anura > Ranidae > Lithobates > Lithobates clamitans. The sequence goes on along the minus strand of JBBGZY010000603.1, from coordinate 1,289,775 downwards.
CACTGACCTACTATGTAAGAGGGCTATAATTTTTACTTACTATATTCATTTTCTGGCCATCAATATTATTTGTATTATTTAAATGATTTGTTTCTATTTATTATTATTACTGAAAATAATTCTGTGATATAAAACAGCATATGTTAAAAAAAAAAAAAGGGTCCATTCTCGGTGTCAGAGACACTAGGTACATCACCACTCCATATTCCTTCATTCCATAACTTACCGATCATACCAATGTCCCATGAGCTGTGGGTATTATATTATAGGAGGTGGTCCCTGAAACCTGAGAAATATTTTCAATGTTCCTCCAGGGTAAAAAAAAGGTTGAGAAAGCCGGTATTAGATAAGAATGATCCCAATACGATTTCCTTTGTCTAAAGCAGCTTTACTATAAACACGAGCCTAAGGTCAGCAACGGGAGGACAGAAACTCCACTCTACCATGGCTTTACACAGCACAGCTGTTATTAATTGTACCAATAACAATAAAACAATAGCCATAACCAAGCCTTGCTGACATTTTTTTCCACAGTTAGAATGAAGGACACAGCAAATTGATGCCAGAAACTGTTATATTAAATTACTTCCCTCTATGAACTTCAGGGTAAGGAATCATTTCAGGTCAGGATAACACAAGGCAAAAGGGCAGGAGACGTATCCTGAAGTCACCTCTAAACTATTGGACTGGGTTTTCAACGATTGTTTAAAGTTGCAGTGATTTATCAATTGGCAATAAATTTACAAAGATCTAAAGTGTTATCTGCCCCTGATAAACGTGTACATCTCTTACTTTGCTTGTAACGAGTGGTTATTTGAGTTAGAAGAAAGAAGAGGCTGCACACCAAAGGAACGTTCCAACATATTTATTCCAAGGTTGCAAAAGACACCCAACAAGACAGGGTGTCCGAACCCAGGAGGTGCCACGTTTCACACTGACCTCAGTGCATCTTCAAACCAGAATTGGTTATTTAAGTTGCTTTTGCCTTTCTATCATCTCAAACCAGCCTGCCCATTCTCCTCTGATCTCAACAAGGCACTTTCCTCCACACAACTGCCGCTCACTGAATATTTTCTCTTTTTTGGACCATTCTCTGTAAACCCGAGAGATGGTTGTGCCTGAAAAAATCACAGTAGATCAGCAGTTTTTGGAAATACTCAGCCCAGCCCATCTGGTACCAACAGCCATGCCACGTTCAAAGTCACTTAAATTCACTTTCTTCCCCATTCTGATGCTCTGTTTGAACTTTGCAAGTCGTCTTCATCACGTCCAGATGCCTAAATGCAGTGAGTTGCTGCCATGTGCCATGGTTGATTAACAATTTGTGTTACCAGGCAATTGAACAGGTGTACCTCATAAAGTGGCCAGAGAGTGTATATCTCAAACCCGAGAGGCCACTAGGGAAGCCAACAATAACTATAGTGGCTGGCACTACTACAGGGATGGTTACAAAGGTCCAGGTTCTGCTGGGGAATTTAAAATATTGACATGTCTGACATCTATTTATTCAATGCAGCGTCAGCTTTTAGATTTTACAAAAAAGTTGGGACCCTACTGGTTGTCCCAGCCTGTCAAAGTTAATGTACCTTAAGCCACAAATGCGCAGCCAAGCGTACATTTATGGCACCACTCTGACGGGATGATGTGGCTCCAGTGTAGACGTGTGGAAGTAACGTCAGCAGGGCTTGGCCAACCATACGGCTGAAGAGTCAAAACCCAGAGCGAAGACCGGGAGAAGATGGAAGCGCCCATTACAACTAAAAGCACCAACACTGCCCTAGAGGAGATCACTTGGCAGGTAAGTCTGCCATAATGTGCCAATAAAGATCCCAGGGACTATGTTTAAAATGTTTATTTTCACTTTAAAATAGTCTGGTATGCATTTTAGACTTCTTCTGGTTCGCAATAATGCTGAACATGTGAAATCATGCCTGCACGTGCCTTCGTTTCTTCAAATACTGCTGTCCTGTGCAATAACTAACGCCTAAAATTTTATGCAAATCTTGACTTTGCAGAGAGTTCAACACAAACTGAAGACCATGAGGCATTATGCAAAGCACTGATGAGGGTTTAAAGGGGAAATTTACACAGCAACACAGAGCAGCCGCAGTGATTCGCTGTTCTGGACGCTATGCGTTGCCGGTTGCAGTAGGGGGCAGTGTGGTGCACAACTCAGCACACCCACATGGCTCCCTTTTTTTTCTGTAAAATAAACTTTATTCTAAGTGTACAAAAAAGTACACTCAATTCAATGCGACGTAGGGCAGTGCGATGCCCTGCGCTGCCTTACGTTGCAGTGCAATTCGGCACAGTGCGCTGCGATAAAATGCAGCATGTTTGCATTTTACCGCAGCACTAGGCTGCATTGCAGTGTGAATGGGACACATAGGAAAAAATTGTTTCCTGTGTGGCCCTGCAGTGACAGATGTTTTACAATGCGGTACAACATGTGTCACCGCATATAGTGTGAATTAGCCCTAAGATCCAGCTTTACAAAAACGAAAAAGTCGGTTGCTGAGTTTGCGGGGCTCCTCAAGCACAGTACAATGGTATTTTAATACAGTTTAAAAAGGGTTACTTGAAAACAAAGATTCATCTGAAATATGATTTCAAATTATTCATAGGGTTGAACTACAATAAAATGTGATCTAGTTAACCGCAGTAAAGGATATGTACAATTCTTAATGTTGGTACAAGAATGATCAAATGTTAGGAAACACTGAGATTTCATGGGTCTGTTTGCCTTCTATACACAGAAAGAATATGAGAAAGTGATGACAGTGGCCAGACGTCTCACGTGGGTCTGGAAGGCACGCTAGCCAAATTCACAAAACTGAAAGTCCATATTTCCTTGCAAACAAGAAGAGTAAGGAGATAAAATTTTGCAGCCTTGCAAGTAAAGCTAACAACATTTAATTTGACTCCAAAGAATAGTTGATCCTAAAATTAAAAAGGTAAAAAGCAAACACTACAAAAAATAGTACCCTATATGTATGTAAGATCTAACACAGCATAAACATGTTATAAGGGCATCAGACCTCAAAGGTGTTCATTTTGTATTCACTTCTTGGGCCTCATGCGCACGGGCAGAAAAAAAAACAAAAAACACTGCTTAGACAAGCTTTTTACTTTTTTTAATGCCTCTGAACCCAGCTCTGTGTCCATGCTGTCTGCTTGGAATGTAGCAACCAACTAGATTTCAGCTTTCGTTTATTAGTGTATTTGGTAAAAAAAATGAACACCATATTGTGGCTGGTTGATTGGTATAAAGCAGTGGTCTGTAAACTGCGTGCCGCAGGCCGGATGTGGCCCTTTGCTTACCTTTATCCGGCCTTTTTGGGATTCTTCCCACTGAAATGAGGCACTAAAGCTTCCACTATCACCAACGATGAAGCACCATTCCTCCCACTGACACCAACATTGGGGCACCACTTCTTCTGCAGATACCAAGGATGGGGCACTATTCCATCCACTGACAAACAATGAGGAGGCATCATTTCTCCCTCTAATATCAATGATGGGGCACTATTCCTGCTTCTAATAAAAACGGGTGCTATGTAATTTTCACTCCCCCTGACCGCAGAGTCTGAGACATGGTCTACTCCCGCTGATTCTGGGGCATTTTCTACTCTAACTGGCTACAGTCCGGCTACCCTAAAGTCTAAAAGACAGTTAACTGGCCCTTTGCTTAGAAAGTTTAGAGGCCCCTAGTATAAAGCAATAAGCACATTATGTACAGTATATGTATGCTGGAAAGCCCTAAAAAAAAAATGGAAAATACATTTGCAGGGTTTGTATGAAAATGTAGTTGCCAGTTTGTTCACTCATCAGGTTTTGTAAAAGATATTATAGTAAAACCTTGGATTGCGAGCATAATTCGTTCTGGAAACATGCTTGTAATCCAAAGCACTTGTATATCAAAGCAAATTTCCCCATAAGAAATAATGGAAACGCAGAGGATTCATTCCACAACCATTATTCATAAGTCCTTCAGTTTATAGTCCATATAAAAAGATCATAGCAATGTGATAGGTTGTGTAACCATAAAATGTCCATCCACAAATGGAAGCCTCCACAAGAAGCAAAATCCAGCAGGAGCTGCAGAGTATAAAAGGGAAGAGAGGCTCTCACCACTGTTAATCTGCAATCGGGTGCAGGAAGACTACCCTGCAGTAGAGCGATCTAAAAGCGAGTCTTGAAGCGCTCGTGGAGTGCAGCGTGGAAGGGATGATGTCAATGTGGACAGCTTTACCCCAGATGCCTGCATACTTAGATGTGCCTCTTTTAATCAACCTTGTGAGTTGCTAAATGTTGTACAGTACCTTCATTAAATGTAACCATATTGCTACACTTAGAGGCGCCTCTCATCTCTTTTATACCCATTTGTGACATGATGCTACTTGAATATCAAGACTGCTTGTATATCAAGTCAAAATTTATGAAACATTGTTGCTTGTCTTGCAAAATGCTTTCAAACCAAGTCACTCTCAAACCAAGGTTTTACTGTATAACATGTTCCACAATCACACAATACAATACATATATTTGGAACTCTGAGCAGGTTGCTCTAGGAAAATGATTGATTGGTTCATTGTTTTTATCTCATGTGTCTATCTTGTATTTGCATTTTCTGTATATGATATATTAGAAGATATAGACAGATTGTGCTTCACTCACATAACCTAAAACAATTGTTATTGGAAACATTACATTAAAGACAACGGTTTTACCTGTGTAGTCTTGACAAATATTCATTGATTGAAATAATACCAGCTAGAATCTGCACCGGCAATATAATAAAGCACCATCTAAAGTCATGGTGTTCCTGCAAGGAAGAGGCAGGCGAATGATGTCTTCCTATTCTATTATTTCATTTTCTGCCTTTGGCACATAGGCTACATTTAGCTACAAAGTGTCTGAAAAAGGTCTCCTTTAGAAAAAAGAATTCAGGCAACAGTTCATACAGATAATTCTCTCTACACATTGTTAGTATCATAGCAGTGACTACAGGCCGCTATTGAAGTGGCACCGGTTCATTTTGACGGCCTCCCTGCTTGGACGAAAACTCAAGAGCATAGAAAGCCTGCTTTAGAGAGACTTAAAGAGGACCTCCACACCTAAAATTCAATTTTACCCATCGCATTTCTCTCCCCCTCCACTATTTAAAAAAATAATCTTTTTTTTTTTTTTTTTTGTGTTTACATTTTATTTTCTAAAGTTCTGCCTATGTGAGAATGACATTTACCTGCTTCTGTATCACACATCCTAGAAGATTAAAGGAGTGGCGCAACACAGAAGCTAGAGGGTGGCGTTGGCAGAATATTATCATGTTATCATGGACCAGCTGCAGAAAGCTCTACAGAGTCGCCCCCCATTCACCGTTCAGGCCAGTGACACTTCATTGCTGCTCTCTTGCTGGTGAAGGAGGTTCTGCAGTGTTTTGGCCAGTGAGGGAAGCTAAAAGGGCTTGTTTACACTTGTAGTCGGGATTTACCAATGCTAAGTTGCTGTGCAGTGCTCTCATTACTAAAGCCTGTTCAGCCGTCAAGAAAAAAACAAAAAAACAGGCATTCCAAAAGGTGGCAGTATCACCACCTGATTGCCTGTCAGCCAATCCTGTACCTTTCTCTGAAAAGTGGTCCACCATGGAACGCTTTTCAAAAACTGCAGCAAGTGTAAAAGAGCCCTTATAGCAGGTTAAGGTTTTATTTGGAAATCCTGTTGCTAACGAATTGTCAAAGTTGTGAAGCAATTTTTTTTTTTTTTTTTAAATCGCCGTTTATGGTTGTGGACCAGGTTTTGAAAAAGGAACGTTTTGGAAAGGAAAGAATTTTTCAAAGTTTTTGAAAAAGGAAAGTTTTGCTTCCACCAGGTAGGAATGTATATGCAGAAGGGGACGGTTATCAGAGACAAGATAAGGTCCTCCAAGAACCTCTTTCCCCTTCCCTATCTAAATCTCTGGATGGTTGACTTATGGCTTTAAGCCTATGCTCCTCAGCAGTCAAGAAAGGCTACTACTACTACTACTACTGGTACTACTACTACTACTACTACTACTTATATAGCGCTGTCAATTTTTGCAGTGCTTTACATATTCACATCCCTGCCCTCAAGGACCTTACAATCTAAGGTCCCTAACTCACATTCATACATACACATACTAGGGCCAATTTGGACAGGAGCCAATTAACCTACCAGCAAAACTTTGGAGTGTGGGAGAAAACTAGAGTACCTGGAGGAAACCCACGCAGGCACAGAGAGAACATGCAAACTTCAGGCAGGTAGTGCCGTGGTTGGGATTCAAACCGGCAACCCTAGTGCTGCCAAGCAAAAGTGCTAACCACTTAGCCCACTGTGCTGCCAACTAATAAAAATTGGGAGATGGGCTGCCAACTGTTAGGAGAAAATGCAGCTATGGAGCCTGAGTAAAGTGTATGAAATGCAAAAACATCTTTTCTTTCATTTGGAAAAGAGTATGGAATGGTTATGACAATATCAGGGCATTTTTTGTTGTTGTTGCCCGTCTCCTGTTTAGGAGATTTCCCTTTAGCCCAAGAGACAGCAGGAAGTAAAGGAAATTCTCTCCAATATTAGACATCCCATCACCAGTTCTTGTGACACATCACTTTCTATAATAGGGACAGAGTTGATATTAGAAATAATGGGGCCCCATAAAGCCTGCCTGAGAGCCAGCCCACCCCGCACAGAAAAGGGACATTTAATACCTTGGGCATGCACAGTAATCCCACCATCCCTGGCTACCAGCAATTAAACAAAAGTCTTTTAGGCCCCATCATTTGAGTAGCAGGGGCTGGGGATAGGGAGGGGACTATTTACTCATTTTCAGGAGCAGGAAGAAGAATAATCTGTACTGCGGCTCCCGGCAATTAAATGAAAGAGCCAGCCTATCCGGGCAGCTTGATATAAAAGAGGAGCCTGGAATCGTAATTGAATTGTCGGGAGCTCCATCACAGAGGATTACTCCACAAGCTCCCGAAAATTAGGTAATAGTCCTTCTCAGTCCCCAGCCCCTGCTGAACTGATGGGGCCTAAGGAACCTAAAGGTATTTCATGAGTCTCCCTCTATATCCCTAAATCCTCGTGCTGAACTTTTGGGATCTGCTACAGGAGGACTGGAGACAAAGCTCATCAGGACCAATACAGAGGCGGAATATTCCCAGTAGAGACACAGCAATAAAAAAAACTCCACATTCTATTGAAAACTAAAATAACAAGTTTTGTCTTTACAAAAACTTTATTATAAATAAATGTGGTAATACCACAATTTGAGAATCACCAAGGATAAAAAAGTACTTGAGATTGTTGGAAACCAGCTAAACCCATCCAAATGTACTTTGTCAAATTTGATAAAGGAGAGGAAACTGACCTATACTGACTTCAATATATGCAAATTAAACACCGCCATAGAAAAGCGGCTTGCTAGGTAGGAGGACAATTAATCATTCTGCAGTAAAGAGTTTTTTTTTTTTTACAAGGCTTTTCAATATAGTGATGAATTTGAATGCTTGTCAAACCTTTTTCGCCAGACACGTCTAGTGATTTAGAAGTAGGTGAAATTATTAACAGAAAAGACGAGAAAACAGGAGGCAGACAGTATCATAAACGGCTATCATTCACTAGATGGTTGGGACGGGTTTCTGAAAAGGATTACCAATCATTTGTAAAGGACTATGACATGTAAAATACATAATGTTTATTCTAAATTTAGAAATCCAAGAGCCATTTTGTGTGAACTACTAAAGCATAAAAATGACACAATATTAAGGCTCGGTTCACATGAGATCCGCATGCGATTCACAGCAGGGGTCCGGTGTGTGCTGGTTCACTGTGTCAGGTCCAATTTCAGCCTGAATTTGGGCTGAATTCAGACCAGAAACAAGCCAAAAGACGCAGAGTTTTAGCGCAAAACGCACCGGACCCGCTGCGGAGATATGTGAACCGGCTTCCACTAAAGTGAAAAATAGACAAGGCAAAAACTAAAACTAAAAACAGTTTCATCATTCTATAGGTGCAAAGGAAAGTGATACTGTAACTCGCCGGCCACTTTATTAGGTACCCCTTGCTAGTACCGGGTTGGACCCCCTTTTGCCTTCACAACTACCGTAATTATTTGTGGCATAGAGATTTAACAAGGTGTTGAAAACATTCCTCAGATTTTGGTCCATATTGACATTTGTCGGTTGCACATCCATGGTGCAAATTTCCCGTTCCATCACATCACATTACACCCCAAAAGTGCTCTATTGGAATTGAGATCTGGTGACTGTGGAGACCATTGGAGTACAGTGACCTCATTGTCATGTTCAAGAAACCAGTGGTGAGATGATTTGAGCTTTATGACATGGTGCATTATCCTGCTGGAAGTAGCCATTACAACATGGGTGCAATGTAGCCATAAAGGAATGGACATGGTCAGCAACAATACTCAGGTAGGCCGTGGTGTTTAAACAATGCTCAATTGGTACTAAGGGGCCCAAAGTGTGCCAAGAAAATATCCCCCACACCATTGTTTTTTACTAGATGGCATGTTGCATACCTTGGTTGTAACGAGTGGTTGAGTCAGTGTTGCCTTTCTATCATCTCAAAACATCAACAAGGCAATTTCATCCACACAACTGCCGCTCACTGGATATTTTCTCTTTTTCGGACCATTCTCTGTAACCCCAACAGATGGTTGTGTGTGAAAATCCCAGTAGATCAGCAGTTTTTGAAATACTCAGACCAGCCCGTCTGGCACCAACAACTATGCCACGTTTAAAGTCAGTTAAATCCCATCTTCCCCATTCTGATACTCGGTTTGAGCTTCAGCAAGTAATCATCACCACTTCTAGATGCCTAAATGCATTGAGTTGCGGTTAGGTGATTGGCTGATTAGCAATCTGTGTTACCAAGCAATTGAAAAGGTGCACCTAATACATTTAAATCACTTTGTTTTTACTAAACCTTATGCCCCGTACACACGGTCGGATTTTCCGACGGAAAATGTCCGATCGGAGCGTGTTGTCGGAAATTCCGACCGTGTGTGGGCTCCATCGGACATTTTCCATCGGATTTTCCGACACACAAAGTTTGAGAGCAGGCTCATAAAAATTTTCCAACAACAAAATCCGTGTGTACACAAATCCGATGCACAAAGTGCCACACATGCTCAGAATAAATAAAGAGATGAAAGCTATTGGCTACTGCCCCGTTTAGAGTCCCGACATACGTGTTTTACATCACCGCGTTCAGAATGATCGGACTTTCCGACAACTTTGTGTGACCGTGTGTATGCAAGACAAGTTTGAGCCAACATCCGTCGGAAGAAATCCTAGTATTTTGTTGTCGGAATGTCCGATCAATGTCCGACCGTGTGTACGGGGCATTAGAGTGAAATTTTACTCTCTCAATTAACATTGACTTTTTTTTAACCCTTACAGCATCCAACCAAACTTTCCTTTTCTACTAAGGTCAGTTTAGTACACAATATGTTCTGATTGATTATTAGGAATTAAAAAAAATAAAATAAAAAGTTTAATGTTTTGTTTCATAGATTTGATAGAAATTGAAAAACAATATAGCAAAAATTGAGCCTAGTTTGTCCCCAAAAAACAGCATTACCTTTTTATTCTATGAAATGACAAGGTTAACACCAAATAAACAGGCCCAAAGTAGAAATATAAATATTGCTTTGGTCCTTAAGAAGTATAAAGGAAGGTACAAGAACTGAAATGGTTAAACAGCCTTATTTTATATAAATAACATGCAATTTTTTTTGTATGTATTACAAAGTGCAACACACATATTTCCAAAATAAGTAAATAAACACATTGATATAGATATACAGTATATCTATCTCATGTTGTGTTTGTTCACTTGTTACGGGAACATTATGGGATAACAGCCTGCAAACATTTTGTTTGGCTGCAGCCGATTGATTAGCATTGCAGTTTGCTGCTGATAGTGAAGTATGTTTGAAATTAAACTCTGCAGCTGCCTCTAGCACACGCTACAGATACAGAGCATAAAGAAAGCGGAATGGATTTTCTCTGGAGTTAGACGTCGCTCACACTCATTTTTCAATCAGGGACACTAAGCCCTAACTCAACAAAATGAATAGGTATGCTTTTAGAGAGGCAAACTGACCCAGCCATGTTGGGCAACAGACTGGTATGGTGGCCAGTGCTATGTGTTCATATTATCAGGACAGGATTGTTGTTTTTTTTTACAAAACCTTAAAGTGAAATTTCACCCACCCGCTGTCTGCCGGTCAGTCTAGCACTTACCCCTATCTAGGTGGCTGGCTGTGGGCAGCGGCTCTGGTGTCCTCATCTTCAGCACGGCGGCTTTCGTTGTGCGTCTCCTCTTTCCTCCTCCTCCTAGGCATCCAATGGCCAATCGTGAAATGGGAAACGACCTGTTTCCTGATCGGCGAGGAGGAGATTTAGTGTAAAAATAGCGAGTTTTCATTCTCTATTGTCACACAACTGGGTGGGATCGGGGCGCAGTGCCATGCGCCCCAAGACCACCCTTTTTTTAAGCCTATTAGAGCCTCTGGCTCTAATCACATGCTTAAAAACCCCCATTGGAATCCATAGTTCGGCACCCTGTATGTAGATCCGGAGCTGGACGCATGGATATGGAGGGAGACGCCCGTGTGCCCCTAATGGACGGGCCACCACTGGTTCCAGGTATCGGACCCCTCAGGGTTCTCTAGAGACTATTGTTCAGGTATTCTCTGTGCACTTGCATCATGTTTTTACCTTTACCATAAGCCAAGGCTACTTTACTGTGAATTTATATTCAAGTCCCTTCAAAGACAGCCTTGATATTTTGATTTCACTATACATCTTCCAAAATGATAACTGAGAGCAATTAGAAGACAGATTCATCGGCTAGATTTCTGGCACCCTAGGGACCTCTCCACTTGGTGGTTTAAGGAAAAAAGGACAATGACAATTAATGGCAAACCGTTACAGCATACTAAATAAGGTCCCAATGTCAGACAATAACAGAATAGCCTCAATCTCCACAGAAGATAGCTCCGCTCCTAAGAGAAAACGCACTGGCGAGTTATTTTTAAACAAATGTACCCAATCACAGGACCAAATAAATGTAAGTGTAGCAGAATCCTGGATGTCACATCCTTTTATATCTACATATACTTGAGAGAGCTTGATGGTGTAGCAAACACAGCCATAGAACTTGTCCTCCACATTGAGTCATTACAATTCTGTGTGTAAGGAGTCACAAGTAGAATGTGACAAGCCTTATTATTCACTTATAGCTGCTGGCAATATATTCCCAAGTTACTGAACGTCAGTGGAAATTGGAACAGTAGTAGCAGGCAGAACACTACCAACGAGAAGAGATTGCATCATTAGTAGTATGAATCGTTCAGAGCCCGTTTATAAAATCTGGGTGAATCCAAAACATTCACCCACCTGGGTTCTGAACAGATCTGAACTCTTCCAGGTTTTGTCGCTCCTTTATTATCCAATCACAGGCTGGGGTGGTCCTTGACCATGCTGCTTTTACCGCAAAAAAAAGAGAGGTCAGATGCCAACTGTGTTGTTTGGCAAGGATGTCTAGTTTGGAAAACTGGTTCAACAGAATTATAATTACATTGGCAAGTGAAGATGTTCCCATTTAAAGCCAACCTTTGCTTTGCCCATGTAGACTAAAGCAATAGGATTGCTTTAATGCCTGGCCACCTGCCAATCCATGGACTCCTGGGACATAGAAACAAGGAAACATAGAAAACATAGAAGAGTGGCAGAAAAAAGACTTATGTCTCGTACACACGATCGGACTTTCCGCCAACAAAACCGTGAATTTTTGTTTGAAGGGTGTTGGCTCAAACTTGGCTTTCATACACACGGTCACACAAATGTAGGCCAACAATTCTGAACGGGAGAACGCGGTGACGTACAACACCTACGACGAGCCGATAAAAAGGAAGTTCAATAGTCATGTGATATCTCCATTACGAACACTAGTTTTACAAGACCGAGCGCTTCTGGCTCGTACTCGATTCCGAGCATGCGTGAACTTTTGTGCTCGGACTTGTGTACACATGATCGGACTTTCCAACAACAAAGTTTTGTTGGCGGAAAATTTGAGAACCTGCTATCAAACACTTGTGGGCAGAAAGTCCGACAGCAAATGTCCGATGGAGCATACACACAGTCGGACTTTCCGACAACAAACTCACATTCAACATTTCCCGTTGGAAAATCCGACCGTGTGTACGTGGCATAAGTGGCCTGCTGAGTATGGGCAGAATTGAAATAAATATATATAATAAATATATTATTTATATGTAGATATCCATATATACTGTGTATCATATAGTGGAGCATGTGATGCGAGTCATTCTCCTTCCTCAGAATTCATGTGCCTCCACTGTGGGGACACCTATAAGTTAATGTTAGGTACCACAGATACCAGGGTGCCTTGACGTGGCTCTGTGGCTTACGCATGCATTTGCAAATGTGTGCAGACTAAACCCCTGCTTTTAACACATACTGTTAGACAGGTTATTAGGGTGTCTGCGTGCTGGTGGTAAGTTAAGCTTGGTTTTTCCCTTGGATTTATCCTTGGCCTTATTTGTACCTGTTGTTAGCCTTCCAATGCTTCTTACTGTGATAGCCAGCTATAGATGGGAGCAAGTGGCATCTTTTTTGTATATCTCTCCTTCCTCCCATGTGATAATGCTGGTCCTTGGCAAATGGCTACACGGACGCCATCGCCGTCATATGGGAATGGAGACAGCCTTGTGTAGGCTCAAACTAGATCCAACTTTGGGCTTACACAGAGCTTCTGTTCCGCACTCCTGAAAGTAAATAGAGTACGCTAATATGGAAGGTAACCAGAAGATGCTACATAGGAAAAGCACATTAAAGCACTTTAAAGTGGAACTTCAGTCAAAAAAGTAAGTTCTTCTAGATCTAGTTCTTAGCCTGCCCCTTTTTGCAGGTATAGCTATGTAAAATATTAAAAATAAGGGTCTATACCAAGAATCTTCAAACTATGGCCCTCAAACTGTTGCAGAACTACACATCCCATGAGGCATTGCAAAACTCTGACATTCACAGACATGACAAGGCATGATGTGAACTGTAGTTCCTGAAGAACTAGAGGGCCATAGTTTGAAGACCCCTGGTCTATACCATTTAAAATGCAGTAATACACAGTCTTACCCTGTTCTGCGCATGCTCAGTTGCTCTATATTTGTAGGCACTGCCGAGTTTGTAGAGGTCAATCTGCTGACAGCCAGAATTAAACTGCCTATCCTTTACAGCCAAGGGAGCTGCTTCTCTCTGATCTGCAGCTGCCACGGTGCTGCACATGTAATCAGTTTTGACACCAGCCATTTGATGGTTTCACAGTTTGGATGAGGACACAAGCAACTGTGACAGTTAGTAATCCTGGCAATCCATGAACTGTTTTTTTAAACCACTAATCGATGGGTTTAGTTCCGATTCATGATTTACTGCTAGGGCTCTGGGCTTCATCAAAATGGCAGCCTTCAGGAAGAAGAAACAGGGGCAATTCTGGAGGTAATTTACAGCACAAAATAATTTTGGTAGCATAATTATTAATGTATGTTCCTTGCTAAAGAAAAATATTTTTTTTTTATCAAGTCGCTCTGGGTAAAGTTCTGCTTTAAGTATTTTAAAGCAGAACTAAACTGCCATGATGCTGCACATGTGATCGGTTATGACTCCAGACATTTGATGGTTTGACAGTTTGGTTGAGAGTGCAACAAATGTGACCAGTATGGTACCGGCAGATGCTGGGAATGTAACGGTTTTCTGAAATTGTTAAAGCGTAACTCCACTTTTGTGGAGAAAAAAAAAAAACATTCCCCTCTGGGTGATCCATGTACATTACAAGGATTTTAACAAACTTTGTTTCAGATTCCTATCCTTTTGTTATACTGAAGAAATCACTGTTTGTTCCTCTGTGCCCATGAGTGTAATGGGAGTGGGTTCATAATTATCAACCAGCTGCTGCACCTGCAGGGCTCTAATGAGGAAAGCTGCTGGGTCTGCATCCTTTAGCCGTGATTTCTTATTGAAATTATCTCACCAAAAATTACATCTGAAATCACCTGAAATCTGACTTGTATCTTGTGCAGACTTCTGGGAAAATCAGTGAGCCAATCACACAAAAGGAAATGATGTTTCTGGGGGGGGGGGGGGGCATTCTGTGTACAGAACACCTCCATGTAGCCATATTGCATTACATTGCATTTTACAGAAAACTGCAGAGCTGCAGATGGAAAAGGAAAGATAATTTTTAATAACATTCAATTACAATATGACTTGCATTACAATTGTATATGCTGCATTATTTATTCTTTATTTGCTATTTTTTTTCCATACAAAAGTGGAGTTACCCTTTAAAATCGATGGGCTTACTTTTGCTTTAACCGTGAAAGTAACCATTTCTTTACACCCTTACTTTAATCAACAGAAAATACATGCCTCTGGCAAATATTTGATAAACAATCGGCAAAACCATTGAGCTGTGGGAATCATTATTTCCAACAGAAACCTATCCAGTGGGAACAACAGTTTTTGCCTAAATTTAATAGACAAATGCAAATCAGTGATTCCTATCAAATGTAAATGGCGGAAGAACTTGGCTGACTGTGGCTAACAGCTGATGATTAAGCAGCTGAAAAAGACTGAATGATCACATTGACCTCTTTTTAAATAGACTCCTGTGTTTAAAAAAAAACGTATATTATGGTGCTCATGTACATTTCTAAATCATAATGCAGTAAAAATGCATCGGGGACCTTCTCAATGGTCTCTAGATGAACCCAAATGGCAACCCTTATGTGAAAGCCATCACCAATCTTGGCACAGGTATACCTTAGTTAGTAAGGGTCCCAGTACATAATGGTATCACTGCCTTTAACCATAACATCACCACGCTTGCCTTGACAATGTTAAGTCACAGTACGTTAGACCTCATTGGTGGAAGTATCTCCCTTCATTTTCTAACCTAAAAACTGAAAGGCAGAGGTTGATTTTCAAAGAGGTTATCCTATCCGGTTCATTTTAACTCCCTGAAGGTATTCACTTAAAATTTACTGTGCATTCATTTCAGTGTAAGATATTTTCCAAAATCAGGTTCATTTATTCAGTAGCATAAGTTTACAACTGAACTCAAGGATACTGAACAAAAAGAGAAAGCCTGAGACCGGAGAAGTGGTGATTATTATTATTATTATTCAGGATTTATATAGCGCCAACAGTTTACGCAGCGCTTTACAATATAAAAAGGGAGACAATACAGTTATAATACAATACAATAGGATTAAGAGGGCCCTGCTCAGAAGAGCTTACAATCTAACAGGGTGGGGCAGGTGGTACAAAAGGTTGTAACTGTGGGGAATGAGCTGGTGGAAGTGGTAGGAGATTAGTTGGAGACGTGATAGGCTTTCCTGAAGAGATGAGTTTTCAGGGATTGTCTGAAGGTAGCAAGAGTAGGGGATAGCCGGATAGATGGAGGTAGCGAGTTCCAGAGGATGGGAGAGGCTCTGGAGAAATCCTGGAGACGAGCATGGGAGGAGGAGATGAGAGAGCTTGAAAGCAGGAGGTGATGAGAAACGGTTTCAGAGGACCATCTGAACAATGTGGTAGATGTCCACCAGAGTAGGGAATATGGTGAGAATAGGGGATGGGGAAAAAGAAGCGCCAAGCCACCAATAGTGTAACACAGTTTACTGTAAAAAGAGCAAATAACAGTGGAAATGCACTCACAAACATCCAGGGCAAGAGTCATGTAAAGCTCAGTGTGGGGCCACCAGATATAATACAGACCCTGCTGGGGCCGCTAGGGAATGAAGCCGCTGTGGGAAAGAAACCAAGAGCCGGACTGGCTCCGGGGAATCTCCACAAGATCTCGGAGCTGCCAGAGCTGTCAAACCACAGCTCTGAGATCTCATGGAGGTCCCCAAGCTCCAGCGTGGCTGTTGACTTCCTTCCTGTGGTGACTTCGTTCCCAGCATGGACTGAATTTCATCTGGTGGCCCCACACTGAGCTGTACATGACTGTTGCCCTAAATGTTTGAGAGTGCATAAGATTCACTAAGTGGATGGCTTGCCGACAAAGTCAACAGCCATAACCCATGCAACACTAGGGACGGAGCTTCATCACACAGATGGGCAAGCTGCAACATGTTTCAAGGGCTCACCCCTTTGTCAAGCTAGACCAAAGGGGCAGAGCCCCTCAAACACGTTGCAGCCTGCTCATCGGTGTGACGAAGCTCGATCCCTTGGTGTTGCACAGGTTATAGCTGTAGACGTCTCCGACCATCCATCCACTTCATTCATTCAAATTTTTTACTTTCTGCTATGAAACATATCCAATAAAAAAAATGTAAAAAGTCGAATTTCTTCACTAATTTAAGCCAACATGTATTCAATTACATGTTTTTGGTAAAAAAATTCCAATAAGCATATATTGATTGGTTTGCGCAAAAGTTATTGCGTCTACAAACGATGGGATACATTTATGTCATTTTTATTTGTATTAGTAATGGCGGCAATCAGCGATTTTTAGCGAGACTGCGATGCGGCGAACAAATCGGACACTAAGTGACACTAATACAGGGATCAGTAGAAAAAATGCAGTCACTGTACCAATGACACTGGCAGGGAAGGGGTTAACATCAGGGGCAATCAAACGGTTAAGTATGCTCCTAGGGGGGGGCGTGGCCTGAAGCTTCATGGAGTGAGGTGCGCGGTGTGAGAGCTCCGGCTACCAATATCCTGGAAAACCATCCTGCGGGGCTACATCACCCCTAAAACTTGGCACTAGACACCACAAACCATTCGGCAGCCTTCCGTGACTATGTCGCCTCCTAAACGCAATACCGGGACTCTCGGGAAGCTCGACAAGTACCGCCACGAGGAGCGGGAGTCGGCGGCCAAAGATGGCGCCCGGTCGGACTTAGGGGAGAAGGCCCAGACATCCGAAGATACTGCTCGGATCCTGGAGGCGGTTTCGAACTGCCAAACAACCCTTACCTCCAAGATCGAAGAGGTCAAGGTGGATATTTCGCTCATCCGGCAAGATATCCACAAACTCAGGGAGAGAGTGTCTGAGACGGAGCGCAGAAATCGGCCAGGCAGAGGACGAAATCCCGCCATTACAGGTCAATGTTGAGAGACTACAGTATCAGCTAAACACAGTCCTTAGCAAACAGGACGAGATGGAGAACAGACTGCGCCGATGTAACCTCCGCTTTGTGGGACTTCCAGAAAAAGCGGAGGGCTCAAACCCCCCAACATTCCTGGAGAATCTCCTGATAACCAATTTCGGCAGAGAGGCCTTCTCCTCTACCTTTGTTGTGGAGCGCGCGCACCGGCTGGCGGCGCGACCGCCTGCTCCTGGAGCCCCCCCGAGAACCTTCATAGCGAAATTATTGAACTTTCGCGACAGAGACATCATCCTGCGTCTAACCCGGGAAAAGGGGAATATCCCATTTGGAGATACACATGTGGCGGTATATCCTGACTTCTCCGCCGAAGTGCAGAGGAAGAGAGCACAATTCTCTGAGGTCAAGCGCCAGCTGCGCAACCGCCACCTAGTCTACGCCATGCTGTTTCCAGCGCGCCTCCGTGTGATCCGGGACGGAAAGGCTCACTTCTTCGAGGATCCCTCGGCGGTGATTTCCTGGCTGGAGGGCTGAGCAGTGACCGCTGACGACACTTTGATCCGAGAGTTGAACCGCTGATTCCTCACCCGGCGGTATACAAGAGCCCCTCACCTCGGAGCAACCTACCACGCAAACAGTGAGTCACCCCCTTCCCCACATCGAGGGCTACCCCTGCCATATGACCATATACCTCTTTCATCCACCCCATGTCTCAGTTTTACAGCCACTCAACTTAACTAATACTTTCTAGCCCTTGCTAAAATGCTTGCCCAGCCGGGCTCCGGCACTCTGAAACACCCCCCTCAGACGTTCGGATGCTGGTTTGTTCAGCATCGCCATGTCCTTCAGATAACTTTTGTTCGCCCTCAGCGGCTTGCGGGATGGCTTTTGCCCCAACCACAAACATGCACTTAAGTATCCTGCTCGGATCACCACCTGACTGGGGTGCTACCCTGCAACCGCATCAAGTAATGTTTCCCTGGCCAGCAGCAGCCCCCACGGACGCGGAGGGTTGCCACAAGTTCAATAAGCCAAGCTGGTCCAGAGCTGGCACAGTTTCAGTTTTTGTTTACGTTTTTGTTATTTTATTGGTTAAAGGTATTGATCCTCTTTCTAATGAGCAATGTCATACATTACATGTTATGCAACTCATGGCTGGTGCGTGCATGTCTGCATACGTCGCCTTGGTCGCACGCAGGGTTGTCCGCAGGTCAGTGGGGCCCACTGCTTGGGTCTGCCTGGCCGCTATATGGGACCGCCCTGGTGAGACCTATGCGACTGCAACTGACTCTTGTCTTGATGGAGCGCCCTGCATGGGGCCAATTTTGTCAGATGGGGCGGGTGGTTATCTCCTGCTGGTCCGATTGGCCACATTTCACTCATATAGCTGATGGCTTCCTTAAAGATTGTGACGTGGAATGTGAGGGGGCTACGTGACAGGTCCAAACGTCTTGCCGTACTGTCTCATCTTAAGCGCATGCATGCGGATGTACTTGTATTAGTGGAGACCCACATAACAGGGCAACTTCAAATGGCTCTCAAAAAGCCCTGGGTGGGCTGGACATATCAGGCTCCATTTACTAACAACTCCAGAGGCATAGCTGTCCTCATAGCCAAAAAGGTTAACTTTCAACTGCACAATTTAAAATCGGACCAGCAGGGGAGATTCTTATTCCTGCATGTAACAGTGGGGGGGCTTGAACTTCTTTTGTTAGCTTTCTATATACCCCCACCCTTTCAATTCACTGCCCTCAAAGAAGGTCTGGCTTTCATGTCTGAGCATCCCACAACACCAGCAATTTGGCTGGGGGATTTCAATACAGTGATTAACCCCGTACTCGACAGGCTCCACCCATCAGACGCATCACAGAACAGGCAGACTCTCACAAGATTTGGCAGAATTTGCCTTATCCGATAGCTGGAGACTCAAATACCCCGACACACAGGCCTACTCCTGTTTCATGCCCGCGCAAAATGCAATGTCTCGCTTGGACATGATTTTACTCACTCCCACTCTCATCCCGAACCTCATTGCAGCGGGGTTCGGCTTGAGGGTTCTCTCAGACCACTCCCCTTATTGGATTACCCTGAGGATACCGTCCTCCACGCCATCTCGCCTCTGGAGGCTAAATCCATTTTGGCTAACAATCCTCAATGACGTTGAGATCATACAGCGAGAGTGGTCCTATTATTTCCAGACTAACCAGGGGTCGTCCTCGCCTGGAGTGGTGTGGGAGGCCTTCAAGATTCATGCCCGCCTGATCCTATCCACACACATCAACAGACACAAGGCCTCCTCAAACAATACTCTGCTACAGGCTGAGAAGTATTTAGGCTCCCTCGAACAGGCTTTCCTCTCCAACCCCACACCCTCCAATTCCGCCCAACTGCGCTTGCAATCTAGACTCACAGACAGCTTACACTTTGAGAAAGCCAAAAAAGGAATCTTCTTTAAAAAACAAAGGGTCTTTGAGCATGGGGAGCGGGCTGGGAAACTTTTGGCCTACATGGCCCACCTAGACCATACGCCTCCGGTGGTGGTCCAGCTCCGCTCACAAGATGGCACCATGCTCACGGACCCTGAACAAGTAGCCCAAGAATTCAAAAGATTTTATGCTGATCTATACACCTCTAGGGCTAACCAATCCATGGACGAACTGCACCTTCTCTTAGATAGTGTAGACTTCCCCTCCCTCTCAGAGACCCAGATTGAATCACTAGAGGCCCCTATAACAGAAGAATGCATTAAAATGGCGATGGCGAACCTCCCCTCATCTAAGGCTCCGGGCTCGGATGGCCTCCCTCTGGAGTTCTACTCCCAGTTCCAAGAGGTCCTCATTCCCAGACTAGAGGCCCTATACACACACATACATAAGTCCGGGACACTCCCACGCACTATGAGTGAGGCATTGATTGTCCTCATTCCCAAACCAGGCAAAGACCCCTTCCAGCCCGAATCTTATCGCCCGATCTCTCTCCTCCAGCTGGATGTGAAAAACCTCGCCAAAATTCTCGCCATGAGACTCAACAAGGTCATCCTCAGCCTCATCCACCCCGACCAAACAGGCTTTATGCCCAATAAGAATACAGCGTTTAACCTAAGAAGGCTATTTTCAAACTTACAAGCCACGCATGATGAGCCTGGGTCCAGAGTGGTAGTCAGCCTAGACGCCGCCAAGGCATTCGACTCTGTGGAGTGGGGCTACCTCTGGGAGTGCCTCCGCAGATTCGGCTTTGGCCCCAGGTTCATCAGGTGGCTCCAACTCCTCTATCAGGACCCTACTGCTAGGATCCAGGTTAATGGCAACCTATCCACCCCATTCTCACTGTCCAGGGGAACGCGTCAGGGGTGCCCAATATCCCCCATGTTGTATGCGTTGGCGGTCGAGCCATTGGCCATAGCTATTAGAGCACACCCTGGCATCAGGGGCCTCCGTCGGGGGCAACTGACTGAGGTGCTCAGCTTATATGCGGACGATATGTTACTATACTTGTCGGACGCGGGCCCTTCGCTGGCCTCGGCTCTGCGGCTTATTCAGCAACATGGGACCTTCTCAGGGCTACAAATTAACTGGTCTAAGTCCCAAATACTCCCCATTGATGTTTCTGTCCCAACACATACTCAGGTATCCCTCCCACTAATACGGACTAGCCAACTCAAATACCTGGGCATCCAATGCTCGCGTTCCTTAACTGACTATATACTTCTGAACATTGAACCAATGTTTGCGTACTTAAAAAACAAGACACAAGTTTGGTCCAGGCTCCCGCTGGGGGTGATGGGTCGTATCAGCTTGGTGAAGATGATTCTTCTTCCCAAGCTGCTATACCTATTCTGGCACGCCCCACTTTATGTCCCAGCTCACATTTTTAGATCCCTCGAGTCTATACTCAACACGTTCATCTGGGGCACCTCCAGACATAAGCTTTCATGGCAGACCCTTAAATGCCCTACTCACTTAGGGGGCACCGCCACCCCAGACCTCACATTCTACTACCTGGCCTCACAGCTATCCCACTTCTACTACTTCAACAGACATGACAAACTCCGCTATTCAACTCTGGTATGCACACACGCCTCTGATGTCGTGGCGCACCCCTTCCAGATACTCTTCTGCAAACATAGGGGCAACTCAGGTCCTGGGGGAGGCAATAGACTAATGCAACATCACAGCAGAATATGGCAACGCACACTTCAAATCATAGGAGCCCCTCCCATCCATGCTCATACCCCAATATGGGATAATCCTCAGCTCCCTGAACTACTGAACATCCCTGACTATAAGCTATGGATTTTCTTCAAAGTCATATACCTCTACCAGGTCGTGGCGGGAGGGGAGGTCAAACCATTTCAGGCTCTAAAGGATGAATTTGCCCTCCCTAACCACATGCTTTTCAGATATCTCCAGATTCGTCATGCCCTCCAATCCCAATTCAGCAATAACATCCCCGCTCTAGAAGTAGTGACTGTCACTGACCTTCTCTTAGGCGACGACCCGAAAAGGATGATCTCCACCCTATACAATACCCTCCTGACACCCGTAGCCACTAACCATACGCAAAACCTAAGGGCCCAGTGGGAGACTGACATCGGGACCCTGGATGATGACCAGTGGGGAGACGTGCTAGGGACCAGTGCAAGAGTATCCCCGAAATTATCAGATCGCCTCACCCACTTATACATTCTCCACAGATCCTATCTCATCCCTGCACGTATCCGCAAGTACAGGCCAGACGCCAACTCGGCCTGCCCTCGCTGTGGTGACACCTCTAGTACCTTCTATCACCTGATCTGGTCTTGCCCACTTATACAAAATTACTGGCTGCAAATAGTCAAATTTCTCCATGATCAAATGGGCTCTCCTCTGACGCTGTGCCCTCGCCAATGCTTGCTTGGCCTGCTCACAGTATCGGAGGAGGAGAAATACTTATCAATATTCATGCAGGAGACCCTCTTCACGGCCAGATTGCAGATTGTGCAACAGTGGCTTCGTCCTAACCCCCCCAACAGTGCAACAGTGGAAGAGGGCGGTGAATAACGTCTTACCCTATAAAAAAGCTCTGTACTCCCATCGTGGATGCCCTGCCAAATACCATAAAATATGGGACAGATGGATAAAAGAGGCATCTACATGCTCAGACTAGCATTTCACAGCACAGACATGTACGAAGGCACAATGTCTTTTACCTCCACATGTATTCAAACTTTTAACACCCCAATGTAAGATATGTACCCTACTACTGGCTTGTACTGACATGTCGCAAATATAAATGTATAAACCTGTACCTTTGATTTCAACATCCAATTTGTACTGTTAACCATTACCTTTAAGATGTACTGACTCTAATGCTCAATAAACTTTATCTCTGATTAAAAAAAAAAAGTATGCTCCTAGGGAGTGCTAACTGTGTGGGGGTTGCTCTGACTGGGGGAAGAAAGAAATCTGTGTTCCAGCTTAGCAGAAACACAAGATCTCCATCTTCTCCCCTGCCAGAACAGCAGTCTGCCTACTTTACATCCGTTCTGCCTCTCGGGAGAGATGGACGGGTGCTGGCGAACATCGGGTGCACCGGACCCACTGATTGGCTCCTGCTGTGTCCAATCACAGTGGGAGCGGGTCAACCGGGGCGCGCACCCCAGAGCTGGAAGAAGCCACAACATACAGGTACGTTGTTTCGCGCAGCTGGGCCGCCCTGCCACAGAATGTGAGTTGGGCGATCCGGAAGCAGTTAAACTGCACAATCATATTAAGTCCAGTATGTATATTTCATAGGGGCTAGGAAAGCTGACAATCACTGCAGTGGTTGGCACTACTACAACACAATCCATGATGTTCCTGGTCCTGTGGCAAGTAGGTGTCCCACTGAACAGCTTGTATTTTTTTAAATAAATACAATGTGTTCTCTGATTGGCCAAACCAGGGATTGTTATGTCATAACTCCTCTTCTCCAACTCATCCAATCAGAGAACGCCTTAAATTAATTGAAAAAAAAATACAAGCCATTCTAGGAATGGTGGCAGTGCTATTGAGGGTTTTAAAACAGGTTGTAAACCCTTACATATACCCAGTGAAAGGACAGGCCTCAGGTGATACACAGAGATTAAACAAATCCTCCTACATAAGTTGTACCTGTCTGTAGTCTTCTCTTCTCTACAGCCGTTCAAAGTCCAGAATTTTTAAAGCTCGTCTGAGCTTTCAGAAAAAAGGGGGCAGAGAGCACACACAGTTTTTGAACATTCCTTTATTAAAAAAAAAAAAAAAACATAATAATAAATGACCCGGAAATAGATCCAACGTCATTCATAATGCCCGCTGCACCCGGAAATAGAAAAAAAAAAAAGAACAAAAAACCTCTGGCCCTGATGAAGGCTCCCACCGACTGCCTTGTTCTCCCTCTGACAGTTCTTAAATAGCAAAGGCGAGGAGTCACCCGGTGATCCCCACCCCGTGTAAAGTCACAGCCCCCAGCATGCTCCTGGAGACTTTTTTTTTTATTACCGCATTATCAAGACTTTACCACACAATTCTTAGTACATTGCACTTTCAAAACGGATTTAAACGCAAAAGCTATTTTACCGCATTTTATTTGACGTTATTTAACTCTTAGTGAATTGACCCCTTAGTGCTCTTTATTATTAAGTTTATAACGACTTTAAAATAACAGCCAGGAAAATAGCACTTTTAGAAGGAGGTCAACAATGGTAGCCTACGTGTTTCTCTCAGAACAGTTTCCTTTAAGAAAAAAAAAAAAAAAAAAAAGGAATGAGAGAACAACTTACGCATGTGACCTTTAAAAGGAAAACGGTTATTTCCCAAGAAAGCTGAAGATGTCACAACCTATAATAGCAGGCAACATCGTCTCCTTTCAATAACACTATCCTCAATATTCAGAAGATGCATCCTTTCATGAGATTGTAGGCCACACCCACCCACAAAACACTTTCCCCAGATACAATTTAAATAAATAATACACAAACATCCATCTTTTTGGCAAGAAATTGGCCCCGACACCTTTTATTGGTTTTAAACAATGTAATAATTCATAACTCTTTATTATATCATAACTTCATAAATCCAAACATATTTCCATCTGCTCAGTTATTAGAACTCGAGCAGTAGCAGAATTTAAATAAAAACAACAGTCCCCCCCAGAATCCGGGGTGACCCTACCACATAATAGGTGTTCGCGACTGGGGCGGGAGGGAGGGAGCTTCAATTTCCTTCTTGGTCCAGTGGGAAAGAGGAAAAGCCTCTTTCCTGCTGACCTTTTATAGCCTATCCCTACTTCCAGCACTTTCCATGAGCTCTGATTGGTTCTTCCCAGATACCTTACCTCAGCTTCCTTAAAGGGGCAGCCGCCCTAAATTACCTATAACTAAAGCTGTTAAATTAAATAATCTAAATGTGGTGGGGAGGCCACAACCTCAAGAAAGTGGACCCATATTGCGCCCCCTTTTTCATGAGATTGTAGGCCACACCCACCCACAAAACACTTTCCCCAGATACAATTTAAATAAATAATACACAAACATCCATCTTTTTGGCAAGAAATTGGCCCCGACACCTTTTATTGGTTTTAAACAATGTAATAATTCATAACTCTTTATTATATCATAACTTCATAAATCCAAACATATTTCCATCTGCTCAGTTATTAGAACTCGAGCAGTAGCAGAATTTAAATAAAAACAACAGCCCACACGGCGGGCTTGAACATCAAGCCCGCCCCCCCCACCGCCGCGGCCACGGCACTTTCTATACTGTACTGCAGACCCAGAATGAATATATCCAGCCCAACCTCTGATAAATGGACTCCATCAGGCCTGTATAAACCCGGGTAACCACCTTCAAGGTCCACATGCCGATAGGATAAACCATTAATCAGAGGCATACATTTTTCAAGAGCCCTATTGACTCTTTTCCTCATTTTTTCCATGACCCTCCTCTGATCTGAGGAGAGCCACGAAAGCCGAAGGACTATCTCTGAAAAGACTAAAGTTGTACCTGGGGAAGTGATACAAAAGCGCTGGAGATCCTGTTTAATCATGAACAACAAATCTAGAGTCTTAACTTTTCCCAAATCATTGCCACCCAAGTGAATAACCAAAATGGATGGCATGGGCCATACTTGACACAACCTTGTTAGGTGAAAATAAAGTTGGTGCCACTGAAGGCCTCTTATGCCCTGCCAATATAACTTAAAAGAGTCCGGCTGCAGGGACAAATTCGTTGAGTAATTGCGTTGAGCCGCTCTGTTTCGTGCCCAATATATAAAAGAGTGTCCCAGAATCCAAACTGTGTGCTGAAAACCTGAAATTCAAATAAACAAATTAGGCCTAACATATAAACGAAAACAATAGGACTTCCACCTCCCCATTTCTTTAATGTCAGAATCTGGTAACCCTACCCAGGCCGCCACAGAAGCTGCGCCTATTCTAAATGAGTGGGAGGAAAATTTCAAGTTGGTTAATCC
Source organism: Lithobates clamitans (assembly GCA_037952925.1). Lineage (NCBI taxonomy): Eukaryota > Metazoa > Chordata > Amphibia > Anura > Ranidae > Lithobates > Lithobates clamitans. The sequence goes on along the minus strand of JBBGZY010000603.1, from coordinate 1,264,121 downwards.
CAACTGCACCAAGCATTTCTTAAAAACTGCATCAAACTGAAATTTTGTAAGTGGCATTGAATTAGCATGAATAAGAAAAAACCCTTTACTTAAAGGTCTAATCCCCATAAATTGTTTAACTGCCTCTACAGGGCACACAATTCCGTCCTCTTGTACGCACAAGTTGACCCACCTGCCCTTGCCGCATTGATCCGTTTTAGACTGCTGCAGCCAAATATGCACTCCCAATTGGTCAACCACTACTTGCTCAAATCGAATTCCTGAAGTCCCTTGTTTATTTGCTGGTACTAGTTCCGAGATACGGAAAGCACTAAAAAAGGCTAACACGAAAGCCGTTTTGAAAAGTAGCGCTTCATACTTAGAGAAGCAAACTATTGTAGTAACCTTGCAAAAGCCACGAAGGATGTCCAAAGAGATAGGTCGTCTACTGTCTGAAACAAAAGTCAACCTCCTGTAACCCTTCAGTGCGTTTAACGGAAAAATAAGACGTGCAAGGTTGCAAACCTAATAGCCTAAAGAAAAATGATATGCCAGCCAATGTTTTTGACACAAAACTAAAGGAAAAGCGCTGCTGTATTAACTGGGATAAGAAAGCCAAGACAGTTGCTTCAGATGGTTCTCTGAAACTAAAACCTTCAGCGCTTGCAAAGGACAACCAGCTTCCCCAGGACGCAGAGTAACTGGACCAAGTCTTGGGTGCCAAGGAACCTTGAATAGCTTCTGCTACAGCACTCAAATCACGTCCCACAGGTGGTCTGGGCACGGGATGCCTGTCACATCTGCTTCTGGAAGCAAACTCCGGAAACGGTTCATCTGCAACCGGGATAAAGAATTAGCAATGTTATTCAGGATCCCAGGAGTATACCTAGCTTTTAACCAAACATTAAATTTGATGCATCTAAAGACCACTTGTCTCAGTATTTTGATCACTAGCAATGAATTAGACGAAAGACAATTAACCGCATATAACACGCCCTTGTTGTCAGTCTCCACTAGAATACGCCTATTTGCAAAATTCGGGCCCCCTAACTCCAAGACCACCAGAATCGGGAACAACTCCAACAACACAACGTTATGGGTGACACCTGTCTGAAACCACAACTCAGGCCAAACTGCACAGCACCAATGTAAACTGCCGCATCCGTAAACAAACGGAAATCTGAGGCTATCACAAATTCAAATTGGAAAAAGGACCTCCCATTATAACATTCCAAGAAGCTAGCCCAGACCATCAAATCTTCTTTAAGAGGGGTAGTCAATCTAATGCGTTCCAAAAGGGGATTTCATACCAGAGATTGCCAGATAAAGGCGCCGAGAAAAAATCCTGCCAACCGGCATAATTCTACAAGCAAAAGCCAAAATTCCTAACAGCGATTGCATCTCTTTCAACCGAACTTTCTTCTTTTTCAATACCCGCATAATCAGCCACTTCAATTTCTTCAATTTTACTTCAGGCAAACGAAACTCCATCATACACGTGTCAATTTCGATGTCCAAGAATTCCATCATTGTGCTGGGCAAGCAAGTCTTTTCATCCGCTAAAGGCACACCAAAATCTCGAGACATAGTCTGAAATGACAATAACAACTCCAAGCAACTTCAAGAGTCAGCTGGCCCGACAAATAAAAATTCATCAAGATAGTGAACTACACTATCCATACCCGATTGAACACAAAGACACCAATGCAAAAACGTGGAAAACGCCTCAAAATAAAAACATGACAGCGAACATCCTATTGGGAGACATTTGTCAAAGAAATATTGACCTTCAAAGAAAAAAAAAAAAAAAAAAAAAAAAAAAAAAAAAAAAACCTAAGGAATTAAAAGCTGATGGGGAAATAGGCAGGAGGCGAAAAGCTGATTTTATGTTGGCTTTTGCCAACAATGCTCCAGGGCCGAATGATCTAATTTTCCGAACTGCGTCTTCAAATGTCGCGTACGAAACCGAACACAAACTCCCATCAATATCATCATTCAATGACTCCCCTTTCGGGAAAGACAAATGGTGTATGATGCGGAATTCGTTAGGTTCCCGCTTAGGAACCACTCCTAATGGGGAAATACGGAAATTACTAAAAGGCGGATGTTCAAAAAGGCCCCACAATTCGCCCTTCCACAAGTTCTTTACCAAAATGAAAGTAAGGGAAAACCGTTGGAAAATCCTTCAATGAGCAAACCCGCTGTCACCGCAGCCACTGGCACATTCTTTCCAGCCTCACAGGCGTGCAGGCTTTTAGAAAAAATATCCCTTTGTGCTGGACCAGAAACCACCGCCGCAATCCTTTTAAAACACTTTGCTGCTGGATGCGCTGCGCTCCAGCACAAAAAGAACATTCATGTTTATACCTGCACGCTGCATTCCAGCGACATTGGCCATCATTGAATGCAAAACAACATCCTTTCCTAAAAGCTGTATTGGAAGGGTTAACCGTGGGCTGTTTAGGAACTACCTGCTTCTGGGGTAGTATTACATTGAGCCAAAGCCCCACGTCCTTCATTCCCCACCTAAGTGATGGGTGTATGGACAATTTCTGACGGAAAGACTCGTCATAATAAAACCAGCCTAGGCCACCAAAATTCTTATAAGCCTCTAGGATATGGTCAAGATGCTTAAAAAGGCCCCAGTACAATTCTGGGTGCTTTTCAGCTATTATGCCAGAATAAATGCAAGAAGCTTGCAACCAATTATTGAATGACCTGGCCACCGGCCTACTCCTGTCATCCTCGCACCTCTCTTCTCCCCTCTTTTCTGTTCTGACCATAAACTCTTTATGAGCCGGCAGGAGAGAAAGAATATCTAAGTACTCTCCCTTCCAAATTTTTTCTTTAACTACTATGCTCAAATGATACCCCAAAGGAGACATCTTGCAGGGCATACATCTTTCATGCAGGACTCAGGGACATTAACCTGGACAGGCGCAGCTGTGTGCAATGGCTCAGGGACTACATTTACATTCTGCATACCCATGCTAAAATCAGTCATAGAACTGTGCTGTGCTAAACTGACAGGAGAAGTAGAAAGTACAGTAGTTTGAGGGTTAACAGGCATAGAAGACAGAATAGGAGAAACAGCAGGAACTGAGATTTTATGAAACAGTGATTGAACAAGGGAGGACAGAGATCCCACTAAAACAGATAACACATTTAATTATTCTAACTCACCAGCTGCTGGAGGTTGTACCATATTTTGCTGTACCTCAGCCTCCAGCAGCACTTCAGGGTTTTGGACTTGAGCAGCCTGCCCGACCTGTAACTGCCCAGGCACCTCTGTGCACCGAGTGCCTTGCTGCATTGCTTCAGCTGTTTGCTGACAAGGAGACTGTATGGTGTGCTGCCTTCCCCTAGAGTCACTTGTGAGCTGCTGGGACTGTCCCCGCTGTCCTCTTCCTCCTGCTGGCGACTTTGAACAAGTCCGCCTCTTCTTTGTGTTCCGGCGGCTCCGAGATGACACACCGCCGCCATCCTCCTGTGTCCCTCTCAGCTGTTCCAGAGTCTCTTCGGTAACCTCCGGAGCTTCTATGCTTCTCCCCAGAGGCGCGCTCCTCCTCCCTCTCTCTCTCAGTGATGGCACCTGCTGTCTCCGCCCCGTGTCTTGTGGATACGCCTGCATACCGCCCACTGCTGAGCTGCCTCCACCTCCCTCTTCAGTCTGTAAGCTTTCTTCCTGTGAGGACAGTGCCAGACAGCGCCTCAGCCATGTCTCCCCTCCTGCACTGCCAGCTTTCTCAAGGAGCTGCATCACCAGGGACTCCATTATAAGTGGGGTAAGAGAGAGCCTTACTTGTGAGCTTCAATTTCCTTCTTGGTCCAGTGGGAAAGAGGAAAAGCCTCTTTCCTGCTGACCTTTTATAGCCTATCCCTACTTCCAGCACTTTCCATGAGCTCTGATTGGTTCTTCCCAGATACCTTACCTCAGCTTCCTTAAAGGGGCAGCCGCCCTAAATTACCTATAACTAAAGCTGTTAAATTAAATAATCTAAATGTGGTGGGGAGGCCACAACCTCAAGAAAGTGGACCCATATTGCGCCCCCTTTTTCATTAGCAGACACTCACACGGAAATCAAATAATTGCTTTAACCAAGACCCAATACATCTGAGACACTGATCCCGTTATCTTGCAAGAAAACAGGCGTCTGCTATGTGACAGATTACATACACACTGCTATACAACAACACCAGATAGTTGACACTTTTTTTTCTCCTTACATAAGATAATCAAACAACTGACAAGACACAAGAGTGCAGAGTATGTACTCTACAGACTGTTACCACCAAGTCTCCGTACAGTTCTCAGATACAAGAGAAACACATTGGTAAAGTGGTCAGTGACCTTATGTATTAAGTCGGGTTGGAGGGCGGTGGTGCAGCAAAAGGATAACTATACAGTTAGGTCCATATATATTTGGACACAGGCATAATTTTTGTTTTATCCAGGTATTTACCAAAACATATTCAAGCTATAGTTATACAATGGCTATGGATTGAAAGTGCACACTCGCGGGTTTAATTTGAGGGTATGTACATCCAAATCGGAGGAAGGGTTTAGGAATTACAGCTCTTAAGACTAGCCACCTCCCTTTTTCAAGGGACCAAAAGTAATTGGACAATATACCGTATATACTCGAGTATAAGTCGTTCCGAGTATAAGTCGAGGCCCTAATTTACCACAAAAAAAAAAATGGGAAAAACTTATTGACCCGAGTATAAGACGAGGGTGAGAAATGCACAGCTACTGTAAGTGGAAAAGAGGGTCAACAATGCCCATTTGCAGCCTCACTGTGCCCATTTGCAGCCATAGGTCCCCTGAGCTTCAAACTCGGTAGTTAAGGGTTCCTAGATGCCCCCTAGCTGCAGCCAAAATTTGGGGTCTCTGAACCCAAAGGGTCCCGAAATGACATTGCTGCAGATAGACACAGTTGACCGAATTTGGGGCCCCGTATATCGGGGCCACTTAGTGCTAAGAACCCCAAATTTGGTGTGCAAACCCAGTGGAACTAGCACCATAAAATATCCAAAGCTGGGGTTCCTAGCACCAAGTGGCCCTGAGATATGGGGCCCCAAATTCGGTTCGGAAAATGTCAAGCACTTTTCTGCAGCAGAGAATGACATTTTCCGAACTGATTTTGGGGCCCCTGTATCTCGGGGCCACTTAGTGCTAGGAACTTCAGCTTTGGATATGTTATGATACTAGGTCCACTGGGTTTGCATACCAAATTTGGGGTTTCTAGCACCAAGTGGCTCTGAGATATGGGGCCCCAAAGTCGGTTCAGAAAATGAATTTTTTTGCTGCAGAAAAGTGCTTGACTCGAGTATAAGTTGAGGGGGGCACTTTCAGCACAAAAAAATGTGCTGAAAAATTTGACTTATACTCGAGTATATACGGTAATCAAAAGCGGTTTCATGGCCGTGTGTGGGCTACTCCTTCATTATTTCTTCATCAGTTAAGCAGGTAAAAGGTCTAGAGTTGATTCTAAGTGTAGTATTTGCATTTGGAATCTATTGCTGTGAGCCCAAATCATGCGTTCAAGGGAGATGTCCATACAAGTGAAATAGGTCATTGTAATGCTTCAGAAACTAAACAAATCCATCGGACAGATAGCAGCAATATTAGATGTGGCCAAACCAACAGTTTGGTACATTCTGAGGAAAGAAGAAGGCACTGGTGAGCTTAGCAACATAAAAAGGCCTGGACGTCCACGAAAGACAACAGCGGTGGATGATCACAGGATCCTCTTTATGATAAAGAAAAATCCATTTACAACATCCAGACAAGTGAAGGACATTCTCCAGGAGGTGGGCGTATCATTGTCAAAGTCTACCATCAAGAGAAGACTTCACAAGAGCAAATACAGAGGGTTCACCACAAGGTGCAAACCATTCACAATCCTGAAGAATAGAAAAGCCAGATTAGACTTTGCCAAAAAACATCTAAAAAAGCCAGACCAGTTCTGGAAAAGCATTCTTTGAACGGATAAAACTAAGATTAATCTGTACCAGAATGACGGAACGAAAAAAGTGTGGAGAAGGCTTGGAACAGCTCATGATCCAAAGCACACAACATCATCTGTAAAACATGGTGGAGCCAGTGTGTTGGCATGGGCATGCATGGCTTCCAGTGGCACCGGTTATCGATGATGTGACAGAAGACAGAAGCAGCCGGATGAATTCTGCAGTGTTTAGAGATATACAGTATCTCACAAAAGTGAGTACACCCCTCACATTTTTGTAAATATTTTATCTTTTCATGTGACAACACTGAAGAAATGACACTTTGCTACAATGTAAAGTAGTGAGTGTGCAGCTTGTATAACAGTGTACATTTGTTGTCACCTCAAAATAACAACACATAGACATTAATGTCTAAACCGCTGGCGACAAAAGTGAGTACACCCCTAACCCTTTTGGTTTGCGTTTTTAAAAGGAGTTTTCTGGCAGGAAAAAACGCTTAACGCTCCTAAATGACTATACAAAAACACTTTATATCGGTGTTTTTTTAAGCGTAGTGTGCATGGACCCTAAGAGCCCGTTCACACTCAAAGTGCAGGAGAGCCGCGTTCCCGCACCACATTGTGATCTGCCGCAGGGGTCAGTTCAAGTTAATGACACCCTAAACGCAGGTTGCAAATGCATTGTATTTACCCGCACCAGATTGCATAGTACAAAAGTACCAGGCAATACGGTTGCCGCACGTTTCACAAAGCAGTGCATGTACTACTTTTGGTGTTGTGCGATTTTAGTCCATTTAAAATGAATGGAGCTAAAATCGCACCGCAGAGAACTGCATGAGAAGCGCATAAGAACCACACAGCGCTCTGCACTTCCTCCATTCATAAACCGTCTTGCATTCTTTACACAGGATATGATTCGTTCTGTGAATGGAGGCGGTGCAGATGAACTTCAAAATCTCCTCTCCTCCAATCACAGAATGCCTTGCATTTTGTAAAAAAGAATACCAGAGGCTTTCTGCATAGAGGAGGGGCAGAATTAGTGACTCACTATAATTAGTGTATCCCAGCTGAATGTTTGTACTGTATGGGCTGAATGGAATTAAGAATTTCCCCCAAAATGTAAAACATGGTATGCTATTATTCACCAAATTGTCAGTTGTTTAATCCTTGTAAAAATTACATTTAAAGAAGAACTCTAGATAGATAAGTAAAACAAATGAATGCAGCTTTGTAATCATTAGAACATCGTTCAATGTATTTTTTAAATGCAAGCAATGCAAGTACCTGAATGTGGCCTGATAATCAGCTGCTTGCAGCCCCTGTATAGCAGAGTTGGAGTGTAAAAGGAAGAAGCAGCACAAGGAGCCAATCAATTCACACGCTGACAAAAAGTACACCCCATAGGAGGAGAGAGCAGAGTGACAGAGGGATGAGGTCATCACTGCTGCTTCTCCCTTCACTGTCCAGTCACAGGCTGGGGCGAGACCTGGGCTCAGAGGAAGTGGGTTTTATTATGCTCAACATCAGGCGGAGGACACCCAGGGGCAGAAGATAAGTATTCTGGGAAAAAATAAACTCTAGCTAAATATTGCAGTAAAAGTTAGTTTTCTTATTTTATCTATAAAAAAATGTTTCTGGAGTTCTGCTTTAACGTGGAAAAGGCTGCTGACTTATGATATAAAGTATTAGAAGGAATGCGATATTCCTGCCTCTCTCATTGCTTCATATTAGAAGGAAGGTGTTAATACATTGCAGACATGTTACATTTTTGCAGCCTGAGGCACAAGCCCAATTCACAGCAATCTGCTCTCATGCTGCATGGGATAAGAATGTGGAGTTATTCTCCCTGGAAAAAGAAGTGTCAGGATGAGAAACTACATCTGAAAATGTATTATCACAGTTACTGTGGTTTTCAAAAACAGGAAATCTTAGTGACAGAGCTTGGTGAACTATGCTGTACATTTTCCCTTTGGCAAGTCTCCTCACACAGAAGATACAGAGAGAGCCGCCATCCCAGCTATCCACGTAGAATGGTTTGCTGGATTCCCTTCCACGCTCCAAATGGAGAAGTTTCCTCTATCTTATTTTTCATTTCTGTCATTATGCATGAAAAGCTGGGGGAGGAAAGGGCACTATGTCCATTTATACAGTCATTAACACATAAATAACTACAGTGTGTACTGGTCATGCTTAAATCAGAAAGTATAGAGCAAAGCTACCCAACCTTTTTACCCCAGAGAGAATCTGGAAATAATTTTCAGGCCTCAGGGAACTCATGCTAAAATAAAATACAATTTTATCAGGTGTCAGTGGGAGCAATGACCCATACATTCGTGGTCAAGAAACAATGGCCCACTTGCATTGGTGGTCAAGAACGAATGGCCCACTTGCATTGGTGGTCAAGAACGAATGGCCCACTTGCATTGGTGGTCAAGAACGAATGGCCCACTTGCATTGGTGGTCAAGAACGAATGGCCCACTTGCATTGGTGGTCAAGAACGAATGGCCCACTTGCATTGGTGGTCAAGAACGAATGGCCCACTTGCATTGGTGGTCAAGAACGAATGGCCCACTTGCATTGGTGGTCAAGAACGAATGGCCCACTTGCATTGGTGGTCAAGAACGAATGCCCCACTTGCATTGGTGGTCAAGAACGAATGCCCCACTTGCATTGGTGGTCAGGGGGTATTGCCCCACTTGCATTGGTGGTCAGGGGGTATTGCCCCACTTGCATTGGTGGTCAGGGGGTATTGCCCCACTTGCATTGGTGGTCAGGGGGTATTGCCCCACTTGCACTGGAGGTCAGAGAAATGTCTGACTTACATTGATGGTGAGGGAAGAATGCCCCCTTACATTAGTGGTCAGGGAAGAATGTCCCCCTTGCATTGGTGGTCAAAGAAGAATGTCCCCCTTACATTGGTGGTCAGGGAGGAATGCTCCACTTACACTGCTGGTCACCGAGTAATGCACCACTTACATTGGTGGTCAGGGAAGCTTGCCCCTCTTACAGTGGTTGTCAGTGGGAAGTATACCACTCTTACAGATATCTAAAATGATCATTGGTGTCATGCCGATGCATTGAACCACTAGGGTACAATTGCAGCTTGGATGACAACGGGTTAAATTGAGTAGTCTCACTGACCACATATTTGTGCAGTGCTTACCTTGCTCTTGCACATTTATTTGTAACTGTATTACATATGGACATTTGCACTAAAGCAAAGCACCCACATTACAGTGTACCACAATCTATGGTAATATACTCTGCTTCCCAAAAAAAAGAAAAAAGAACCGGTCCAATTTGAAGTACATTGGCGGCCTATCCAAAATGAACGGGTTGTGCTGCCTTAACGCACTGCACATTTGCCCCTCACCACTCTATCCAAGACTAAAGAAAAAAAAATGTTTTGGCTTTAACTACACTTTAAGGGTCCCTTTAGACTACTGTGTTGTGGTGAGCAAAGCGTGCATCAATGTGCAGTGCCGTACTGTACAGGAGCTGCCAATACACATTGCATGGCAGTGCGCAACAATTAATGGTGTAGGGATGCTAACTGGTCCTATAAAGTGGATCTTAACTGCATCTGAGCACCATTAACCAAAAACACTATTTAAATTATTTTTAATATTAAAATTAAACCCCCCCATCCATCTATAAGAGAAAAGGGAAAATGCGCAAACCGGTACTAACTCAAGAATGAATGGAGTAGCTGCCAACATGCAAAGTGTTCACACACAAATAAAACTGAAAAAGGAAAAAGTATGTTGCGCAAACTCAGTAAAAATGCAACAAATCCTGTAAACAATAACACTAAAATGACCGTGCTAAACTAAATTATGGAAGACTATTAATTCAACATGTATAGCAATAATAGTAACACAATACAATAAAAATTTCCACGATGTGAATAATAAAGTGCAAAATTGTAAATATATATAAACATACATACATACATACATACATACATACATATATATATATATATATACATACAAACACACATACATTCATACTTTTCCCTTTTCCACATCCATCTATGTCTCCATGCTTTATTTTGTTGAGAAATCACTTAGCCCCTAGCATTTCTGGCCGTGGCCATGTTGAGTAAGGGCAAAGGAATAATGTAGCATTTACTCCCTGGAATCCATCTGCCCTTAGCTCAAGCATGCATGCAGGAGAGTGTGCTTAGCTGAACAAATCCCTCCTTCCCTCCTGAAAACTCCTGGGATGTAGGACATCATTTGCCTAGGCAGAAAAAAAAAAAGTAGTAACTGAAGAAAATGTTAAAAAAAAAAGTTTAAAACAACTAAATATAACAAATATACTTTCTTATCTATTTACTAATGCTAGCAGCATAGGGATTAAAAATAATGATGACTGGGAGAGTGAAGTTCCACTTTAAGGCTCATTGACACCTCTGAATGGAATCATAACACGTGTTACTGCACTGCCACAGGCCATAGATCTGAATTTGGGCCCCCAACAGAAAATCATTATGCGATAATGTGCATTTCTGATCGCTTTTTATATGTTATTTGTTAACCCCTACACTGCCTGAGGATCACAAACAATGCTTAAACTAGTTGCATCTTTGGCATTTATCAGACTGTATATAACCACCATTAGTACATTCATACAATATGCAGGCTGCTCATTATTCCATCATAACAGGATACAGGCCAAAAAAATAAAAAAAGGTACATGGGGAAATGACAATATCATTATCCTTTAATTTAGGATCAAAGGCAGGACAAGTTGTGCTCTCCAAAGATGAAAGACAAGCATATATCAAGCCATCGTCCCAATTACTGTTTGATTGAGAAGAGACACCAGATGCCAGTGTAGAGGGGACCGTATTCTGGATTGTCCTAGCCGTTCAAATCACGAGCAGAAATCTCATTTTCTTTTTGACCCCCCCCCCCCCCTTCCTTTCCTTCCCCACACACATCCTCTCCATTGAAAGATTGAAAGGAAACATTAGAAATAGAGGTTTGATAAAGCAGAGAAAATCCCAGTTGACACACTTGGCTCTAAGCCGGGTTCATGTTCTATGATCACCTGGCCTCATTTTGTTTAATGATAGTTGTGTGGCCATCATACAGATTCCTGGCTTCAATATGATCGAAGGCCCAATGCATGAGATGCCGGCGTTTAGGTGCGGGCACAGGTACAACATTCGGCCTTGATGCCCACAGTCTGTCCAGCTTTATAAGAGGTTGAGAGCTGCTGTGGCTGGATGGTGCACCTAGCGAAACCTACATTTAAAGGCAGTATGTCTCCAGGGATGAATACATGGAAAACGAGCAGCCTGACTTCTAGACATTGGTTTCTGGGTGGTTCCTGGGTACATACTGCCCTAAATGTAGATACCGCTAGGTGCACTGTCCAGTCCCATGAAGGGGCAGCAGCGGGCAGCCTCTTATAGTATGGCAGGGTGCCGGCAGCGGGGCTGGACAATGCACCTGTACCCTCTGCCGACACCTAAACACCGAAGCCTAAAGCACCGGGGATAAACGCCCAGTGTGCACGTTACTGAACTGGAACAGCGGCATTTTACATGTTTCTCTTACAACAGGTTTCTATTAAACATGGAATTACCAATGCAAGCATATCAGTAACTTTGCAAAACTGCACAAATAAACTCCTGAATCTCCCTAAGTCTGCCAGGGGGGCATCATTTGGGAGAATGCCATCAAAGCATTTCGGGCCTCTTCCCTTCCCCTTGAGATCACTCAGACTGCACATTGTAACTATGGGGGGAGGGTGTTCTCTATTGGGTGACCTTTGTGGTTTGCTCTGCCAGAGCTCACATGATCAGAGCCATGTCCTGCCAGCTTCTGGATAAACTGTGGCTGAGAGCTGTCAGAGATAGCTTGGTCAGTGAGCTGGGAGCGTGCAGCGAGTGTACGCTTTACATAAAACCCTAGGCCGCCATGGATTGCTTAGACCTATAATAGATGACATATATTAGTTTGAGATGAGAACAAAATTTTGGCCATATAAAGTGTGCTAATGACATTCAGGAACAAGCTTCCTGGTTTGCGTTTCATAATGCGAGCTACGTCGAGGCTTGGTATCCTTTGCACATGCTCAGATCGTAATTCGTTCTTTGGACGAAAACGAGGCTTGAATAGAGAGGAAGCATTATAACGGGAGCCATATCGAGGCTTGGTATCCTTTGCACATGCTCAGATTGTAATTGAAACTCAGATGAAAACGAGGCTTGAATGTAAGGAAGTACTATAAATGGCGATGGTTCACTGCGTCGCCCATGCCCCTTTGAAGACGTGACCTATCACGAAACATGTAGGGCGTGGCTACGCAGTGTACGCCAGATCGCCATAGAGCCCCATGTAACCTAGCACGGGCGTCTGTTGTTTTTATGTTTTGCTGGCTTTTATGTTTTGGATGTTTTAAAGATGCCTAGTTGTCTGAGGCAATAAATTTCCCCTTTTTTACATACTATACCATTGGAGTTTTTTCTTTCTCCCCTTCTTTACCTACGAGTCCAAACGAGGGAGTGTTTACATCAATGCGGAAGTGTCGGAACCATCTCCAGCTGTGTGGTGAGCTGACATCTACTGTCCCTGCAGAGGGCTAAATCTGCATGCTTCTAAGACCTTGCTATAAAGGAGGTCCAACGTGTCTGGTAAGGATACATCTATTATCAACCTTCGGATCCACTGGTGGTTGGAGGTCCTTTCACGTCCCCTTATTCCTTTATACACACACTAAGGAATACAATTCATGAACTTTGGATATGCGTTTTTCCTGCGACTCAGGATGCAATTTTGAACTTTTTCACTTATGACTTTGCACTTTTGTGGAATAACCTTTGTTTGTTTGTTTTTTTCTTTTTTGCACACCAGTTTATAACTTTATTGTTGGTTTATATGTATGCAATGGTCAATATTAGTATTTGACTTACATGTCGCTGTTTGCTCTGTAGCATAGCAACTTTCTAATTCACTTACAATTATCTTTGATGGTGTTTTTTTTATATATTTTTTTATTTATTTGTTTATCTACTTATGATAATCATGTAGTAATATAGATTTAAATATCTAATGCAAGCGCACAATTTTTTCTTTGTATGCATATATGTGCATACCTCCGCAACATCTCCAAAACTCGACCCTTTCTGACTAATGACACTACAAAACAACTTATTCACTCTTTGATTTTTTCCCGCCTCGACTATTGCAACTCTCTCCTTAATGGCCTACCCTTAAGCAGGCTATCCCCCCTTCAGTCTATTATGAATGCTGCTGCTAGACTAATACACCTCACTAATCGATCCGTGACTGCTGCTCCTCTCTGCCAATCCCTTCACTGGCTTCCCCTACCCCACCGTGTAAAATTCAAAATGCTAACCATAACATACAAGGCCATTCACAACATCGCCCCCATCTACATCACCAACCTCATCTGCAGATATCGCCCAAATCGCCCCCTCCGCTCCTCCCAGGACCTCCTGCTCTCTAGCTCCCTTGTTACCTCCTCCCATGCTCGCCTTCAGGACTTCTCCAGAGCCTTTCCCATCCTCTGGAATTCCCTGCCCCAGTATGTCCGATCAGCCCCTACCCTGTCCACCTTTAGGAGATCCTTGAAAACTCATTTATTCAGGGAAGCCTATCCCACACCCACATAACTGTCCCTGAGCCACCCCCATCAAATCATTCTTTGCAGCTATTACCTTTTGTACCACCACCCCCTCCCTTTTAGAATGTAAGCTCTACGAGCAGGGCCCTCCTGTACCTTTTGTATTGTACTGTAATTGTGTTGTCCCCCTTATACATTGTAAAGCGCTGAGTAAACTGTTGGCGCTATATAAATCTCGTATAATAAATCTCGTATAATAATATATGTGTGGCAGATGTGCCATAAAGCCCACTTTTCCTGTCGCTGCATGGATGTGCCAAGTTGTTAGAAAGGAGTTACCTAAATAAATGTACTACTGCATAATTACCTGCCAATATAATATTTTAAGGGCTCATGTCGATGGGTGTTGTTTACTTGGGTTCAATGTGCACTTGGAACGCACTTTAAACGCAGGTTGGCAAAATCATACTTATTTATGTTGCTCTGCATTCCTTTGGAACCAACAGGTCCTATCAAGGTGTGAAATGCAACATTTAATTGTCAAACACTATATTGAACACAGCTGCATGAATTCAGATTTAAAAAAGCGGCAAGCCGCATTTAACAGGAACACCTATCGACAATTCCTTTAGGGTGAAGTTCCTCTTTATGTCCTCCTTCCCCTCTCCTCTACCACATTTGGCATTATACATTTTTTTTGGGGGGGGAGAGAGCTTCTAGTTTTGACAGGTAACGGATCCAGCTTCTGCTCGGATTGCCTAGGCCATGGGTGTCAAACTCAATTTTATTGCGGGCCGCATCAGCATTATAGTTGCCCTCAAAAGGCCTGTTGTAACTAAGACTAGATGTCCAAGGCACCCCCCCTACTGACATCAGATGTACCCTCCTTTTCATCACAGTGCACCCCCTTACCTTGTGCTGCTGTTTGGAAGAAGCTGGGGGCAGATCTGGGAAGCAGAAAGTGCAGGGTCTGGAGGAGGACCAGAGAAGGGCTGGAGTTATCAGTCTAGAGATGAGGGATGCTGCCGCTGCATAGAGAAGCACAGGATCTGTAGGAGAATTTCTGTCCTCTCTTTCTGCTGCAGGACTTCTGAGATGGGGGTGGGGGAAAGTCGAGGCCTCTTCATGGCTGCACGGAGAAGCACAGGATCTGGCGGAGGAGTTCTGTCCACCTCTCTGCTGCCAACTGCTGAGACATGGTAAGGGTGGAGATGAGGTGGGGTGCCGCAGCTGCAGGAGAGGTACGAGGGCACATGAAATGGCTTGGCAGGCCAGATTCGGCCCATGGGCCTTGTGTTTGACACATGTGGCATAGGCTATCTGAGCAGAAGTTCGGCCTACCCTCTCTGCCCACAGCCTTCTAGGATATGTCACAGATCCCAGAAAGCTGCGGGACCATTCACAAAATGCAGCATGGCCGGCTGTGAAGCCACAAAGAGTCACAGCTGGCTTCCCACGGTAAATAGGCTTGCACCGGGGACCTGAAGATTGGTGAACAGGACAAGTGAGGACAGTGCTGGATCCCTGGACAGGTAAGTGTCCTTTTTTTAAAAGTCAGCAGCTACAGTATTTGTAGCTGCTGACTTATTTTTTTTTTCTCTAGGGTGAAGATCCTCTTTAATACTTGCAGGAGATAATTGCTACTTTTCAGTAAAGGTACTTCTGCAATTGCAGAATACATACAACCTGCCATTATAAAAGAGTACAGTCCAAATAGTCTAGGCCAGGGAAGATGAATACAGCTTGATCGCAGAGTTTCAGTTTGCCTTTCCATAGGAAGGAAAATAATAGGTTGTAATAGGATTATCTATCACAGAAGGGAAGCTAAACTCCTCAGGGCCCAGATGGAAAATGTGAGTTGGGCTCCTTCGACATTTCCTTATTATTAGTAACACGCACCATGTACATAAGTATAAAAGGTAATCTGTGCATCGCCCACATGGCCTATGTCCAATATGAAGGATGCAATCTGATTTCAGGCTGCAGGTTGCTGAGGACAGGCCTGTGCTCCCCCTACTCTTATGCTACATCGTTCGGGCCAAGTAATTAGCTTACCAAGCACCTAGTACTGCATTATGTCAGCACAGAGGAAGAGGTGCTCCCTCATACCCAGAATAACGGGTAGTACTTACCAGCATAATAGGGTGGCAGGGGAACTGGAGAAGGCAAATTTTGGTATAAGTAAGTAAGTGAGTAAGTTTTGGTATAAGTACAACTAGAGGCAAAACTACTTTTTTTTTTCATATTGAATAGAGTTTTGGATGAGTAAGAGCAGCGTTTTTATGTATTGCTATACTGGTTGATTTTGATCATTGCTAGTGTACCGTTTTTATGCTGCTACATTCAGATGAATAAAAGTGCTACATATGATACCTTACTTTTGTCATTTGGTGGAATAAGCGGCAGTGTCCCCTAAGGCCTCATGCACACGGGGCGTTAGAAAAAACGAGCTGCAAAGCCACTACCAACGCCAGGAAAAAGCGTCTGGAAAAACATGCTTTTAGTAGCTTTTTGCATTGGCGTTATTGTGCGTTTAGCCCAGCTAGCAGTGTTTCTCATGCCTCTATTCAAAATCAAATGTTCCCTATGGGAGCCCACTGATTTGAATAGAAGTCGCACCAGAAGTCGGATCATGATGATCCGACTTGGGGTGCCGGCTTGTGTGCTGAGGATCTTGAAGGGGAACCCCTCATCAAAATGAAAAAAAAAAAAAAAAGAAAAACTGGGGTGGGGTGGGTGGGGGTCTGGTATGGATTTTAAGGGGAACCCCCACACAATTTTTTTGTACCACCCCTCCCCCAAAAAGATCCATACCAGACCCTTATCCAAACATGCAGCCCTGCACGTCAGGAAAAGGGGGGGGGGGAAGACGAGCAAGCGCCCCCCCCTCCTGGACCATGCCAGGCCACATGCCCTCAATATGCAGGGGTGGGTGCTTTGGAGCAGGGGGGGCTGCCCCTGCCCCCCCACCCCAAAGCAACTTGCCCCCATGTTGATTAGAGGACCAGGCAGGACAGGTATTCTTTTCTTTGGATAGAGTTTAATCTTTTTTTAATTTCATTTTTAATTTATTTTTGTACCCAACAAGAGTGGTGTCTTCTATTTATATGTCAGCGCTAAAAAGAAGATCCCTCTACCTGTCTTTGAAACTTGGGAGGTATATATTGGCCTGACAGTGGCTTTAACCATAAAGACTGTGGTTAGCACCCCTGCCTTGCAGCACTGGGCCCCCTGGCTCAAAAAAAGGGGCCATTATCCGGTGCATGATGGGGTGGTGATGTCACAAGGGGCCGGGGCCTCCAGATGATGTCACCAGATGGCCCCGCCCCATGTCTAAGTAATAGCACATGGCGGCCCTAGTATTACAACGGGAAAACGCGCTGAGACAACATTGGAGGAAGAACAGAGGCAGAAGACAGCGGAGAGGGGAGACCCGGCAGAAGACAGCACAGGGAGGAGAAAAACCGGAGAGGGGGAGAAGAAATCAGCGGGGGAGGGAGAAGAACTGGAGGAGGAAGACATTGCCGGAGGAAGAAGAAATCAGAAGAGACGCCAGAGCTGCCTTAATAAATTACTTTAAAAACTTCTGAAGTGTTTTCATTCTTGACACTTTTTTTGGGGGGGTGAATGGGTGGGGGTACAATGTACCCCATAATCATTCACATGGGGATGGGGGGCTGGGATCTGGGGGCCCTCCTTGTTAAAGGGGGCTTCCAGATTCCAATAAGCCAACCAACCACAGACCCTGACAACCACCAGCCAGGGTTGTTGGGAAGAGGCCCTGGTCCCCATTAACATAGGGACAAGGTGCTTTGGGGTGGGGAGGCACAGGCCCCCCCCTGTCCCAAAGCACCCACCCATGTTGAGGGCTAGTGGCCTGGTATGGCCTCGTTCATCCCCCCCCTTTTCCTGACCTGCCGGGCTGCACATTCGGATATATATGGATCTTTGGGGGGGGGACCCCCCACACCATTGGCGTGGGGGTTCCCCTTAAAACCCATACCAGACCGAATGGTCTAGTATCGTATTGGGGGGGGAACCTCACGCCAGTTTTTTTTTTTATTTTGGCGAGGGGTCCCCCTTCAAGATCCTCAGCATACACGTCGTGCCCCAAGTCGGATCATCATGAGCCGACTTCTATTCAAATCAATGGGCTACCATAGAGAACCACTGATTTTGTATAGGGGCACGAGAAACGATTGACAAGGCAATCCATCTATTCCTGAAAAGTGTAGTTGCTGCATATTGTATATCAGCGCATGCTTTTTGGGGAGTGTGCCTTGCATGTGGGGAAGGCAACTTTAACCATAAAGACTGTGGTTAGCACCCCTGTCTTGCAGAACTGGGCCCCTTGGCTCAGAAAAGGGGGCTCTTTGGTTTAAATATCTATTACTATCTGCATGGAGCTTGTTCTCAATGTGCTTGCATATGTTTCCTCAGAGTATGCGGATTTGCTCTCACACAAAGACATGCTGGTAGGTTAATTAGCTCCTGTTAAAATTGCCCCTAGTGTATGTATATATGCGAGATAGGTACTTTAGATTGTAAGCTCCATGAGGGCAGGGACTGATGTGAATTTACAGTATGGAAAGCGCTGTGGAAATTGTTAGCGCTATGAAATAAATAAAAAATGGCTTGTTTTCTCGTGTCCCAGTACTAGCCCTTCACTGCTGCTCACATGATAAATTACGCCGGGACACGAGAATAAATGGCGCATACAGCAGACTCCGGTCAGAAAGCTCATTTCTGGCCAGCTTGGAAATTGCAGGGGGCACGTCCGATTTTCACAAAGATAAGTGAAATAGTCTCAGACTGAAAGCAGAAATGGGATGTAATGTTTAGCTGCACCTCAGGCAGTCTCCTCTGAAAAATTGGATGTGGAGGACAGTAGGCTGCTTTCACGCTGATCAGTTTTTCTTCAGTTTTTGCCTTACAAAAACCAGAAGAAAAATACATGACCCGTAAATCTTATGGAACGTTTCACACCTGTCAGTTGCGGGTCAGATGCATATATGAAAGTCCCGCAAGCTGCAATTTGGTGCGAATTCAAAACTGATTTAAAAACGTACTTGCCCATCAAAGAGCGCAACCGCTGTTTGGTGCGTTTTTTGAGTCTCATCTCCTTTTGTACAGGTGCAGGCTGATGTCAGGCAACCAGAAAACACACCAGAAATGTATCAAAAATGCATATGCATTTTTTCAATGGAGCAGTGTGAAACCAGCCATACTGAAGAAGGAAGGAATGGGAAAAACAGCACTGAGTCACACAGGTAATGCAACTTTTACCCATCCTCTACCAACTCATCAACATCACACTGCCAACACAATCAAGCATTCATTTTTTTTTCTATTGCATTGTACAAAAACATGCCACAGTCACTCACAGAGCAAATATAAAAGGGATACCAAGCGCTGGCATATAAACAAATGTGTACAAGTATATATTCTTAGGGCCGGTTCACATCTAACAACATGCTGAATTGCACAGGAACGCGGTCCGCTGTGATCTAACTTCCCGTTGGTTTGAATGGTTTTCGCCCCCCCCCAAAAAAAAACCATCGGCTGTCACTGGTTAGCAGATATGTATGAATTATACTTGGAGCATAAGGATATCGACTAGTGTCGAAAAAAAAAAAGTTTCTTCTATTTGCATTTGGTGATCCAGCCAGCAAGTCTGTTTTTCAAAATAAGCTCTCCAGGAGAATGTATCAGCTTTGCACAGAGCAGCCCTGATTCTCCTCTTCTGGGGTCCCCCCGCTGACACTCCTGGCTCCTTCCCCCTGCCGAATGCTCCCATAGCAAGCTGTCCACTATGGGTGCTCTTATGCGGGGCTTGATTCCAAGTCGCGCTGTGTGTGTCCATGGACACATATACAGTGCAGCTTGGTCCCACCACCCCACTCTTTTCTCACAGACTGTGATTGGCAGCAACAGGAGCCAATGGCTCCTGCTGCTGCCTCTATGTCCAGTAAGGAAAGAGGGAGAGAGCAGAGAGAGGGAGCCGAGAGAACGGAGCAGAGATGCCGGGGGACAGATGTAGCATCAGACCGATGCTACATCCACCTGGTAAGTATAATTATGGGAAAAAAGCCAAACCCAACTTCTTCTTTAACAACGCACTACATAATTGTTCTAGCTTTCCCCACAGTTCTATTTACACAGAAGGACTGGAACAGCTGCCAAACTTGTTGAGTTTTGGATAGAGAGAGGAAGGATTAGGACCTCTTTCAAACTTTAGCGCAGTCTGTTACACTGCAAGAAGGATACTCTCACACTTCTAATGAAAGTTGTCACAAGAAGGGGAAATCTCCCTAGGGCACAATTGTCTCCACTCACTTTCTGTCATCCCACCCCTATTCCCTTCCTCTCTCAGCATCATACAATTTTTTTTGTTACCTTTTCCGAGGAATCCTCCCTGCATTCCCTGGATTTTAACCAAGGTAAGGTATGCAGGAGCCTTCTGGTATACCCACATCAAGCATCCTCAGGAGGCCTCAGGGTACTCAACTGCGGATGCACCATGGTGTGTCATCAGGGGGCTGGCAGTCTCTTACTGGTTCTTGTTGCTGGCCCCCTGATGATTCACTGCGGCAAATGTAGGTCATTGACGGGCCAGCTGCAGAAACTCAGAGGATACGGCCGGCTCCAATGATGTCAGAGAAGATATGGTGGTGAAGAACCTGGTCTAAAGCAGTGGGGTAGCGGATTCCTTTAGAACAGTGGTCGCCAACCTTTCGGACCTCCTGGACCACTAAAAACTCACAACCTTGAATCCCGTGGACCACGGATTTTGTGGATAACCCAGCAAAAATGGTATAGGCGCTGGGAGGGTGGTGAAGTTCATCTTTAAGGAAATGGTCTCTCACATTTGATTATGTGTACGGGACTGGAAATGAGAGACAGAAACAGCAACTAAAACCCCCTCCTTCTTGCTCGAATTTTACAATCCCTCTCCTCATACCCACATAACACTGTATTTGTAGAGCATCTGCAAATGATGTGAGGCCAATGACACAAGTATTTATGAGAAAACTCTAGAGTATGTTAATGGCCTGCATGCCTCTAGATATAAACAATTCTCAGTGCTTTGCATGCTGGCAGTTCTAGAGAAATATTAGAAAGATTGCAACACTTGAAAGGAGCAAATAATTTTGTATTTTATGGTTTGAGAAATGTGGCCAGTTGTGTTGTGCAACCTTTGCATGCTCTTCAGCGCTTTGGGTAAGTCATAAATAAGACGAATATGTGCTGAAATAAAAAAAATTAAAAAAGAGCATAACCTGCAGACAACCGGGGCTGTGCTACAGACATTGCACTTGGCAATTATGTGCTACAAAGTCTCAATAACGGCACTAGATCAATGTCTGCCTGGGGAATCTCACTTTAATTCATCCGCATACATCTTTCTGCTACACGTAACCTCAACATAAACCATGGCTTTCATAAAGATAAATGTTTTTTAAATTAATATGTATCTTCTAACAGGTAATTTTTAAGGAAATCACAACAATCTGCCACATCTTTCAGCAAATGGATTTTCTGCTTCAGTGCTTTTGCATGGAGCGTATCCAGGTAATACAGCAGTTCTTGCAACTACAGATTTTTGTCAATACTGGAGTAATTGTCACTTCTTCGTATCATAAGCAGGCCCATTCATTAACTGACACATAGAACAACTAACCTGAAATCAGCTTTTCACTGGCCTGATTGCGGTGAAGTCGGGTTACTGCACTTTGCACTGTCCGATTCATCTGATTCACTATAGGTTCTGGTACCATTCAGTATGCAACAAAACAGAATTGGCTATTTCCCTAGGCACCACCAACATGGACATGTGGACCATAACGAAGGGAGGGTTATCAATTGTACTACCAAGTACCATCAGCTGTACCACCAAGTGCTTACAGCCAGCAAATAGGGTAATATTGCAAAGCACTGTGATTGTACTCAAATAATTTAATGGCCTCTTTGGCGAATTACAATCCCATCATCACTACAGCTGCGATTGCATGTCCTTCACGTTATGCCAAAAAGCCAAAACTTAGCCCTATAAAATGCACATAGAGGGCCAGTTCACACCACATGCAGTCCAGTGTGGTTTTTTTTCTGCATCAAAAACACATGGAAAGTAGGTTATATGGTTTCCAGTGGCACAGTTCACATCTGTGCCATCAGTTCCAAAAAAAAAAAAAAGAAGAAGAACATGCTGCATTTTTTTCTACACCAGTCTGTACTGGAATGCAGTATAAATGCATCAAAAATGCACCGGATTATATATTAGGGCAATGTGAACCCCTGCTCCCTTGACAGTGTTTGGGCCTGGAGGTAGGTTGCCCAGATGCAAAGAACTTCATTGTGGGAGGTGGGGTATGGAGTGTTCAATTATTTCACAGGGACTCCAGCAGAAGACCAATGCCATAATGTCAAGGTAAGGGCACCGTATGGTAATTTGCAATTTAAAGTACAAGTCCAAAGCCTTACACATCAGGGCCAGTGTGCATGGGGCCTAAGGAGAGTTGTAAAAAATATTATTAAAGTATAACTAAAGGCACAACTTGTACAGAGTGGAGATGGATTAGAAAACCTGCCCTACACTTGCTATCCTCTACTCTTATGCTCCAGTGGTGGACTGTTCCTTTGTGTACTTACCTCAATGGAGGGCTTTGGGCTTTTCACTGAACTTGATAATGTCAGAGGACCTATGACTTGCGCAGCGTGGGCGAGAAGAGGCTGCGGGAATCTGTCTTACATGCTGGAGTGGATCTACAAAAAACCATGACTTTCCATGGCTGGCTTCTTAAGCATGTGTACAATTCCAGATTAATAAGCCATTACCCATTTGTTGGCCCCCAACTTCTCCTCAAGAAAACGTTCTTCTATCCACAAAAGTCAGTACAAATATATTTTATAAAAATATCCAGCACTTAACATACATTGAGACTTGTGAACTCCACACAGAAGCAATTATATTTGTAGGTAGAGTAGTGTTAAGCGATGCACAACCCTTATTATCATCATATGAAAGTATGAATCATCGTAGGAGTTGTGAAGTACTTTCCGTTAGAAATTTCCTAATTTCCCTTTTAAATTCATTTTAAATTCACTTGAGTAATTTGTTCTGCTTAAAGGTAAACTATAATATTTGGTCAATTTAACTTTTTTTTAACATTTACAACGCTTTTAACTGATATTTTACATACGTTTTTATTACTTTTATAAATCTTTATTGACAGACATTTAATATAGGGGTATATGATGTACTTGCTCATTAACAGCCTCTGTCTACATAAAAATCTATAGGAGTCATTATGAAGGGATGGTGTGTTCCTCCACTCAGACATTTAGTAGTATGCGTGTCGCAGCTTAACCACTTGACGACCGCCTCACGCCGATGTACGTCGGCAAAGTGGCACGGACAGGCAAAATCACGTACAGGGTACGTGATTTGCCTTCCGCGGGTGGGGGGTCCGATCGGACCCCCCCCCGGTGCCCGAGGCGGTCGTCCTATGTCCAGCGGCGATCGGTGATGAGGGGGAGACCATCCGTTCGTGGCCCCCCCCTCGCGATCGCCGCCGGCCAATGAAAACGCTCCTTTGCTGCTGTATGCTAAACAGCAGCAAAGGAAGTGATGTCATCTCCCCTCGGGTCGGTATTTTCCGTTCCGGCCCGAGGAGAGACGACAAGTATGTGAGTGCACAACACTACACACACACAGTAGAACATGCCAGGCACACAAATCACCCCGATCCCCCCCCCGATCGCCCCCCGATCCCCCCCCAATCACCCCCCCCCCCTGTCACAAACTGACACCAGCAGTTTTTTTTTTTTTTTTTTTCCTGATTACTGCTAGCTGTCAGTTTGTGACAGTTACTGTGTTGGCACAGTTAGTATTACCCCCCTTTAGGTCTAGGGTACCCCCCTAACCCCCCCTAATAAAGTTTTAACCCCTTGATCACCCCCTGTCACCAGTGTCGCTAAGCGATCATTTTTCTGATCGCTGTATTAGTGTCGCTGGTGACGCTAGTTAGTGAGGTAAATATTTAGGTTCGCCGTCAGCGTTTTATAGCGTCAGGGACCCCCATATACTACCTAATAAATGTTTTAACCCCTTGATTGCCCCCTAGTTAACCCTTTCACCACTGATCACCGTATAACCGTTACGGGTGACGCTGGTTAGTTCGTTTATTTTTTATAGTGTCAGGGCACCCGCCGTTTATTACCGAATAAAGGTTTAGCCCCCCGATCGCCCGGCGGTGATATGCGTCGCCCCAGGCAGCGTCAGATTAGCGCCAGTACCGCGAACACCCACGCACGCAGCATACGCCTCCCTTAGTGGTATAGTATCTGAACGGATCAATATCTGATCCGATCAGATCTATACTAGCGTCCCCAGCAGTTTAGGGTTCCCAAAAACGCAGTGTTAGCGGGATCAGCCCAGATACCTGCTAGCACCTGCGTTTTGTGCCTCCGCCCAGCCCACCCAAGTGCAGTATCGATCGATCACTGTCACTTACAAGGCACTAAACGCATAACTGCAGCGTTCGCAGAGTCAGGCCTGATCCCTGCGATTGCTAACAGTTTTTTTGGTAGCATTTTGGTGAACTGGCAAGCACCAGCCCCAGGCGTCAGGTTAGCGCCAGTACCGCTAACACCCACGCACGCACCATACGCCTCCCTTAGTGGTATAGTATCTGTACGGATCAATATCTGATCCGATCAGATCTATACTAGCGTCACCAGCAGTTTAGGGTTCCCAAAAACGCAGTGTTAGCGGAATCAGCCCAGATACCTGCTAGCACCTGCGTTTTGCCCCTCCGCCCGGCCCAGCCCAGCCCACCCAAGTGCAGTATCGATCGATCACTGTCACTTACAAAACACTAAACGCATAACTGCAGCGTTCACAGAGTCAGGCCTGATCCCTGCGATCGCTAACAGTTTTTTTTGTAGCATTTTGGTGAACTGGTAAGCACCAGCCCCAGGCAGCGTCAGATTAGCGCCAGTACCGCTAACACCCACGCACGCAGCATACACCTCCCTTAGTGGTATAGTATCTGAACGGATCAATATCTGATCCGATCAGATCTATACTAGCGTCACCAGCAGTTTAGGGTTCCCAAAAACGCAGTGTTAGCGGGATCAGCCCAGATACCTGCTAGCACCTGCGTTTTGCCCCTCCGCCCGGCCCGGCCCAGCCCACCCAAGTGCAGTATCAATCGATCACTGTCACTTACAAGGCACTAAACGCATAACTGCAGCGTTCACAGAGTCAGGCCTGATCCCTGCGATCGCTAACAGTTTTTTTGTAGCGTTTTGGTGAACTGGCAAGCACCAGCGTCCTAGTACACCCCGGTCGTAGTCAAACCAGCACTGCAGTAACACGTGGTGACGTGGCGAGTCCCATAAGTGCAGTTCAAGCTGGTGAGGTGGCAAGCACAAGTAGTGTCCCGCTGCCACCAAAAAGACAAACACAGGCCCGTCGTGCCCATAGTGCCCTTCCTGCTGCATTCGCCAATCCTAATTGGGAACCCACCGCTTCTGCAGCGCCCGTACTTCCCCCATTCACATCCCCAACCAAATGCAGTCGGCTGCATGAGAGGCATTTTTATGTCCTCCCGAGTACCCCTACCCAGCGAACCCCCCCAAAAAAGATGTCGTGTCTGCAGCAAGCGCGGATATAGGCGTGACACCCGCTATTATTGTCCCTCCTGTCCTGACAATCCTGGTCTTTGCATTGGTGAATGTTTTGAACGCTACCATACACTAGTTGAGTATTAGCGTAGGGTACAGCATTGCACAGACTAGGCACACTTTCACAGGGTCTCCCGAGATGCCATCGCATTTTGAGAGACCCGAACCTGGAACCGGTTACAGTTATAAAAGTTAGTTACAAAAAAAGTGTAAAAAAAAAAAAAAAATATGAAATAAAAAAAATAGTTGTTGTTTTATTGTTCTCTCTCTCTCTATTCTCTCTCTCTATTGTTCTGCTCTTTTTTACTGTATTCTATTCTGCAATGTTTTATTGTTATTGTTATTGTTATTGTTATTGATTGTTATTGTTATTGTTATTGTTATTATGTTTTATCATGTTTGTTTTTCAGGTGTGTAATTATTTACACTTTACTGTGCTTTATTGTTAACCATTGTTAACCATTTTTTTGTCTTCAGGTACGCCATTCACGACTTTGAGTGGTTATACCAGAATGATGCCTGCAGGTTTAGGTATCATCTTGGTATCATTCTTTTCAGCCAGCGGTCGGCTTTCATGTAAAAGCAATCCTAGTGGCTAATTAGCCTCTAGACTGCTTTTACAAGCCGTGGGAGGGAATGCCCCCCCCCCCCCCACCGTCTTCCGTGTTTTTCTCTGGATCTCCTGTCTCAACAGGGAACCTGAGAATGCAGCCGGTGATTCAGCCAGCTGACCATAGAGCTGATCAGAGACCAGAGTGGCTCCAAACATCTCTATGGCCTAAGAAACCGGAAGCTACGAGTATTTCATGACTTAGATTTCGCCGGATGTAAATAGCGCCATTGGGAAATTGGGGAAGCATTTTATCACACCGATCTTGGTGTGGTCAGATGCTTTGAGGGCAGAGGAGAGATCTAGGGTCTAATAGACCACAATTTTTTCAAAAAAGAGTACCTGTCACTACCTATTGCTATCATAGGGGATATTTACATTCCCCGAGATAACAATAAAAATGATTAAAAAAAAAAATATGAAAGGAACAGTTTAAAAGTAAGATTAAAAAAGCAAAAAAATAATAAAGAAAAAAAAAAAAAAAAAAAAAAACACCCCTGTCGCCCCCTGCTCTCGCGCTAAGGCGAACGCAAGCGGCGGTCTGTCGTCAAACGTAAACAGCAATTGCACCATGCATGTGAGGTATCACCGCGAAGGCCAGATCGAGTGCAGTAATTTTTCCAGTAGACCTCCTCTGTAAATCTAAAGTGGTAACCTGTAAAGGCTTTTGAAGGCTTTTAAACATGTATTTATTTTGTTGCCACTGCACGTTTGTGCGCAATTTTAAAGCATGTCATGTTTGGTATCCATGTACTCGGCCTAAGATCATCTTTTTTATTTCATCAAACATTTGGGCAATATAGCGTGTTTTAGTGCATTAAAATTAAAAAAAGTGTGTTTTTTCCCCAAAAAATGCGTTTGAAAAATCGCTGCGCAATTACTGTGTGAAAAAAAAAAATGAAACACCCACCATTTTAATCTGTAGGGCATTTGCTTTAAAAAAATATATAATGTTTGGGGGTTCAAAGTAATTTTTTTGCAAAAAAAAAAAAAACTTTTTCATGTAAACAATAAGTGTCAGAAAGGGCTTTGTCTTCAAGTGGTTAGAAGAGTGGGTGATGTGTGACATAAGCTTCTAAATGTTGTGCATAAAATGCCAGGACAGTTCAAAACCCCCCCAAATGACCCCATTTTGGAAAGTAGACACCCCAAGCTATTTGCTGAGAGGCATGTCGAGTCCATGGAATATTTTATATTGCGACACAAGTTGCGGGAAAGAGACAAATTTTTTTTTTTTTTTTTTTTTTTTTTGCAGAAAGTTGTCACTAAATGATATATTGCTCAAACATGCCATGAGAATATATGAAATTACACCCCAAAATACATTCTGCTGCTTCTCCTGAGTACGGGGATACCACATGTGTGAGACTTTTTGGGAGCCTAGCCGCGTACGGGACCCCGAAAACCAAGCACCGCCTTCAGGCTTTCTAAGGGCGTGAATTTTTGATTTCACTCTTCACTGCCTATCACAGTTTCGGAGGCCATGGAATGCCCAGGTGGCACAAAACCCCCCCAAATGACCCCATTTTGGAAAGTAGACACCCCAAGCTATTTGCTGAGAGGTATAGTGAGTATTTTGCAGACCTCACTTTTTGTCACAAAGTTTTGAAAATTGAAAAAAGAAAAAAAAAAATTTTTTTTCTTGTCTTTCTTCATTTTCAAAAACAAATGAGAGCTGCAAAATACTCACCATGCCTCTCAGCAAATAGCTTGGGGTGTCTACTTTCCAAAATGGGGTCATTTGGGGGGGGTTTGTGCCGCCTGGGCATTCCATGGCCTCCGAAACTGTGATAGGCAGTAAAGAGTGAAATCAAAAATTTTCACCCTTAGAAATCCTGAAGGCAGTGATTGGTTTTCGGGGTCCCGTACGCAGCTAGGCTCCCAAAAAGTCCCACACATGTGGTATCCCCATACTCAGGAGAAGCAGCTAAATGTATTTTGGGGTGCAATTCCACATATGCCCATGGCCTGTGTGAGCAATATATCATTTAGTGACAACTTTATGAAAAAAAAAAAAAAAAAAAATAAAAAGTGTCACTTTCCCGCAACTTGTGTCAAAATATAAAATATTCCATGGACTCAATATGCCTCTCAGCAAATAGCTTGGGGTGTCTACTTTCCAAAATGGGGTCATTTTGGGGGGTTTTGTGCCACCTGGGCATTCCATGGCCTCCGAAACTGTGATAGGCAGTGAAGAGTGAAAGCAAAAATTTACACCCTTAGAAATCCTGAAGGCGGTGCTTGGTTTTCGGGGCCCCGTACGCGGCTAGGCTCCCAAAAAGTCCCACACATGTGGTATCCCCGTACTCAGGAGAAGCAGCTAAATGTATTTTGGGGTGCAATTCCACATAGGCCCATGGCCTGTGTGAGCAATATATCATTTAGTGACGACTTTTTGTAAATATTTTTTTTTTTTTTTTTTTTTGTCATTTTTCAATCACTTGGGACAAAAAAAATAAATATTCAATGGGTTCAACATGCCTCTCAGCAATTTCCTTGGGGTGTCTACTTTCCAAAATGGGGTCATTTGGGGGGGTTTTGTACTGCCCTGCCATTTTAGCACCTCAAGAAATGACATAGGCAGTCATAAACTAAAAGCTGTGTAAATTCCAGAAAATGTACCCTAGTTTGTAGACGCTATAACTTTTGCGCAAACCAATAAATATACGCTTATTGACATTTTTTTTACCAAAGACATGTGGCCGAATACATTTTGGCCTAAATGTATGACTAAAATTTAGTTTATTGGATTTTTTTTATAACAAAAAGTAGAAAATATCATTTTTTTTCAAAATTTTCGGTCTTTTTCCGTTTATAGCGCAAAAAATAAAAACCGCAGAGGTGATCAAATACCATCAAAAGAAAGCTCTATTTGTGGGAAGAAAAGGACGCAAATTTCGTTTGGGTACAGCATTGCATGACCGCGCAATTAGCAGTTAAAGCGACGCAGTGCCAAATTGGAAAAAGACCTCTGGTCCTTAGGCAGCATAATGGTCCGGGGCTCAAGTGGTTAAAATATCTGCAGACCGAATTACATAGGTAATCAGAAAGGCTTGTCTTTCAACAAAATTACTTCAAGCAGACTTCAATTCCACTTCAAAGTGGAAACAGCAAAAGTGGTTTATTCATCCAGTGATTTCACAAGCAATCAAAAACCAACTACACCTTGCCAAAAGGAGTCGTTTATGGTTATGCAAGGAATGAGGTCGTACTTAAAGAGAAATTCCAGGTATGGATATTTTATACATAGTTATATTGGCCCAGATTGGACCAATCTAACTATGTATGTACCATAACTGGCTGATGCCCCTGGATATCACTGAAGTAGACACCATTACTCTAGTGATCTACACTTGTTTCCAGGTCCCGCGCCTTGCGGCCGACTTGCTACATTGGAAAACACAGAAGGTTGGCAGCTCAGCATGAGCACCAATCAGAGAATTCTTTCCATTTTCTGAAAGAATGCAAAGTGGTCTCTTATTGGACAAAGTAGAGATCGTGATGTCACCGTCCTGCCTCTCTAGAAGATCCAGAGAGCAACTTGCATTCATTCAGAAAATGCAAAGCATTCTCAGAATAGCTCTCATGCTGATAGATTGACCTCCTGTGTTCACGGTGCAGCAGGGTTGCTGCTCCGCGCAGGACCCAGAAGCAAGTGAAGATCACTGAAGTAGCTGAGTCTACATTAGTGATTTCCAGCTTCCAGAAGCATCGGTCAGGTATGGTATATACATAGTTACATTGGTTCAAACTGGGTCAATAGTACTATATATAAAATATCCACAAATGGAATAACTATTTAACCACTTCTGCACCTGCTCACCATTATATACGTTGGTAATTTGAAGAGGAATATCGTTGTCATGGCAGCAGCTAGCTGCCATAACCCCGGTATCCTCTTCTTCAGTGAGCGGTCCGGTTTCAGATAAAAGTGGTCTCTGCGGCGGA
The DNA here is from genome assembly GCA_037952925.1 of Lithobates clamitans. Lineage (NCBI taxonomy): Eukaryota > Metazoa > Chordata > Amphibia > Anura > Ranidae > Lithobates > Lithobates clamitans. Next base: position 1,234,324 of record JBBGZY010000603.1, on the reverse strand, counting down.
TTCGCTGCAAGATCACTTATCAGTGGCGGGACAGGGCTCCCCTCCCGCAGCGCTCCAGTAACTGCCCTCCGTCGGTTACTGGAGCCACCGGCAGCAGCTGAGGCGATTGGATCCTTCTCCCTGTGTGGCATGGAACTGAGTGAGGGGAAGATGGCCCCCAGCCAGCTCCATACCATTGCAGGGCGGAAGCAACGTCAAAACGTCCCTTCCACCCATAGCTCCTAAAAAGGGACTTTAAAAAAAAAAATTACTTTTTTTTTTGTTTTTTTTTGTGTAAATATGAGATCTGAGGTCTTTTTGACCCCAGATTTCATATTTAAGAGGTCCTGTATGTCAGGGCTGGGCTCAGCCCTTCCTTCTCTGAGCTGGCCGCTCAGCTGTCGGCTAATTGCCAGCTCCTATCTCTCCGCAGTGACTGACCTGTTGATGATATCCTGCTTGTCAGTCCTGCCTACTTAAGCCGTCCAGCCTAGATGATCTCTGCCTTTGCCTTGGTCAGCATCACAGAGACACACATCTCCTGCGTTCCTGTTAAAGACTTGCTTGGCTGACATTCCTTCTGGCTCCAGATCCTGCTTGCTGTTCCACTACGCTGATTTCTGGCTTCCTAACTTTCTGGCTTGTCTATTTTTTCCGGTTACCGAACTTTGGCTATGTTTTGACTACGTTTGTTCTATTTACTTTTATTATTAAACAAGGGTGATTTAACTGTACTTCTGTCTCAGTCTGATTCATGGTTTCTGACAGTAAGCGAAGGCCAGAAATTCAGAAGATGCAGTCAATCCACTTGTTGAAAATATTTTTTCCAGATTGGATGAGCAGTTGCCGGAGGAGTACCGCGATTTTAGTGATGTCTTTGACAAAGTTCAAGCCGGTAGTTTGCCTCCACACCGGTCGTATGATTGTGCAACTGACCTTCAACCTGGTGCCATACCCCCCTTATGGCCGGGTTTACCGTTTGTCGGTCTTGGAGGATAAGGCCATGGAAGAGTATGTTGCAGGCGCACCTTTCTCGAGGTTTCATCCACAAATCCTCGTCTCCTGCTAGTGCTGGTTTCTTCTTTGTGAAGAACAGTGTAAAAAATAAAACGTAAAATAAAGAAAAAATTTTTTACAATTTATTAAACGCGCCCTGTCCCGCCGAGCTCGCGTGCAGAAGCGAACGCATACTTGAGTAGTGCCCGCATATGAAAACGGTGTTCAAACCACACATGTGAGGTATCGCTGCGTTTGTTAGAGCGAGAGCAATAATTCTAGCTCTAGACCTCCTCTGTAACTCAAAACATGCAACCTGTAGAATTTTTTAAACATTGCCTATGGAGATTTTTAAGGGTAAAAGCTTGAAGTTATTCCACGAGCGAGCACAATTTTGAAGCGTGACATGTATCAAAAAAAAAAAAAAAAAAAAATTGGGCTAACTTTACTGTTGTCTTATTTTTCAATTCAAAAAAGTGTATTTTTTCCAAAAGAAGTGTACTTGACCGCTGTGCAAATACGGTGTGACAGAAAGCATTGCAACGACCGCCATTTTATTCTCTAGGGTGTTAGAAAAAAAAATATATATATATATATGTTTGGGGGTTCCAAGTAATTTTCTACCAAAAAATATTATTTTAACTTGTAAACAACAAATCTCAGAAAGAGACTCGGTCCTGAATGTGTGAAATTTAAATGTGAAAATTCAAGTAGGCAATAAATGCAATTCTGTATGTAAAGCCTTAAAGCTGAAGTTTATTCTGCAAATTGTTTTGCCTTCCCTGTATCCTTCTTTCCACCTCATCAACATAACAACATTTTTAAATAAAACCTCTCTTTTTTCATGACATGCCTTATTTTAGACCCAGTGATGTCATGCACTGCAGGCAGATCATGGTTGCTGGAAGGTGCCAGCAGGATGCTGTACATAGCTACCTGAAAACATCACAGCACTCCCCTTTAAAAGCCCTCAGCCCTGATACAGGCAGTAGACTGGGCCCTGTGAGAAATTTTGCTAATATCAAAATGCTTTGATGAGTAGAATCTAACAAAAAAGGAAATTGAAGCTCCACACCACTGCTAAGAGGTCCAGATTCAACTTTATTGCAGCAAAAGTCAGGTGGACAGTCTAAAGAATAATCAACACGTTTGGGGGTCCAAAACGATTCCTCCATCAGGGCTTCTTCCAGAGCTTTATGGACCCAAATTAGATCTATCGGTGGCTGGATGTAAATGGGCTTGCGGCTATGTACAGCCAATTACCTCCGATCCGTCAAGTCCAAAAAAATGGAAAAGCACACAGACCCTTTTTTTTTTTTACACCTGAACGAACTTGGAGCAATTGCCCCCCTCAGACTTACATGCCACTTTCGAACAGGTCCGCCTGAAAAACGTCAAACAGGCTTGAAGAAACCGCCCATATGAAAAGGGGCCTTAGAAAGTGCTGCCATGGTAAGGGCAATGAGCATGGTTTGTCCTCAGGAATATAAAAAGTATTCCCATATGCCAATAAGAACAGCAGCTTAGGTGAAAAGTATGCTACAATTTATTGCAAGTAGAGTCCAAGACATCAGTAAAAACGGAACAAAAAATCCAACCCTTCCCCATTCCAGAAAAAAACTAAATATTCTTTGGATGGAAACGGTCATGAATTTTGTAAAGCTTTGCAGAAACCGTTGGCACTATGAAAATCCTGTATTACAATAATTACATTTTCCTCAATCAGATAGCGAGGAACCTGGGGCTGCCCAGCCAGGATGCCAGGTGGTATGACCAAGCCTTGAACATTACGGGCTTTCCACTTTAGATTTGAAAGTAGACAAACTCTAAGGCGCTTCCAGCCAACAGCAGTAATAGCTGTGAAATGTTAGGACATAATACGCACCATTTAATAGACATATATGGCAATCTGCAAAGAATCTTCTCTGCGTTTTATGGTCGCTGACTGGTTATCACATGTTCCATTTCAAGGTATAAATGACATTACAGGTTATGGTTTTACAATATACCATTTAACGGTTTAACAAATATTTATAGCCAGTAAAGAAATGCATAGACATTTCAACAGGGAGCAAGAAAGTTTTTTTTAATGCGATTTAAGTGCTTTGTTTCATCGCCAATAAAACTAGTTTAGTGAAGGAAGTCTGCCGTGCCTCTAAAGATTTAAATTCACATAATTCAAATTACATTGTCTAAGAGAAGTCATGTTTATGAACTCTGCATGACTAGGAATAAATGTGTGAATGTTTTCCTCCGAATGCATTTAAAGTAAAACTAAAGGCAAGACTTCTTTTTATATACAGAGGGTATAATACCGTATTTATCAGCGTATAACACGCACCCCAATTTTAAGAGGGAAGTTTAAGGAAAAAATGTTTTTAAAGCCCCCTTTACAGTACATACACAGTCCCCCTCCCCCTGCACAGTACACAGCCCCCATCCAGTACACAGCCACCCCCCAATACAGAACACAGCCCCCCCCATCCAGTACACAGCCCCCCCATCCAGTACACAGCCCCCCCCATCCAGTACACAGCCCCCCCATCCAGTACACAGCCCCCCCCCATCCAGTACACAGCCCCCCCCATCCAGTACACAGCCCCCCCATCCAGTACACAGCCCCCCCCCCATCCAGTACACAGCCCCCCCCCCCATCCAGTACACAGCCCCCATCCATCCAGTACACAGCCCCCCTCCGCAACACACAGCCCCCCTCCCCAGTACACAGACCCCCATCCAGTACACAGCCCCCCTCCCCAACACACAGAAACCACATCCAGTACACAGCCCCCTCCCTGCACTCCCAGGAGACCCCCCAGTCTCCTGGGACAGCACAGCCAGCATACTTTACAGTTTAGAAAAAAAACAAGCTTCCATATATCTCAATAGCTCAGTTTTTTCCACTGACCTGGTCACATGACTGCTTTCCTTCGACGTTACATAGATGGTCATGTTACCGCTCTCCTCCTCCAATCTAAAGCTACACTCAGAGGAGGAGGAGATGAGCAGCCAGAAAAAAATGAGCTATTGAGATATTTACAAGCTTCGTTTAAGGCCTCATGCACACGAGACGCTGTTAAATTCGCGTTCAGAGGCAGTTGGACACTTTTTTCAACTGCCCCTGAACTCATTCAATGTTATCCTATGTGTCCATGTACACAGCCTCATTTTTTGGCGTTTTTAGGAAGTTGTGCTTAACCTTGTTTTTCCAGAAGCAAAAAAATGGGTTCAGATGCAAAAATTTTCCACATTTCAGACCCCAAACTCAGCTAAACCGGTACCGCTGTACCGGCATTTAGCCCCGTTTGCGTTTATAAGTGTTTTTAAAGGAACCCTATTTTTTGGACCAGAAAACACAGAAATATGATGGTAACTGCAGCAGAGAATGACATTTTACGACCCGACTTTGAGGCCCCATATCTCGGGGCCACTTGGTGCTAGGGACCCCAAATCTGGTGTGCAAACACAGTGTAACTAGCACTACAACATATCCAAAGTTGGGGTTCCTAGCACCAAGTGGCCCGAGATACGGGGCCCCAAAGTCGGGTCGGAAAAGCCCCATATCTCGGGGCTACTTAGTGCTAGGAACCCCAACTTTGGATATGTTGTAGTGCTAGTTTCACTGTGTTTGCACACCAGATTTGGGGTCCCTAGCACCAAGTGGCCCCGAGGGGCCACAAAATCAGATCGCAAAATGTCATTCCCTGCTGCAGAAAAGTGCTCGGGGGAGGGTTTTTGTTATCTTAACTAAACGCTTCTAGATGCAAATGTGGTAAAACGCCGCTAAACACGGCATGCAAACGCGGCAAAACGGGCGTTTCTAAACGCTGGTTTCAGCTTTTAAAAACATGTGTTCAGCAGAGTTTGCACCGGCGTCTCGTGTGCATGGGGCCTTACAATGACACCGACACAGGAAGAGCAGTGTAGGAGAAGGGTCTGGCAAGTGATTTGTTTCTCAACTTTAGACTATGCAGGCAGTGATGTCCAAGGGCCAGGAGAGGCAAGACGGCTGGCCTGACACCCCCCCCACCAATGGGTGGCTCCTGGGGCAGACTGCCCAAACCCCGCCCCCTGTTGGTAAAACATGATATCGGCATAAAACACGCAGGCACCGTTTACCCTCTGTTTTCAGGGGAAAAAAGTGTGTGTGTTATACACCCATATGGTAAGTATTGAACACGCCACTCGTTTTCAAGGTGAATATATTTCTAAAGGTGCCATTGACATGAGATTTTCACCACATGTCGGTAACACCCATGCATACAAAGAAACCAAAACATATAATTTATGAACTTAAGTTATGTGTAATAAAATGGAATGACACAAGGAAAAAAGTATTGAACGCATGAAGAAAGGGATGTTCAAAAAGGCATGGCAAGCCAGGACATCAGCTGAAATCCTCTGTAATTAGAAAGCAATCCTGCCCCTTGTCAATGCAAATATCAGCTGGTTCAGTCTCAAATGATAGCCTATAAAAAGGCATCTCATTACCAAGGTGTCACACAAGAAACATCTCATAATGGGTAAAAGCAAAAAGCTCTTTAAAACCTTTGCAAACGTATTGTTGAAAAACATACTGATGGCATTTGTTACAGAAGGATTTCTAAACTTCTGAATGTTCCAATGAGCACTATTGGGGCTATAATCCGGAAGTGGAAAGAACATCATTTCATCATAAACCGACCAGGAGTGAAAAGAATAATCAGAAGAGTTGTCAAAGAGCCGAGAACCACTTTTGGAGAGCTTCAAAAAGACCTGGAATTAGCAGGTACAACTGTTTCAAAGAAAACAATAAGTAATGCACTCAACCGCCATGGCCTGTATGCACGCTCACCATGCAAGACTCCATTGCTGAAGAAAAGCATGTTGAAGCTAGTTTAAAGTTTGCTGCACAACATTTAGACAAGCCTGTGAAATACTAGGAGAATATAGTGTGGTCAGATGAGACCAAAATAGAGCACTTTGAATGCCATAATACACACCATGTTTGGAAGTCAAATGGCACTGCACATCACCCCAAAAACACCATACCAACAGTGAAGTTTGGAGGTGGGAACATTATGGTGTGGGGCTGTTTTTTAGCACATGGTATTGGCAAACTTTATATCATTGAAGGAAGGTTGAATGGAAAAATGAACCAAGACATTCTTGATAAAAATCTGCTGCCTTCTACCAGGATGATGAAGATGAAATGAGGGTGGACATTTCAGCAAGACAATGATCCCAAACACAAAGCCAAGGAAACTCCTAATTGGTTTCAAAGAAAGAAAATAAAGCTGCTAGAAGGGCCCAGGCAATCACCTGGCTTGAATTCAATAGAAAATCTATGGAAAAAAAACTAAAGATCAGAGTTCATAGAAAAGGCCCAAGGAACCGTCAAGATTTAAAGACTGTTTGTGTGGAAGAATGGGCCAAAATCACACCTGAGCAATGCATGTGGCTAGTTTCTCTATACAGGAGGCGTCTTGAAGCGGTCATTACCAACAAAGGATTTTGTACGAAGTATTAAATAAATTTTGGTTAGCATGTTCAATACTTTTTTCCTGTGTTATTCCATTTTACTACACATAACCTAATTTCTGAACTTATTTGTTTTGGTCTCTTGGTATGTATGGATTGCATGGGTTGTTAACCACAAGTGGTGAAAATTTCATGTCAACAGCACCTTTAGAAATAGATTTACCTAGAAAAATAGTGACATGTTCAATACTTATTTTAACCGCTGTGTGTGTAAATATATATATATATATATATATATATATATATATATATATATATATATATATATATATATATATATATATATATATATATATATATATATATATATATATATATATATATATATATATATATATATATATATTATAGCATTAAAAGTATATTTTTATACACAAATACGGACATTTTTGTGTCAGGGCCATCTGTTGCCTCGGTCTGTTGCTAGTCAATAGTCACAATTTGTGACCTCACACAAGATCGAAGGTTTCCAGAAACATTGTAAAGAATCCAACTTGACTAATGTGACGTCCCAGCTTTATGGTGAAAGCCCAACACGAGCTACCAGTGCAATCCATCAGACTCGGCACAGAATCAATACACATTTATCTCTAATTGGTGTACTGTAAGTGTGTAAAGAGTGCACACTGTGCTACACCAGAGAAGTAATGGAGGGACACAGCGAAAAACCTACGATTGCACGTTATAGGGTTTAACCTCTTCTCACCCAGAACAGAAATGACAGGGCATTTTATAAGAACCATTTGATACAATTTATTAGGCTGACACTCGTTTTGTGCTTAACAAAAATGCAGGGACGGACTGACCATTGAGCCACTCGGGCACTGCCCGAGGGCCCTGGGCCACTAGGGGGCCCCATCAGGGTTGCCAGCTTCAGTAAAACCAGGGGCAGTATGTATAAATCTGTTTTTTTTGTTTTTTTTACATCTGTCTGTGTATACTGTGTGTACATGTATGTGTATACTGTGTGATTGTATACTGTGTGTGTGTATACTGTGTGGCCCCATAATCTCTGATTGCCTGGGGGCCCCATAATCTCCTATTGCCCGGGGGCCCCATGAGTTATCAGGCCGCCCCTGAATGCATGTACTTAAAGTGGTTGTAAACTCCGAAAAAAAACCCTGCAAGACAAAAGGCATAATGAGCTAGTATGCGTTGCAGCGGTCCCCGTACACCGCTGTGACCGGCAACGTGTCTCCTAGAGTTGTTTCCGGGTTCGCGGGCTCCAGCGCTGTGATTGACCGGAGCCGCAATGACGTCACTCCCGCGCGTGCATGAGCCACTGGTCATGGCACAGGCCCTTTAGAAATGTCCCGATCGGGTTTACAACCACTTTAATAAATAGAGCTGGCAGACATGACGCTACGGTCACGGATAAATGGACTTCCAGCAAGCAAAACATATTAAAACTCAAGCATCATAATTAGATAGTTAAATTAACAACTATTTAAAGTGTCAGAATTAACAGTTTATTAAAAAGCATTGTTCCAGAAAGACAGGATCTTTTGTCGATTTAGGATGCTGTTCGAAGTTGTACTCGCATACGGGGCTGTATGCATACAGGGATGTATAATATGCCCCAAATGCAGATGGTCCAAAAGCACAAGTACCACTTGAAAAAGTGTACAGCCACCATGTATTTTAGCCTATCCTTTGTCTAAAACGCCCATTTTTTGCTAAGCATGCATCAAATTGTTGTGTGCATAGGGCCTTAAGGAGGATCAGGAGTTAATAATGGCATTTCATTTTAAATAAACCCTTGGGGTCTGCCATTGCTGAACTCCCTTTGAAAACACTTGCTGCCTGGCTGTTATATTGCCCCTCTGGCTTCCATGTTTATACCCAAGTCATGGATTTGGAACATGAATACAGATCAGGAAGGTTATAGAAGGATCAGAAATCTAGAACTCTATACATACTGGGTTAATGACTCAAAGGGGTTCATTTATAATAAAGAGTGAATACTATTCTCTGCCCAGGACACTGCAGTGATTACTCCATACAATGGCTAATTGGTAAGCACATTTGTCTGGAAGCCCTAGGGTCATCAGTTCAAATCCCAATCATGGCACTACCTGCCTGGAGTTTGCATGTTCCCCTGCGTCTGTGTGGCTTTACTTTGGGTACTCTGGTTTCCTCCCACATTCCAAAGACTCGCTGGTGAGTTAACTGGCTCCTGTCTTAGATGGCCCTAGTATACTGCCCATAAATTTTCAAAAATTTGGCGGGAGTGCTTGGAGACTCCTGAAATGGGTCCCCCACAACTGGTTCCAAATAGATTGCTCCAAACGTCCGAGGTTGCCTGGGAGGTTCATTGTATCTTGTGGATTTTCAAGGGAAGTGGGAGGTCTTGGTTAGTAGGATGCTACACTGAGCAAATACTAGCTAAACATTGAATAGGACTCATTTGGTATTTGCGCACATCACAGCTGTTGGTTGTTAACAGCTCTTTTCTGTTTCTTGTTTGTTCTTTTTCTTAGTTTGAAAGTCCCTTTTATTACCTTCTACATGCAATATGTACATGTTGGTAAACAGTGTAAACCCTGAATACATTTCTATTTGTATGGAAAGTGTATCAATATTTCGACAAAAGTTTCTTATGTGGAGTTGGACTCCAAAAGTTTGTATTCTATGACCTTATGTACAATAAAACCTTTTTTTCTGATTTTAATTTTTTTTTTTTTAAATTGTCCCTAGTATGTATGAATGTGAGTTAGGGACCTTAGATTGTAAGCCCCTGAAGGGAAGGGGTTGATGTGAATGTATAAAAAAAAAATATATATATATATATATATATATATATATATATTACACATACATATATACACACACACAATATGTAAAATACTACAGCGGACACCACCAGATCCTGATCACATGATCTGCAAAAGACAGGTTCTCCTGCCACCCAAACTTTTTTTTTATGTCCCCATTCATTAAATTGAATGGGCTTTGCATTCCTCAAAGCCCCAAAGCAAGCGATGTGGAAAACACATTTGTAAAGTACACAACTGTCCATAGTCTATACTGCCGCTTTATAACTGGGCCCCAAAATATTAAATACCAGTGAGTAAGCATGGCAGACAGGTAACACCTCATCTAATCATGCCATATCAAATTTCCAAATGAGATGACTAGTATAATATTCTTGTCCATTGCACAGGTTACCTGGATTTTAGGAGCTGTCCAGCCCTTTGTGCAATAACTAATCAGATTCCACTTCTAGTTTTCTCATTTCTAGACCAGCCTTTCTAAACCTTTTACCTCAGAGGAACCCCTGAAATAAATTTTCAGGTTTTAGGGACCCCTGCAAATATTCATGGGAAAAATACCTCTTTACATCGGTGGTTAGAAAAAATGCTCCTTACATTAATGGTCAGTGGGGTAAATGCACTGCCTACAGGATGCCAGTCTTGCAGATAGCTAAAAAGATCATTGGGGTCATGCAACTAGCTCTGCCAAGTGGCATTCGACCTGGAATTGTGCAGGCACCATCCGCCACAGCTCAGGGAACCCCTAGCAAACTCTGGAAGGACCATAAAATTCCAAGAAACCCTGGTTGGCTGCTCTAGATCAGGGGTCTCCAAGCTTTCTAAACAAAGGGCCAGTTTACTGTCCTTCAGACATCAGGGGTGCCGGACTGCGGCCATTGGGTCCAGACATTTTCCTGATGTCAATGGAAGTAAACAATGCATCTCTGGTATTGTGGGAGGATAAGTGCCCCATTGTTGGTGTCAGGGGGAGGAATAATACCCCATTGTTGGCATCAATAGGAGAAATAGTGCCCCATTGTTGCTGTCAGGAGGAGTAGTGTCTTGTATTAGTGGAAGAAAAAGTGTCCCAATGGCCAATAAAAGCAAGCAAAGGGCCGTAATTTGGACACTGCTCTAGATGAAAGGCCGAAGCCATATACAATTTATTCAGCAACAGAAGTACCCAACAAGTAACCAAGCAGATTTCTCCTTTCAGTGATCTGTCTTTAGAAATAAGAAAGCTCTTGCTACAATTAAGGTGGCTCTATAGCTGTGCACTGCTTTACTAAATAAACTTGCATAGATTTTCCTAATTACTGTACCCATCAACAATGGCTTTAGTACTGAAACCTTACCTAGGCAGTGCTCTAGGTAGGATCATTGGGGTTATGCAACTGATTCTGCCGAGTGGCATTGGACCTGGAATTGTGCAGGCACCACCAATCAGCTACAGCTCAGGCAACCCCTAGCAAACTCTGGAGGAACCCAAGAAACCCTGGTTGGCTGCGCTAGATCAGGGGTCTTCAAACGTACTAGACATAAGGCCAGTTTACTGTCCTTCAGACTTAAGAGGTGCCAGACTGTGGCCATTGAGAGCAGAAATTTTCCTGACATCAGTGGAAGTAAACAATGCATCTTTGGTATTGGGGAGGATAAGTGCCCCATCATTGGTGTCAGGGGGAGGAATATTGTCCCATTAATGATGTCAGTGGGAGTAATAGTACCCCATCAGTGTTAGTGGGAGGAATAGTGTCCCATTGTTGTCAGTGGGAGGAATGGTGTCCCATTGTTGTCAGTGGGAGGAATGGTGTCCCATTGTTGTCAGTGGGAGGAATGGTGTCCCATTGTTGTCAGTGGGAGGAATGGTGTCCCATTGTTGTCAGTGGGAGGAATGGTGTCCCATTGTTGTCAGTGGGAGGAATGGTGTCCCATTGTTGTCAGTGGGAGGAATGGTGTCCCATTGTTGGTGTCAGTGGGAGGAATAGTGCCCCATTGTTAATGTTAGTAGCTCTAGATGAATGAAGGCCAAAGGCATGCATATGCCAGAAACAATTTATTTCAGCAACAGAAGTACCCAGCATCAAACAAGCAGATTTCTCCTTTCAGTGGTATGTCTTCAGAAATAAGAAATACCTCTCACTAAAGGTGGCCCGATAGTTGTTCTCTTTACACTGCTTTACTGAAAAACTTGTATATATTTCCGTAATTACTTGACCCACCAAACGGACAATGGCTTTAGTACTGAAACCTTACCTAGGTAGTGCTCTGTATGAATTTCATATTTTAATTAACAGATGGTAAAACTGTTAATTGGTGCAAAATTAAATCATAGCTACCAGCAATTAATCTCTACGGTTTTAATTGGAATTCTAAATGTTCAAACAAGAGTTGTTAAAATAGAGTCTGGAAGGACAAGGTGGCTTCTTCCAACAACTGTTAGAAAATAAAGCTTCTATTCTCTGGAAATGTAATGCTAGTAGTTTATAATAGAAGGGACCTGTGTTATGTCATTGGCATCATTATATTAAGACAGTGGTCCCTCATATGGTTAGGAATTTCCCATATGTCAAAGTACATTTTTTTGCTGTCCTTCCTCTGAACATGCTACGTGTCTATCGTGCATGTTTAACCACCGGCTTTCAATCTTTTCTAACCAACAGTTCAAATATGCCAATCAGGACAGTCAGGGAAATTTAGCAAACTTGTTCTGAGTCTTTAGCTGGCCATACATATTTCACATTTCAACCTGAAAATTGAGCTATAGCTGGCCCTGCCACCCCCATTTGGATCAATAAATTTCAAATGAGAAATTGAAGGAATCGGGTGGAATTTAACCAGTGACTGCAGCCAATCATATTTCGGTCACTGTTCGGATATTCTGACAGCTGCAGGTGCTGTCTAACAGAATACTGTAGCTGGCAGCAGGAGGTTCGTCCTTCTATGCTGATTAGGATGCATGGGGGGAATATATGCATTTCCAGCAGGCTGAAAATGTGAAATCCTTATGTGTATATCCAGCTTTAGATTCAGGATATTGAAGCAGGAGCATCACCATGATGTCCCCATCTTTACCACCCCTCAAACTCCCAGGTAAAGGCAAATCACATGACAAAAGATGCATTTTTCTAGTTACCGTAGTTGGGTTTCTGTTGCTCCTAGTGAAGCCCCGATGAAGGGGCAGTTTTGTTGCTCCTGAAATGCATTGGCTGTTTTTATGTGATGGTATTCCAAACAATTAAAAGGAGCTTTGGCCTCTTTCACCTTGTGGTTTGGCACCCATACATACTGTATATACTGAGTTGCTTCTGGGTCCTCATTGGCCAAGTAAAAGCAAATCACATGACAAAACATACAGTTTTCTAGTTAGAACCTCTGTTGCGTTTCTGATAAGGGTAGAGCTTTGTTGCCTCCCTAAACGCATTGGCTGTTTTCTTGTGATGGTATTCAGAACAATTAAAGGCTCTTTTGGCCTCTTTTACCTTGTCGTTTGGCACCCATATGTATTGTATATACAGAGTTGATGCCACGTACCCATTGAGGGAGGTCTGTGTGTCTGAGAGCTGCTCCCTCCTGAAGCAAGTGAGCTTGTTTGAAGATAGACTTGCTTTTGTTCCATTGGAATAAGCACTTAAATCCCAACACCTCTTGAATGTGTTTTTCTAAAGTTTCTTTTGCTGTGGTATGCCCATAGTGGGATTTTGCTACACTTCCTGTCCACTAGACAATACAGGAAGTGAGTGAAAATCTCCCCAAAGGGACAGTAAATCCTATCTCTAACAGTTGTCCCCCTACTTCCAGTTGTCACATTTTGGAGTCACTCTCACTTTCTATCCCAGAATTAATAGCCACCAGAGCAGAAAGCGAGAGTGCATCTCCCCAATGACACAGAAAGCATTAAAAACCTGGAAACATTAAAATTCTTCCTACTTTTTAAAAGAAAAAGGAGATAAAGTTTAAATTTTGCTAAACTCTTAACACATCAGGGTTTGAAAACATGCATGCCACCTCGCAGTAGAGACAGAGGCCTTAAATCTCAGACTTGTTTCCCTCTGTAGTGATGCTCATCCTCTTAAAGTTATTATGTCAAAGACTGAGCTCCTCTTAATCCAGCATAAACCTGCTCCTATTAACACCTTTCTTGAGAATGTTGACAGCTCTTGTCTTGCAAGTCTGTCAATAGGGTGTTGTTTGTAACACGTATTCCATTAGATTTCCGATTGATAAAACTTGTAACAGTCATTGCAGTTAAAGTGATTGGAAAGCATTTTATTTTTTCAAATTATAAACATATCATACAGCTGCTCTGAACAATGGTTTTTCGAAGAGCAGTCCCAATCCTCCACTTCTGGAGTCCCCTGCCGACGCCGTTTGCTCCTCCCCATTGCCAAGTGCCTCCATAATATGCTGCTTGCTATGGGGGCACTCGTGCACGCATGCTCACTCCAGAGCCGGTGTTCTGACGAGATAGGGCCCCGCATCGGATAGTGTCCGTCCTGTACTGCACAGGCGCAGCGCTTGCGCAGTACGGAGGACAAAGGAGACGCAAAAGTCTCCGAACATGAACAGCTGTGCAATTAATAGTAAATTCTGACACATGCCCCCGCATGCTCTCGATGCTCATGGGGGTGGATTTCTCAAATGGGCGGATCTTTGCGGGGCGCGTTTACACAACTGAAGGGTGGGATTAGCAATGTTGATGGGCGGGTTTGGTGTTTAAATGCATGCCCTGTAGCCATCCCGTGGTGAAGGGGTTAAGATATAAGCATAATAAAAATTAAATCAGTAAAGTATTGAAATTGCTTGTATTATGTATGTAACATTGAAGTACCCGCCCTTATCAGCTCTGGCCATCATTGTAAAGCTCCTCCATTCTGTAGGCACACCGCCCCTTGCAGAGTTGTATGAGCATCGGGAGCGTGTGACAGAATGTAGTATTAATTGCGCAGGCGCCGTGTAGAGCTCATGAACAACTGTTCATATTCAGAGACTTTCGGTGTCTCCTTTGTCCTCCGCACTGTGCAAGCGCTTCGCCTACGCAGTATAGGGCGGACACTATCCGATGGGGGACATTTCTCGACAGGAAACCGGCTCTGTGTGTCTATTGACACACAAAGCACGGCTGGCCCTGCCCCCTTTCTCTCCTCACTGGCTACGATTGACAGCAGCAGGAGCCAATGGCTAAAATTTCTTTACCTTAATACATAGAATGTATTAAGTTAAAAAACCTCCAGGCTTTAGAACAGCTTTACACCATTTTAATAGATAATTTACACCTATGATTCAATTTAAAACATTAAAGCCCAACTAAGGGTAACGGGAGAGTGTGAGGCCCTGTCATGAGGTAAGATTAGGTAACGATGGTAGAAATCACACAGGATTCGCCATCATTAGGCTTGATGCGAAGCGCCAGAGTGTTTGTTATGATTGGAGAAAGCTGTGCTTTAAGATTTCTTTAGGATTAGTAGTCCCAGATTGTGGCCTGGAGCTTGAGGGTTCCACAGTGTCTTGGGTGGGAAGGAACCTTCAATGCTGTGTCCAGGTTTTGCTAGATGCTTGCAGCCTATGTGAGTAAACATGTGTGCAGGGCCTTTATAAGCAAAGCTTGAGGCTGGGTTCACACCTAAATCGGATGCAGCTTACAGCAGGAGTCCGGTGCCTCCCTGATCTCTGTTTCAGGGACGAATCAGGCCTGAATTCGGACCTGAAACAGAGCCAAAGACGAATAGGACTCCTGTACAATACGCTTCGCAGCCGCCACAGAGATGTGTGAACCGGCTCCATTGAGAGCCATGCACACGGTCCTGTCATGCGAATTGCATGTGGAGAAACCCACATCCAATTCGCACTAGTGTGAATCCAGAATAAGGATAGCTCAGGGCAGTTTCTGCCATTTGGAGACACAGCCTTAGTGTCAAAATAAGGGTATGCTCTAGCCAGGAGGAACGACTTCTTACCCACAGGTCTGAAAGAGTCTGGACAGCTACGCTGGTCTGGATAGAGTCAGGAAGCTGAAGTGACTATGAGTCCACAGAGGGGCTTGAAGGAGTGTGAGGTCCTGAGTGTTTGAGAACCTGGGGGGGTGCTGGGAGAACCCTATCCGGAGCCCAGGAGTGGGTCCATACAGCAAGGTGCTGTGATAAAAGGCTCAGTGAGCTTGAACCCGTGGTCTGGAAATTGCTCATTGTCATTCTGTACATTCCACCTTCTCCAGTGCCTTAAAGCTTCTCAACACTATAAAACCTAAATGTTGGAAAACATTTGAACCTGCATTTGCCCAATTATGGTAAGCTAACAGGTATACTTAAGGTGGACATTCACCCTCCCCGCCACTTTACCCAAATTTCATCCCCTAGCACCCTCTCTCAAAATGACAAATCTCTGCCTCTTCCTGGTATTTGCATTCGAACTCCTGATGACGCAGTGTGGCGCATTCACATCACCAGAGATCCTTAGAGAACGCCGCTAGATTGTTCTGCATGCGAGTATGTTTTGTGGATTACCCAGTAAAAAGGGTAAGGGGGGGGAACGAGGCCATTCCCAACTGCTGTTACTTACCTTTGCTCCAGCATGCAAACACAGCATCAGAGGAGTACAAGAAAGGTATCAGCAACAGGGAGCTTGGAGAGAACGATTAATTAAAAACTTTGTACTTTGCTCTGTATAGGCAAAATTTAGCTTTACTTTAAGGTTAAAAAACTTCATAAATAAAATAATAAAAAAGAAACCGTTGAAAATATTTCGGACACAAAGGTTTAGCCTGTCATTCAGCTAGGGTCTACATCAACTTTTTATATGTATTCTGATGTCACAGTGGGCAATGACAGCATTCACCTTTCTGGAAAGATGTGTATTTAAAAAAGCTCAGAGCGTGGATGACAGTAATTAAATACTTATCTACTTTACCCTGCACTTCAACAATAATTATTTCATCACTATCCTATGGGACACATAAGAAGATCCACGGGTACAAAAACTGTCAGGGGAAATACAGTCCATCCGCATTACCTGTGCACGTAAGTAAAGTAACAGATCCAAGGATGATTAACAACTAGTAGTGGTAAAGATATATATAGTGGCTGCTACTGCAATGATCTCCACTGTCTTTAGGGTTCCATGCTGAGAGGGTGCCCTACTACATAGTAATCACAGGGGGCTGTTCGCTTGGCGTGGGTTACATTCACAGAACGCCTTGCAATTTGCTCAATGAAAGCAAGGCGTTCTCTAATTGGACAAAATAGAGAGATAGGAGGGGTGATGTGACAATCCCCACTTCGAGCTACACCTACCAGTGATTGTTCACTTCCACGGCAGTCCCACAGGTTTGGCGTACGCATACATACATACACTGTATTGTCAAAAATATTGGGATGCCTGCCTTTACACGCACATGAACTTTAATGGCATCCCAGTCTTAGTCCGTAGGGTTCAGTTATGAGTTGGCCCACCCTTTGCAGTTAGAACCGCTTCAACTCTTCTGGGAAGGCTGTCCACAAGGTTTATGAGTGTTTCTTAGGAAAATGTTTGACCATTCTTCCAGAAGCGCATTTGTGAGGTCAGGCACTGATGAGGACGAGAAGGCCTGACTCGCAGTCTGCTCTAATTCATCCCAAAGGTGAGGTCAGGACTGCAGTCAAGTTCCTCCACCCCAAACTCATTCATCCATGTCTTTATGGACCTTGCTTTGTGCACTGGTCCAAATCATTTGGTGGGGGGAGGGGGGGAATATGGTGTGGGGTTGTTTTTCAGGGGTTGGACTTGGCCTCTCAGTTCCAGCGCAGGAAACTCTTAAGGTGTCAGCATACCAAGACATTTTGAACAATTCCATGCTCCCAACTTTGTGGGAACAGTTTGGGGATGGCTCCTTCCTGTTCAAACATGACTGTGCATCAGTGCTTTGCGTTTTTTGGCTAACAGGAAAGTATGACAGTTCTGTTCATGGAATGGGACTTTGATGCGACTTTACACTCTCTGGCACTCAAGTAGCAGCAAAGTTGCATAAAAGTAGTGCAGGAACCTGTATGTGTCCAAAGTCACATGTTAGAGATAGGGTTATGGGCTAGGGTTAAATGTTAGGGTTAGGTTTAACGGTAAAGGTTAGCATTCTAACCCTAACCATTTCTGCTAACCCTATTACTGCTAACTCTACCCCTAACATGCAACCCTAACCTTTACCCCAACTTTTACCCCAACCTTAGTCCTGACCCCTAACCCTAACATGCGACTTCGGACACAAAGGTTCATGCACTACTTTGATACTACTCGAGTGCCAGAGAGTGTTCCGTCACATCAAAGCCGCACTTCATGAAAAGAACTGTCATACTTTCCTAAAAAAATAATGCATCAAAAACGCAACACTTGATGAAATCTGCAATCTGGGTAAAGCCTCGTACACACGATCGGATTGTTGGCCAACAGAGTGTCAGACTTTTGTCTGAAGGGCGTGTGCCAGGAACTTGTCTTGCATACTAACGGAACACAATTGACGGCCAACAAACACGAACGTAGTGAGATACTATGTGGCATTTCAGCTCTTGGGCGCCACCCTTTGGGCACCTTCTGCTAATGTCGTGTTTGGTGAGCATTGATTTTGAGCATGCGTTTTTGTACTTTGGACTTTTGTGTGACAGACTTGTGTACACACGATATGAAAATCTGACAACAGACCGTCGTCCGCTGAAAATTTACTAGCCTGCCCTCCAATATTTGTTGGAGGAAAGTTGGACAACAATTGTCTGATGGAGCATACTAACGGTCAGATTTTAGGCAAACAGTCTGTCATCACACAATTCCCTGCCAAAAATGTGATTGTGTGTACGAGGCTTTAGAGTGAACCTGTGCTTTGGCCATGTAGGACAAAACAACAGATCCATGTTAAACTAAGAGTCAAGATGAGCCTGTAGTACTATCTCCTTTGCTGCCCTGTTACTCTGTTCACCGCCTTGAGTTGATAAAAATACCTGGTACTCGCAGGTATGGGAAAGCCTGTAACCCAGTACTCTTCTTCTCATGTGACAGTGCTGGAGTTTAGTGATTGGCTGCTCAGGCACCCAGCACTGTCATTTCAAAGCAGGGAGAGAATTCCCCTCACTTGGAGCTTACACAGCTCTAACTCTTTACGCCCCAACAACAAAACGGAGTGGCAGACCCTCACTTTAAAAAAAAACCTCCAACGATCGCGTTCTGGCAACCACTAATTAATACAGCCCTACCTATGTATAAAGATACCTATTCCCGTGTAGGGGTTGCCCCAAAAATTTCCATAAAGCCTGGTCTAAGTGGCTTCCGGACAACTCTACTGCTCATATGTAGGTGGCCGATAAAATTGATAATCATTATTGTTGGTGTTTTGTTATTGGTACACTATGAGGGGGGCTCAAGAAAGGCTTTGGCCTCAGCCAAGGGGACAATGTTTTATTTTGACTACTTATTTACATAGATCTATGGGACGCACACACATGGGTAGAGGTAGCTATTTTGTTGGGTAAAGTTTCTATGTTCTTTTGCTGGATATGTTTTGTAACCTGCACGATATTGGCAGCTGTTATTCTGTGCCAATTTAGCACTTGCGCGGGCGTATTTTTGGCACTGTTCTTGAAATTGATAACAAAAAATAATAAAAATTAAAAAAAAAAATTTTTTAAACGTAGTGGCAGAGGTACGAAGGTAAGGTACTCATTCAATTATATCATTACCATCATCAACTTTTTCATTGTGTGCTATGTTGGTTAATTTTATTTTATTTCATTTTTTATTTGTTTTCCTTTTCTTCTGTTCGCCTCCCCCCTCTCCTTTTTAATATTTAATGTTATATTGTTCCTTTAAGAACATGGTATCTCCTGCGGCCAGCCCCTATTCAATCTCCATTGGCTGTCTTAGTCACATGACCTGAGGAAGGGCCACGCCTTGAAATGCGTTGTCAGGAAGACAGCCACCACCTCTGCCTTCTCTCCTTTGGCTTGCGCTTCATCTACACTCCCGTGCACGAAGCCTCATTTTGGATCAGAGTTTCCACGAGCAGATGATGTCACGCTCGAGCGCTTCCACCTGCTGTTCCACATAATGGTGCACACAACTGCCGGTCAGCTCTTCACCCCCCAGCGGCTGTCCCGCCGCTTACCACCGGTGATCACAGCCCAACAGTCCGCTCCATCCACCCGGCTCTGCATTCATCTTCTCCCCTTCACAGTGGAGTTTGCTCTGCACACGAGAAGCCTAGTTGCCCACTGCAGCACCGCTCTATACAGCTTGTTTATATCTCATCGTTTGCCAAGGTACTGTTACAGTGTCACCCATGTTGGTTAGCAATCCATTTGTGGGAGGAGAGCTTTGCTTGTTGGTTCTTATCAATCCACCCCATTGTTTTAATAAACTTGCTAGTGATTTTAACCACATCGGCACTACCAGAGATTTTTTCCAGTGACTTAGCGATCAATTGCTTCCCTTCAATAGGAGTTTCCATTCAGCGCTTCTTTGTGGCTGTTTTTTTCTGAGTGTTGTTATTGTTTCCGACACCGCTCCTGGTGCGGAAGCTCAACGCGGCTTTTTGGTCTCCTACAGGGCACCATACATTGATCCCAAGGGAACTTGACTCCTAGCCCCCTAGCGCCAGACGTATTGTTGTTTTATTACATTTCCACTGTTGGTGAGGTCACTAATAAAATCAATCTGTTGCTTTGCTCTGTGTGAGCAAAACATACGTTAACTTTAAAATTGGGTCGGGTGGGGAAGTTTAGTTTATGGTAATTTCAACATAACATCCCTCAAAAGCATTGGCGGTGCTGAAAAGGTTTGGGGACTGGTGCATTAAGGGTGTAGACCCATTTCATTTTCTTTGAAGGAGCCCCTCATGAGAGTGTTAATAAGCAAAATTCATATACAGAGAAAACTTAAAAGAAAAAGGAAAAAAAAAAAAAAAGGTTTCACTTCTCAAGCGGTTACAGAAATGGCTGCAAATTACAAGAGCATCAACAATACTAAGAATTGACTCTTATCAGGAAGACTTCAAAATGTGTTACAAACAGGTCACACCCTTATGTACAGCGCTGACATAGTGAACCGAGTCTGGTAAATTTAGAGCAAACGAGCGCACACGTGTCTGCATCCTGTTGTGGGTTATTTTTATCGAATAGCTAGCATTTTGTGACAGAACTACAGCAGTCCCTAATTGTTAGTCACACTTCCTTAACACCAAGATAAACTATTACAGTGCTCTGTAATATTATAGTACTGTACAACAAAGATGCAGCACGGATGGCCATTGACTGTACTCTGTAATTAGATCCACATGTACAGTCTTCCACGCACTATTATCCTGAAAATTCGGTTTTAGGCCTCATGCTTACTGAGCAGTCATGGTCGTATAGACTTTTACTGGAGTGACTGAAAATGCATGACTCAAGCAGTTTAAGCGTGTTTTTTGTGCATTTTTGCACCAAACAACTGGCTTCTTCCTCCTAGCAACCTCAGGCTTGTGAGCAAAATGAAGGACTAAGGAGTGTCCACGGTGAATGTGGAGACTTTCATCCACCTAGTGAGAGCCCTCAAGATCCTCTGTGACCTACTGATGTCCATTAGAAGAACTATGGCAAATGGTAGAGGGTCAGAAAAAAAAACTAGCATAGTGGACATGGTTCAAGAGCTCCGATAGCACAAGACACCATAACACTAGATAGAGAAACCAGGAGGCAGATGTTTTCCGTCCAGCAAAATAAAAATGCCTGAAGCTTAAAAAACAAAACAAAAAAAAAAACAAAAACCTTGACAAATGCATGAAAAGGCTTCAAAATTGCCTAAAAAGCTCACACTGTAAATGGGGGCTTAGTAATCTGTTCTAGGTCTGTTTTTAAAAAATATAACAGAACTCTGCAATTCCTGGGGTCTTCTTTGGTTCACTCAAGATAAGATCTATAATCATCTATAGAATGGTTATGGTATAAAACAGTGGTCTCAAAATTGTGACCTAAGGGCCAGATAATGGCATTTTGCTTGCCATTATCTGGCCCTTGCAGTGGTATTCTGCTAACTGCAACAATAGGGCATAATTACAGCCACTAACACAAACAATGGGGTACCATTTGTCCCACTGACACCCAGGAAGGGGCACAATTTCTCCCACTGACACAAACGATAGGGAACAATACCTCCCACCGACAACAATGATGGGGCACAATTCCTCCCACTGACAACAATGATGGGACACAATTCCTCCCACTGACAACAATGATGGGACACAATTCCTCCCACCGACAACAATGATGGGACACAATTCCTCCCACTGACAACAATGATGGGACACAATTCCTCCCACTAACACCAACCATGGGCCACAACTCCTTCCATTGAAACAACGATGAGGCATTGCTTACTCCCACTGACACAAAGACATTTTCTACTCCCCCTGGCCCCCCTAAAGTCTGAAGGACCGTGCGTACGCTCCACTGGACAAACCTTTTCGGTTTTCATCGGACAAACGTTGGCTGTGCGAACAGAGAAACTTGGCAGCAACAAAAGTCCTACGTCGCCAAGTCCGATCATGTGTACACAAAACCATTGGACTTTAGGACAAAGTACAAACACGCATGCTCAGAACCAATGCAAAAGATCAGACAACAATACAGAAGTTGACCAAAGGGTGGCGTCGGAGAAAGTGTCGTCCAGTACGTTGAAACGTCACTACGTTTGTGTTTGTTGCCTAAAAAGTCCTGCCGTGTGTATGCAATACAAGTTCACGGCCAACGCCCTTTGTACAGAAATCTACGTAAAAGTTTGTATAAAGTCCGATCGTGTGTACGAAGTTTTATATGTCGCCCATTTGCGTCAACCACTCCTTCACCGTGGGGGGGATCTGTCGATTTCCACTGATTTAAATTTAATTTCCTGGCCTGGAAAAAAGGGCCACAAAAAACGTCTAGCTCACAAAATGATAGCGGCCCCCTAGGATGACATTAATGCTCTGCAAAGTCTTTATTAAATCTGGGCTATTGTGTCACTGCAGCTTGTAAATGAAATCCAGTTTGATGACATCTGTAGATGAGTTCTATCACAGCGAGGGTACGTCTGCCAAACATTAAAGCTGCTGCTGCTAAATTGTTCTTAATTATTTGAAATATGACACGTGAAAGGCCTATACACTGTGCAAATTACACAGCTCCCCAGAGCAAAAAGAGAAAAAAGCAGCAGCCATTTTCAAGGTCAGTGTGTATTTTCTTAACATGTACAAATCTAAAAAGCTATCTCAGAGATTTACTTACATTACATTGGTTGTTACTGGATATTAAAGGGCCAGTCAACCTTTAGTTGATTTACCAATATACAAAAAGGATTGTTGATACAATCTGCATAAAGGTCATACCTGAAGACAAGAGAACCTGCAAACCCACGAGTGTCATATTGGTCAGCGAGAGAAAGGGTCAAATTTGGTCTGGCAGTGAAGGTCAGGGCTTCAAATAAAATTACAGGGTGGCAGGTAACTGTGTAAAGCAGGGCACACCCAAAGTTTTTTTTTTCATTCATCCAGAGGGTTGAACAAAAATAAAAAACCTGACAGATCCCTGGATTCACACTAGTGATGTTGATAATGCAGGGATCTTTCCCTTGTGTCTTTGTATTCTGACAGCGGGGACTCTGCAGGGACTGGGGACTAACCCCCCCCCCCCCCCTTCCCAACCATCAGAATACACAGATCAGCTCTGCAACCATTGGCTGCAGGCACTGATTGAATGCTGGTTTTCCAGCAGGACTGTTTGACAGAAGCCAGTCAGAACAGATGAACAGCTTCTGTTGAACAGACAGCAGGGTACACACGTACCCAAATTTAAATTGTATTTCAGTATACTCAGCTAAAGGGAGGATCAGAAGCAGGGCCGGCCCATCCATTAGGGGCGCTCTGGCGCCGGCCCCTCTCTCCATGTCACCCCCTATATGCAGTGGATAGATTCATGCTTGGCATGAATCCACAGCTGCCGCGGCCGCCCCCTATTCATGTGTCCGACCCCTTTTGGGTCACTGGATATATGAATTAGAGCGGCCAGGTTTTTTTTCGAAGAACCTGATTAGAGCCATAGGCTTTAATGGGCTTCAAAATAGGGTGGACTCAGGACGCAGAGCACTGCGCCTGGAGCCCAACCAGGAGAGTTGCAACAGCGAATGAAAATTCGCTGTTGCAACACTAATCCTCCTCCCAGCCAATCAGGAAGCAGGTATGAAATCTGTTCCCCGATTGCCCAAAACGTCAGGCGATCCTATTGGATGCCTAGTGCAGAGAGAGGAGACACCGTGGAAGCTGATCCAGGAGAGGACACCGGAGCAGCTTTCCCCGAGCCTGCCATGCTCTCACTGCCTGCATCCAGGGTAAGGACAGCGGGTGGTGGGGGGGGGGGGCTGTGTTAGTGCCGCAGGGGGAGGGGTCGTTTTTAGCCACCCCAAAAAAAAAAAAAAAAACACCAGCCACCACTGACCAGAAGGGAGGGGGGGGGGGGGAGAAAATCACAGGAGGGGACCACACAGGTAGACCATCGAGAGGAAAAGGGTCCTATGATTTTTCTGAATAGTCCCTGACCTTCTGTTGTGAAGGTAAAGGTATCCCACTGGAACCATGTGCATTTATATGTCTCAGCTCTTCCATTCACAAGATTTCCCCTACTTTGTGAGTCCATAGACACAGACAGTGCAGCTCGGCCCCCGCCCCCACTCCCTCCTCACAGGACTGTGCCTAATGGCCTGAACACACAATCCAAAAATCGGAGCGACAGATCTCCCGTTTTTTTTTGCATGCTAGTCACAAATCAAAAATGGAGAGGTTACTAAAGTTATGAAAAGTCTCGTACGACAGAATAAAAAAATCGGAAGTAATGTCATGTGTTGTAGTGTATTTCTATTGTATTTTCGGACAACTGTGCTGATTAAACGAAAATCGTACGATCTGGTATCATACCAGAAAACATTTTGCGTTTGTCCAATCGGATAATATCGGATGAACTGTCGTGATCGGCTCTTGAAAGCTCTGTACTAACGATCCAATTATCGTACGATCGATTCGAAAGCGGTATTTTTCATACGATTTTCGGATTGTGTGTACGGGCCATTAGGCTGTCGCTGCTGTCTCTGTGCCTATGAGAAGAGAGAGATGGAGCAGCACTGCTGCTCTCAGGCACAGCACTGGATCGTCATCGGGCTCCGATAAATTTGGGGGGGGGGGAGCTGCACATTAAGGGCCAGTTCACACCAGATGCAGTTCCGTGCAGTTCCGTTTTTTTCTGCACCAATAGTCAGTTCCGGCCAGTTTCCGGTCAGTTTCTGCACCAGAAACTGACTGCATGGTGTGAACTAGAGCCATTGGAATACATGGAAAACACTGTATATGCATTTTTAGTGCAGAAAAAAAGCACACGGAACTGAACAGAACTGCGTCTGGTGTGAACTGGCCCTAAAGGTTTTTTTTACCCTAGGGCCAGTTCACACCAGATGCAGTTCCGTGTGCTTTTTTTTCTGCACTAAGGGCCAGTTCACACCAGATGCAGTTCCGTGCAGTTCCATGCAGTTCCATGCAGTTCCATGCAGTTCCATGCAGTTCCATGCAGTTTCGTTTTTTCTGCACCAATACAGTCAGTTCCAGTCAGTTTCCGGTCAGTTTCCGCACCAGAAACTGACCGGAAACTGACCAGAAACTGACCAGAAACTGACTGCATGGTGTGAACTAGAGCCATTGGAAAACACTGTGCATGCATTTTTAGTGCAGAAAAAAAGCGCACAGAACTGTGTCTGGTGTGAACTGGCCCTAAAGCCATTGGAATACATGGAAATGACTGCACATGCATTTTGTGCAGAAAAAAAAAAAAGTGCACAGAACTGCATCTGGTGTGAACTGGCCCTTAATGCAGAAAATGCATCAAGGTAAAAAAAACCTTTAACCTTTAGAACAACTAGAGAGCTAGTAGAGCCTGTGCCAACCAACCACAATTTACTGACCATGGGTAAGAAGAGCTGTGAGGAGAAGCGCCCTCATCTACAACTCTTATGTACACATACACCACACTTCCTCAGGGCAAGTCCTTGCAGCTTGTTGGAATGGTGGTTGGTTAGTAGGAGTCCAGCTCTCTGCTATCGTATTGGGACCATTCTGAGGCATAACACTCCATAATGAGGATCGACATCTGAGAAAGAACGGACTGTTTACTTTAAAACTAGCTAATACTTCATTAAGAGACAAGAGGGCATGCATTCCATAATCTGTGCACGGTTTGTTTCCTCCTTAATGCCATGACAGGTTGTTGGCAATGAACGCCATAAACCTGACTCCAAAACTCATTTAGCTTCAGCAGGTTTCATTATTTTTAGTTTACTGTGGCTGGATTGCATTTCTGTGCTGCAATGTAATACTCTATGGTTACAAGTTCCCAGTATAAATCACTGTCCTTCCAGAACAGGGCAGGTATGTGACCGCAAAAGGAAAAATGATGCACATATCCACTTCAAGAAGGTTAATTAATGAACTGTATTCATGGCACTTCCCACACAAAGCGGTCTCTTCCTTTTCCTTAAAATTAGCACCCAATACAACCTAGAGCAAATTATTCCAGTAATTCACTGCATTATATATTCAGGAAATAATAGCATAAAGATAAGGACAGCTTGTAAAAGCAAAATGGAAAAATCAAGCAAGCAGATCATAAACTTTAGCAAACCCATACAATCAAGAAATGCAGGTATGGATCTTTTTTTTACATAGTTTGGACCAATGGAACTATTTATATACCATACCTGTGGGATCTCTCTGGAAGCTACTCCAGTGATCTCCACTAGCTTTTAGGCCCCGTTCCCTGATGCATTGTGAACATAGGAAGTCGTTTTTTTTTTTTTCAATGAATGTAAAGCACTCTCTGATTGGACAAAGTGGAGAGGTGTGCAATTATCACTATCCCGACATTGTCCAATCAGGGAGCGCTTTACATTCATGCCAAGCGAGCAACCACCTGTGTTCACAATGCAGCAGGACAGACGCTCAGCACAGTATCACTATAGCAGTGGTGCCCAGTACAGTGTTTTCCACCAGGTATGCTTTACGTATAGTTACAGAGGCCTACAGATGCGCTGATCTGCATAGATCAATGCAGGCTCAACGCAAGGGAACATGGAAAATAATTATATCGTGCCCGATTTACACCACAACGCTGGATTGCGGTGGAATTTGGTGCATTGTGAAAAAATCCAGACATGCAGCGCAATTCACCACAGCATGTCGCAAGCCGTGACCGTACATAGATTTAAAGGATAAGAGTTCACCTTTTAAAAAAAAAACAGAAAAAAACAATAAATGCTCATTTTTTTTTTCTTAGGCGCCTGCAGAGCATTGCATCCGTGATCAGCAGATTGAGGGTGCAATTTCACTCTTCTGCGGACTCTCAGTACAGCTGTCTGCCCATACATCCCATACAGGCAGATAGTTACACCAGCACCCTCCCAGTTAAAGGATAAAGTTACCTAAAAAAATGAAAATAAGATAATAAATAACCATTTTTTTGCAGGTGAAGAAAATGTGCATTTTTTTTTTGGAGCCTGGAAAGCGATTGGCCGATTGCTGCTGCCATGCAGGTCTCCTGTCCGTGGGAGCTGTCTGCTCATTCATCACACGGCTGGCCAGTTTCGCACTGACAGGAAGACTCAATGAACTATCACAGTGCTCAACAGCCTCCTAGTAGTTCATTGTGAACTACAAGCCCACATCCTCAAAGGCTGTCAGTAGTTGTAGTTCATTCATTCGCAGAACTCTGTGAATGAATGACACGGCCATGTGGACGGAGCCCTGTACAGCAACGCTCTTTTCAAAAAGTGCCAGCAGTGTGGGGAGCTTCTCCCCGTACTGCTGTAACAGGGAGACAGGGCAGCAGGAAGGCTGCAGCAGTGGGAACATGTTACATTTTCCACCCTAAAAAACGGGTGAAACATGCAACATGTTCCCAAAGGTGAACTTATCCTATAATTAAAGAACTACAAGCCATCTGCTGCGGAGACAGACAGTACTTGTAGTAAATTCATTCACGGATTGCTGTGAATGAATGACGTGGCTGTGAGCCCCGCACAACCGTGCTGTTTTTACATTGTGACAGTGGGTGTAGGGAGAGGATCCCCTGCAGGGCTAGCTGCTTCTTTAGTAACATGTTACACCTTGAATATGGGTGTAACATGTTACTAAAGGTGAACTGATCATTTAAACCAAGTGTCATTTTCTGGCAATTCAATAAAATTAAAAAAAAAAAAAAAAAGGCGCCTTGTAACAATGTAAAGTACCATTCCTACACAAAAGACACCGGCCTACACTATTTTTTTTAGCATGCAGGCCAGTGTCAGCAGGCCTTTAGAGACCAATTAATGTTATAGAGGACATGAATAGAACGATTTCACGTTCCACACATTGACAGTCTAATGACTTGGAGGAGGGACACCCCCTCCTCTAGAAGAGTCACATGGATATTCAGTCAAGCATATTCTGATGTACTGATTCTAGGAGGTGCATTGAAACATATCGGCCGAAAACTGTTGTCGGCATTTGACCGAAGAAGAAGAGGTGCCGATAATGGCACCGAAAAGGGGGCGATCCGCCCCGGGTGTCACACATTGTGGGGTTGTCATCCTGGTGGTTTAGTCAGAGTCCTCCTTCTCTCCTCTTCACATAGAGTGGTGATCTTCCTGTGTCACGGAGTTAAATTGTCCAGGTGCCCGCAGTAATAATGTCCCGCCTCCTGTGATAGAGTGCACACTGATCCAATGCCAGGACATTGATTCAGTGTGACGTATCACAGGAAGCGGAACATTTTTACTGCGGGCACCTGGACAATTTAATTCCGTGACACAGGAAGATCACCGCTCTGTGTGAAGAGGAGAGAAGGAGGACTCTGACTAAACCACCAGGATGACAGCCCCACAATGTGTGGCACCCGGGGCGGACCGCCCCCTTTTCGGTGCCCTTTTCGGCTGTCCAGGAAATTCAAATCCAACTCCGTGACACATGTCTGCAGTCTTTGACCATCTCCTGCATCATGTCTGCTAGAGGTGCACCGAATGAACATTTTGCTAATACTATTAGAAGTGTGTTTAAGTAAGAAATTGCAGACAGGATACAAGAAACGGTTAGAGACTGAGGACGTGATACAAGAGATGGTTAGAGACTGAGGACATCATACAAGAGATGGTTAGAGACTGAGGACATCATACAAGAGATGGTTAGAGACTGAGGACATCATACAAGAGATGGTTAGAGACTGCAGACTGCATTTTTCTTGAGCTTTTCTTGCACTAAAAAGGTGCTAAAAAGGTGCCAATAATGGCCAACAATAAATGCATATTACTTTAAAGTGGTGTTCCACCCAAAAAAAAAATACATGAATAAAAAAGAAAAAAAAAAACATTTGGAATTTTTTTTTTTTTTTTTTTACTCACCTCTAAATGCCTGTTGCTAGGGGGTCCCTCGTAGTCTGCCTCTTTCAGTGCCTGGGCTGGTGACATCACTTCCCCTCGGCACAGGAAGGGCTCATCTTTGCTCCCTCCCTCTTGTCAATTATCTGGGACCCATTAAAGGTCCCAGAGGACTGAGCGGCCAACAGCCCGGCGCCCACAGTTGCAATGCCGGCGCGGCCGAACGGAGGGGGAGACGAGCGGGGCTTCGATCCCCCGCATCGCTGGACCCTGGGACAGGTAAGTGTCCAATTAAAAGTCAGCAGCTGCAGTATTTGTAGCTGCTAACTTTTAATTGTTTTTTTTTTTAAATGGAAACTCCTCTTTAAATTGACAATATTAAATTAAAAAGTCGAATATAATACAATTTTATATAAAAATATAAAATGTTTTTTGAAAACTGGCAGTTTCGGTTTTCGGCTAAGTGCATCCTGCATTTTTGGCACCAAAATTTCCATTTGGTGCACCCCTAATTGATTCTCTAAAGGAAATCTTCATTTAAAGAAATGTTTGGGTTGCCATTGCTGACCTCCTTCTAAAGATGGTAGCACTGATGTCTCCCTAAATCTGAATCCTCTGCAGGAACAAGCATGCAGCCAGTGACGTCAGAGGACCCCCAATGTGCATACTGTACCCACCTTGAGTCAGTGACCAAGAAAATTAAAACCATTCAACGAGTATGGCAACCAAGCAACTTGAATTTTTAGGACATCTCAGCAGAAGCAGCCTACATAATGCTGAGTACAGGTTTCCATTAGGAACGAAACTGGAAAAAACGAATGTCAACATGTGGAGGTAAAACGCAAGTTTCTAACCATAGATTGCACAAACAATCTTAGAGAAAATATTTTGAGCTCCTACTTTGTATATAACATAACTGAAGGACAAGAGTCACGACACGTCACGTTCCTTTTTAACTCCTTACACTGGTCGTTCCACAGACAGCTTTTATAGTGTATGAGCAGAACAAAATCAATGAATATTAGCAATACAAACCACAAGGACCGTGAAAAAGTGTAATTGAAGGGTTCGCTAAAACTACAAAATGTGTATTTATACCATATATCCCTAACAGAATAGACCAACTAT
Source organism: Lithobates clamitans (assembly GCA_037952925.1). Classification (NCBI taxonomy): domain Eukaryota; kingdom Metazoa; phylum Chordata; class Amphibia; order Anura; family Ranidae; genus Lithobates; species Lithobates clamitans. The sequence continues at coordinate 1,204,538 of JBBGZY010000603.1, read as the reverse complement.
CAATTACAGGGTTGACCAATTGGATCGCTTATAAACTGCAAAGGGATCGGGAGCCAACCATCATTTATTGTTCTGTGTAGGTGCCTTTATATACGTATATGTGCACCAAGAGGAAAAAAAAATGAAGATCTTTCAGAAGGACCACAAAATGTCTACAATTTAAAAATATTTTTTAAAAGCTTGTGTGATGCTAATGCTAGGTCTAGAAAAAGCAGTAAAACATGTATGGGCAACTGCATGGCAGAATTCAGAAGCCAATTAGTCCAGTCTAATTAAAAGCTGGGAGCACCTGCTGTAGCTCCTTTTTTGGCATAGCTGGGATTTTAACCAGAGAAAACAACATATTGGGTGCTTTTATTGGGGACAAATGTACCTGTTGTTCAATCGAAGCTTACAATCCAAATACCCCTATTAAGAAAAAAAAAAGGATCCATATGGTGTACACAGTCCATGCATAATTCCTACATCTGACACAATAAGTTTCACCACTCAGACTATGGCATGAATAAAAATAACTGAACATAAAAAGGTTTTAAATCCTAACTTCAGGCATTTTTTTTTAATTAAATTGGACACCCATGCAGGGTAAAAAAATAATGAAATCAGCTCAGGCTGCAATACTCAGTTGTCTAGGAGTTGTCACCTGCAGTACTTCTATTCTGCCACAAGATGCCCTCAGTTCTTAAAGACATATGATGAATGAATGGGTGTCATGGCCCATCCCACTGATGGGGTATTACTACAGATCTCTTATACTGCTTAGATCAGTGCCGCTGTGAATGAGGCCTAATGGTGACCATACACTATACAATCTTATTGTACAATCAACAAAAAATAAAAATAAAAAAAGAATCCCCAACTGGATCTATGTTCATGCAAAATTAGAAAAATATGATGAAAATCTATTAGCGAATTATGGCCACCGGGGGGAATCATCAGTACAAGGACATATAAAAACCACCATAATAACCATCAGACTGATAAACCCTTTTCTTTCTTAATACGCAAAAATAAAGATCATATAACACATTCAGTTAGAAGCATACAGTGCATCCGAAAAGTATTCACAGTGCCTCACTTTTTCCACATTTTGTTATGTTACAGCTTTTTTCCAAAATTGAATAAATTCATTTTTTTCTTCAAAATTCTACAAACAATGCCCCATAATGACAATGTGAAATGAGCTTATTTGCAAAGATTTCAAATGTATTAAAAATAAAAAACAAACAAAATCCCATGTACATAAGTATTCCCAGCCTTTGCTCAATACTTGGTTGAAGCACCTTTGGCACCAATTAGTAGGAAAACCAACAAATACAAAACGAATGCTGGGCTTTCTTATTATTATATGCCATGTTCAGCCTGAAACACTGAAGTACCTATTCAATATTTGTAAAATAAGGGTTTTATACAAATAAAATATTACAAAATTTGAAAATTTCAACTTATAAAAGTACACAAAGTGCAGCGACCCCTTACTTTTTATTCAGGAAGAGACAATACTGTCTGTATCTTCATTCTACAGTCACCCAATGCAAAGCTAATGCTGGGCTTTCTTATGCACTGTACACACTGAAGCACCTTCTAATGTTTATGTGTAAAAGAACGATTTTATACAAAAAACAAACATGATTTCAAATAGAAGTTTAGAAACTTAAAATAATAGAAAACTGTACAAAAAAAAAAAAAAGAAGGAGAGACTGCCTTTAGAATCACTTTAAATTGACACTGGATTCTAATCCATTATGTACACTTAAAGTGGATGTAAACCCTCACATATACCGAGGGAAGTGAACAGCCTCAGATGATACACAGAGATGAAACAAATCTCCCTGCATAAGTTTTGCATGTATATCTGCTGTCTCCAGCTGTATATATCCTTTAGAATTCGAACATCGTGTTAGAGATTTTACTTCCTCATTCAGCAGTAGGAGTGGATTCTTGGCATACACTTTGAAACAGCTGATTGGAGGAAAGGCACATCCCCCCCCCCCTCACACACACACACACACACACACACACACACACACACAGGCAGAGGAAGGAAGGAATGTGCAGAGCTGTGCTGTGAATAGACAAGCTCTCTGCTAATCTACGTATTTAAAGCACCCACCACAACACAAATTTCAGGCTGGTTTTATCTCAGTTGTTAGAGAGCTTGTCAGAAGTTTAAAATGCTGATAACAGATGAACAAAACAGCAAAAAGACACAGAACTAAGGGCTTTGGAGAGAGGTAAGTAAACACTGCAGATAGATGTGCTTAGGTCAAATTTCATGAATCAGGTCTTACTTTAACTCCAAAAAAATTATCTATTATGCCGTGTACACACGGGCGGACTTTTCGACCGGACTGGTCCGACGGGTCGAATTCGTCAGACAATCCGGCCGTGTGTGGGCTTCATCGGACCTGCAGCAGACTTTTTTTGGTCGAAAATCAGATGGACTTTAGATTTGGAACATGTTTCAAATCTTTCCGATGGACTCGAGTCCAGTCGAAAAATCCGCTCGTCTGTATGCTAGTCCGACGGACCAAAACCGACGCTAAGGCAGCTATTGGCTATCAACGTCCCTATTTTAGTCCGGTCGTACGTCATCATGTATGAATCCGTCGGAATTTGTTGTGATCGTGTGTGTGCAAGTCCGTCAAAAGTCCATGGAAAGCCCGTCGGAAAGTCCGTCGGATCTTTGATGCCAAAAAGTCCGCCCGTGTGTACACGATATTACTGTCAGCCACCTCCAAATTCTTTTTTTTTTGCTACTGTGATCTGACTTTGTATTAGAGGGTGGCTACATTTGTTCTCCATGGTCCCACTGTATGTAGGAATGAAGCCACCCTTTCTTGCCCCGAGATGGACTAGAGACAATGGGATTTGTAGGGTGCATAGAGCAGCACACATGGCCGCAACTAAAATGCACTGGACATTCCAAACATATAGAAGTGAGGGTGGAAGGGAGAGGTTTTGGTGCTCACAGAAGATGTTACAATGAGGCAGAAAAACACACTAGAAAACTATTTAATGAAAAACAGATTACTGGGTCATTATAGCAGAGTTCCACCGAAAAAAAAAATACATTTAAAGTCAGCAACTACAAATACTGCAGCTGCTGACTTTTAATATTAGGACACTTACCTGTCCAGGGCGCCCGCGATGTCCTCACCTGAAGCCGATCTTTCCCTCGGCTCCCGGGTGCATCTTCAGTAAGGGAATCAGGAAGTGAAGCCTTGCAGCTCCACAGCCCAGTTCCCTATTGAGCATGCGCGAGTCGCGCTGCGCATCCTCACTGGTCCCTGCTGTCTTCTGGGACCTGTGTGTCTCCCAGAGGACAGCGGAGGGGACAGACGTGGCGTAGATCGCCGCGGAATCTTGCGGCAATCTATCGCTGGAAGTGGGGGCAAACACCTGGATTATACTGGTATCTGCTCCCCCTCCCCCCTGAAATGTGCCAAATGTGACACGGGTGGTGGTGGGGGGGGGTTGACCAGAAAAGCGGAAGTTCCATTTTTGGGTAGAAGTCCGCTTTAAATAGCAGAAATGTATGGTTCATTTTTGCAGAATAAGGATATTGTTTGGTTTTACTTTAAAATGGTTGTAAAGGCATGAGATTTTTTTTTTTACCTTAAAAGTAGTTGTAAAGTCAGAAGGGTTTTTTATCCTAATGCATTAAGATTAAAAAAAAAAACAAAAAAAAAAAAAAACAACCTTCTGTGTGTAGCAGCCCCCCCCCCCCCCCCCCCCAATACTTACCTGAGGTTGCTTTCTTCCAGCAAAGTCCACAAATGTCTCAGCCGACCGAGATTCTCCTTCCTGACTGGCTGAGCCATTGGCTCCCGTTGCTGTCAATCAAAATCAGCTAGTTAATCAGGAGAGAGAGAGGGGGTGGGGCCGGGGCTCCATGTCTGAATGGACACCAGGAGCTGTAACTCGACTCGGGTGCCCCCATAGCAAGCTGCTTGCTGTGGGGGTACTGAACAGGGGGGAGGGGCACAGAAGAGGCACCTGAGAAGAGGAGGATCTGGGCTGCTCTGTGCAAATCCAACTGCAACAGAGCAGGTAAGTATAACATGTTTGTTATTTTTTATAGGAAAAAAAAAAAAAAGACAAGACTTTACAATCACTTTAATGCTTTCTCTGCAAAAGGTAAAAAAACCTTCCATGAACAGCTCCCCCCTAAGTTCCCTTTCACATGGTGATCCAATCAGGTCCGCTTGTCAGTTTTTTAGGTGGACCTAATCCGACCCTCCAGTCTCTTCTATGGAGCGGTGGATGTCAGAACACACATCCGCTGACACCCGTCGCCATCCGATCCTGTCCACCAAAAACAGACAAATGGTGGTCCTATTTCCCATCCGTCCAGTGGATCGGATGGCATCAGAAAGTGCGGGAATCAGCTGAGTAAGCGGATTCCGCAAAGCGGAGGCGCCCGTGTGAAAGGGGCCTACACACTTAACTGAGCCTGATCTTGATCCAGCTCACGTAAGAGAGAGAGAACCCTGCTCTGGCTCTCCCCTCTACCCCCCTCCCATCTCACAGAACTCAGAGGCTCCTCCTGCTGTCAATAAATTCCTGTGAGCAGGGGGCAGGGCCAAGCTGCGCTGTGTGAGTCTATAGATCAACATCTCGGGATCAAGCCTACATGAGAGATCCCCAAAGTAAGCAGCTTGTTTCAGGGCACTCAGAGGGGAGGAGGAAACCAGAAGAGGAAAGGGGCCATTCTGTACAATACCATTACACAGAGTAGGTAAGTAGAACATGTTTTTTTCATTTATTTTAAGTAAAAAAAAAAAACAGAAGCTTTACAATCACTTTAAGCTCCACCCAATCAGTAGCTAATCGAGTGTTATTGTCCTTTACTGTGCCTCAATCTTTTTAGCCGTTATGGTTTTCTCTTTCCTGGGTCCCTCTTCCATTTCCAATGGGGTAACACACCCTGAGCTTGTCAGAGATCTAAACCTTCAGGACTACATGTCCCATGACTCCTTGTGTGCTGCCCATACTGTGCATGGTGTTCCTAACCACAGCACCAGATTGCTACCTGTATTGCGTATTGGATCCCCATGCACAGCTCCAGCATCTGGGCCCATAATGGGCCTCTGTCCTCAAGCACAGCAGCAGAGCACATAGGTCCTCCGAGCACGGGACCACGCATGTGCATGTCCTGGTGGCTCCAGGGAGACCCTGCAGGGCAAAAGTGCCACCCTATAGGTGGAAGCTCCACACACCAGACATTTTAAAGATACATTATGTTAGGAAGGAAAGACTGCACAAAAAATCCAGCCCGTGTGATGTGTCAATTGTATAGAGTACAATGAACGATATGGGTGTCTACGGCATCTCTTGGTTTGACACAGGGGTTTGTCCATCCTGTTCATGTATTTCCTGTACCATTACATTCACTAAGAATATCAAATGACAAATTGGCAAAAAACTATTCGCTTACTTGTGCTTTGTCCTCCCAAACACCTTTTTTTTTTTTTTTTTTTTTTTTTAGGGTATATGTACACCAGATGCTCTGTGTTGTGCATTCTGCACGCATGGCAACCAAAAAAAAATAATAAAGGTTCCTATCAATGCAGTTCACACCGGAAAGTAGCATTGTGCTGCATTTTTTAAAGTACGGCATGCGCTAATTTTGTTTTCAGAGCAACGCGCTGAAATGCAAGCAATCACGCACAAAAACGCAAGAACGCAGCGCACTGCAAGGAAATGCATTCGCCAATGCATTATAACACATTACAAACAATGCAACACAACATGCATGCATTAACAGATGCAATGTGGTGTTAATGAGCCCTTAGTCCTCGCTAACACGGGCAACCTACCTGACGCAGTGGCCAGAGCCATTTGTTTCCTTTTTTCCTCCCGCTGAGCTGTGTGAAAGTAAATGGCCTTGGAAAGTAAATGGGATCATCTGCAGAACACAGCTCAGCGGAGGGGAAAAAAAAAAAAAAAAAAAAGACTGTGGCCTCTGCACAGGGTTGAGCGCTCGTGTGAATGACCCCCTATGGTGGCCATGCATGAAAAGATTTTATATAGGATCGATTTACTGCCTGGGACAAATATACAATCAGCAGATCAAAAAGATCCGACGTGCCATATACTTAAACCTTATCAATCAATCCTGCTATTTCATTTTCCACCCCGACCAATCACAATCATTTAAATTAAATCAATGAGTTTTGCACAAAATCAATTGGTGACACTCTATGTGTCTTTGTTAAGAGGTTGATTGAATCATCTTGCTTGATTCAGTGAAGAAGCCGTATGTGTATGGTCATTAGGCTGATGTCAGACGGGCGACTCTGCTGCTAGTGATCCTTCCTTTGGCAATCTGTGGAAATCAAAGAGGCTGCCAGTCTGTCCCCATGGAATCGTTCCCATCACTAGTGATCGAGATTCAGCAGCAGAGCAACATCTCTCTGCATCTGACCACAGAGGGAGTGATTCCATTGGGATAGACAGGCAGCAGTGACACCCCCCCCCCCCAATCCATGTGGTGTTTTTTTGAAGCACATAATTAGAGCCAGAGGCTCTAATAGGCTTCAAAAAAGGGTGGGTCCGGGGCGCAAAGCACTGTGCCCCGATCCCACCGAGTTGTGTGGCGATAGCGAATGAATTTTCGCTACTTTCAAATTAAATCTTCTCCCCGCCAATCAGGAAGCAGGTGGGAGATCTGTTTCACGATTGGCCAAAATGTCAGGCAATCCTATTGGACCCCTAACGTGGAGAAAGGGAGGAAGCCGATGGAGCCAGAGAGGAAGCCCGCCAGCCTGGAGCTGCTGCCCGGACCCCGCACGCACCAGCCTGGAGCCGCTGCCCGGACCCCACCAGCCTGGAGCCGTTGCCCGGACCCCACCAGCCTGGGGCCGCTGTCTGGACCCCACACCCCCCAGCCTGGAGCCACTGCCTGGACCCCGCACCCGCCAGCCGTGAGCCCTGCCCGGACCCTACACCTGCCAGCCTGGAGCCGCTGCCCGGACCCCGAACCCACAGCCTGGAGCCGCTGCCCGGACCCCGAACCCACCAGCCTGGAGCCGCTGCCCGGACCCCGAACCCACCAGCCTGGAGCCGCTGCCCGGACCCCGAACCCACCAGCCTGGAGCCGCTGCCCGGACCCCGAACCCACCAGCCTGGAGCCGCTGCCCGGACCCCGCACCCGCCAGCCTGGAGCCGCTGCGCTGGATGACACCCCCCCCCATCTATCTGGATCTAGCTATCCAGGTAAGTGCTGGACCAACCCGCAGACGCACGGGGGGTCGTTACAGCCGTCCTTCCCCCACACAAAAAACCCACCAGCTGCTACTGACAGGCAGCCTTTTCAGCGATCTGACATTGCCTGCTTTTCTAGACATCAGCCTTCGGTCGGCCATAGATAATTTGAATCTCGGCCGGTTAAGCAGGAACTTGCAGAGATTCAAACCCAGTATGGGCAGACTGAATGTATCAAGTTTAATCGATCAACTTGGGTACCACCTGCCTGACAGATTTACTTCCGACTCCCGGCTGCTGCCGGGAGCAACCCGTGGTTGGAGGAAAGAAAATCGCACCATCTACAGCCTGCTTTAAGCCCTATTCACACTGGAATTATAAGCATTTTTAAACGCTCCTCAAATGCCTAGTAAAAGCAGCCTGCAATGATTACATGGACAGCGTACAGAGCAAGTAGTGAGGGGTCATATCACCTCCTTACCACTTGTCAATTGCTTTTAAAACGCGATCTGAGCATGGATTGCTCTTTAGAGGAGCGGCAGATATTAGATGCACATTTAAAATCTAGCCATACACTATCCAAAATGAAAGAAAAGATTTGCTTTTAGTTCTACTTTAAGTAGTTTAAGAAAAATTTGTCAGCATGAAACAAAGGTTTAGAAAAGGCAGCTGTAGCACACACACTAAAAGAGTCAGTTCCTCTAGTGAGATCCGGTGTACAGGCTGCACTCTGCTCCGGCTCACACCCATTCCTATGTACTAATAACAAACAGATCACACTGAGCAACTTTCACAACCACCGCAGAGCAGGGAGGGAGGAAAGCACGATCACATGATCTGCATTACACGCTTACATCCAGGATTCACATTGTCTAATCTGAAAGCCCAATATGAGATCCTGCTAGATAAAAAACACCGGGCTCTTCTAATGAGACATGACAAGGTCTAAGCCACTGTATGGTGATACACCCCACATCACAATCAACCTTAGATCGACCAAAACTATGTGCTAGAAGGACCTACCTAAACTGTCCGAGCAATCTGTATCCAATCAGGCAGGCCCTTGTTGGTAGAGCTAAAGGCGATTGTAATATCAGATTGTAACATGTGTGGCGAGTTTAAAAAGGTAGAACAAGCTGCAATGAAAATGTGAAAAATCAAACATTTTCTAACAGTATTCTATGATTTCAGTGACAGTTGCTGGATTCTACATTTTGGGCATTAGCATTGCCTCTATGCCACTTAATAAGGGCTCATTAACCCCTGTAATGCACTCTAAAGTAGGGTGACCAGACAGCCCTGGTTTCTGGGGACAGTCCCCAGATTGAGGACACTGTCCCCGGACCAAGTCTGTCCCCAGTTTTGTCCCCGGATTGGATTTAAACAGGGGCTGGGGCAATTTCAAAGACAGCCCCTGTTCAAACCTCAGACAGACCTCAGACAGACCTCAGACAGACCTCATATTATATAGTTTTGGTAAATCTGAAGGAAAAAAATCAGCAGAAAATCTGATAGTGTTCATGGGGCTTTAGACTTGACAGGCTGTGAGGCGGGCGGCGGCGGCAGAGACGGGCAAAGAGTCGTTGATTGCTGCCATTACTAGTAAAAAAAAAAAATATATGTCCCCGGATTTCATTTTAAAAATCTGGTCACCTTACTCTAAAGAGTGATCCACAATAGAACATTTTTACTGCCAATCCCCGTTTTTTTAAATGTTTTTTCTGTCAGCCGAATGTGTTTTCTAACATGAAAACCATTCTGCAACCATGAGCCTAGGATTGGGCACATGGGTATGACCCAGCCCGTTTCCCCATTCACTGTCACAGAATGCAACGGGATGGATCGTTTGTTGTGTTGCAATATTTGTACAGACCCCTTTCAGTTGCTTTGCAGTTTAAGGGGGGGGGGGTGCGGTGTAAAACTGCAGCTCAACTAAATTTACCACCCTCAAACAGCTAATGTAAACTAAGTTTAAGACCTTATGCACTTATAAAGGATCTGGAAAGTGAAAAACTAGGTTCTCATACAGTACATGTGTGCGTGTGTGCCCACGCAGCAGGTACAGCAGCCCAGTCGTGTGCCCACCCCAGACCCTTTTGTAAAAAAAAAAAAAAAAATAATGTACTGCAGCCACCATGCAGTTTAGCGCCACTAAAAATGAATGGTGCCCCCCCCCCCCACATCTGCTAAAGAGGAGGCGTTTCTGCGTGGATCGGGAACGCACACATTCCTGACCCACACATATGTGAACCAAGGCTAAAAACGTTCCACCGGCGGCCCACCACTGCCACTGACCTTCATCATGTTAAAGCTGAACTCCAGGTATGATCTGTATTGCGTAGTTACATGGCTCCAGCTTGGCACAATGTAAGTATACTTACCTCAGACCTGAGGGCCTGCAAAGGAGGCTAACAATCTTTGAAAATAGTTGGCGCTGCTATTATAACGATAGCCACAATGTTCCAGGTCCTGTGATGCGTGGCTTGGCCAACTTCGCACTGCCGCCTTATATTTTTTTCAGGGACTACAAGGCTTTCTCTGATTAAAAATGTGAGACCAGAGAATGCCTTGTATTCTCTGAAAAAAAATAAAAACACAAAGGCGATCTTAAAATGGCGGCAGTGCCGAGCAAATAACCCCCCACCTAAGTGGTAAGTGTGCAGGAGGGGAAGCTGCTCTGTCCAGGAAACAGATAACTGCTGGTATTATTATTATTATACATGATTTATATAGCGCCAACAGTTTACACAGCGCTTTATAATGTAGAGGGGGGACAGCACAACTACAGTACAGTTCAATACAGAAGGGACAGGAGGGCCCTGCTCGTAGAGCTTACATTCTAAAGGGAGGGGGTGGTGGTACAAAAGGTAATAGATGTGGGGTAGCACTGACTACTACAGGGATCACCCTTGAGGTATGAGATTTGTTTACTTCCATTATGCCAAGCTGGACCAGTCTAACTATGTAATATAGACCATACCTGGAGGTCGGCTATAAGCAGATCTATCACCACAGCTCCATGATCTACACAGTAACTGAAAAAAAAAATCACTGCTGCATTTTGAGAACCCCATAAGTGGAACTTGCAACTGCCAAGCAGTTCCCGACCCGAGGAAGGTGAAGACGCAGTGATTCACAGACACGCAATGTGCGCAAGATTTTAAAATCCTTAAGCGTACCATATACCGTACATACAATGCAAATACAATATAATGCAAAGTGCAATAAAACAAACTGATATCTGACTGATTGCCATCACTAGTCACACTCTGATCATCATTACGGCTTTAATGATCTCAGACATGTTTATTTTTTGGACTAGCTTCACACATATGTGGTTGGTGCAGCTTGTGGTTGTGCAGGCACAGAATGGGCTGCTACCTTCGGGAAATGCAAGAAAAAAACGTCCCTGCACCTTTTTACAATAACAGTCGCACAGAAAATCGAATGGTGCTTGTGAGTTGCGTTTTCAGATGCGAGAGAGTGCCCCTAAGATTCAATGTCATCCTCGCAAGTCTGCTTCAAAGCAGCACCATGTTTTGCCTGTGGGCATGCGTGCAATTTACATGCATTTCAGCACCCACATATATGTGAACCTAGACTTATGCCTCAAACACACGATCAGATAAACGTACAACTTATCGTTCGCATTTTGTTGCATGCCAATATCGAATTCAACAGTGCATTTTGCGCTCTACAAAATGTATGATTTTTTTTTTTTTTGTACAATTCTGGAAAACCTTCCTGTTTGCGTAGCTACGAATCGGAAATGATGTCAAATAAGTGTGACCCCTGTGTCTGCCACGCCTTTTGGCAATTTCCGTTCGTACTGTAGAGGCATATTCGTGTACATTGTGATAGGCTGCAAACTATTTTCTGTTCGTATGTTGGAATATGTTGGAGCATTTTCGCGGTGCGAACATGGTTTACATTCTCCCATCTCCTTCCGGGTTATTTTCATGTTTCCGATCATGCGTGGTGTTTGCCTATCGATTTTTAGCGGACGCATACTGTACTGATTAAACGATTGTCGTTCGCTGGGTCTAACGCCTGAGCAAAGTTTTCGTGTTTGTCCCTTCGGATATTGTTGAACGAACTGTCGTGATCGGCTGTCGAAAGCTGTGTACTAACGATCAGACTATCGTGCAATCAATCTGAAAGCGATTTTTAGCATCCGATTATGGGATCGTGTGTACGAGGCATTAAGCTTGATACACATTATACAATTTTTGTTGTTCAATTTCCTTTAGCTTTACCTTCAACTGTGTAGTGCAAGGGCCTGCCTGATTGCACACCATTTGACAGTGTTTAGGTTTGACCTCCTATTATATGGTTTTGTTAAATTCAAAAGGAAAGTTGTACAAGAAGAAAATTGTATAAAAGTTGTATAGTGTGTAGCCAGCGTGAACCTGGGGCAATAGAACAAGTTACAAAGTGAACTATGTGACAGAGCTCACTGCCTAATGGCCCGTACACACGATCCGAATATCATACGACAGATCGTACGACTTTTTTCGCTTAATAGTCGCAAGTAGAAATTGAATAGGTAACTAATAGTCACAAAAATTCTCGTACGACAGAAAAAAAAAAAAATCGGAAGTGATGTCATGCGTTGTAATGTATAGGAGGACGACAACTATACTGACTAAACGAAAATCGTACAATCTGGTATCGTACGAGGAAAAGTTTCATGCTTGTCCGATCTAATAATATCGGATGAACTGTCGTTATCAGCTCTCGAAAGTAGTGTACACACGATCCGAAAATTGTACGATTCCTCCTCGGATGACAGTTTTCGTACAGTATTCGGATCGTGTGTACGGGCCATAAGCCTTAGCTTGCAACATCAGAAAGAGCAGCGCCACCAGAAGCAGTTATGCAAATGTGTTCACTGTTTGTATTGCCTCATGCACACCCCAGCTATCTAGGTGGCAGTTTGTGAACTTTATGATTGGCTGTTAAAGCCATACTCCAGGAAGTGAAGAGAAATCTCCCCAATGGGACACAGATGGCAAAAAAAAAAAAAAAACTGACAGGGATTATAACAATCTCTTACCCTATTTAAAAAAAAAGGATTCCTTTTCTAAAGCCTCCTTCACACTGCCTGCATGCTAGCCACTTCATATGAGCGCACAGGCAGCGGTCAGATTTTAGCTGCGGTCAGAGGGCGTTGTGATTGCACATTTGAAAGTGCAAACACAGTTTCCTTTTTTGTTTTACTTTATAAGAAGAAGTGCACAAAGTGACACTTCATTCATGTCTCTGCACAGCAGTGTGGTGCACTGTGCAGTGACATGCAGTGCGATAACGCACACGGGGGGCGGAGTCAACCCATGTTTGATGCTATAGAGATACGCCAGGAGGGGAACATCATGGTAAGTATCGGTAATTTATTTTCTTTTTCCCCATAGGCCCCACTTACAGACATACCCCACTTTTAAGTACACAATGGGGTTTATTTACTAAAGCTGGAAAGCGCAAAAAATCAGGCTCATGGTATATTGTCAGAAATAAGCAAAGTGCATACAGACTGCAAGCATATACAGTCACCAATACAGCAAAGACATCTTGGCATTGGTGATGACATCTCACATCAGCTAGTCCCACTATACAGTAAAACTTTGGATTGCGAGCATAATTCCTTCCAGAAACAAGCTTGTAATCCAAAGAACTTGTATATCAAAGCGAATTTCCCCATAGGAAATAATGGAAACTCAGATGATTCGTTCCACAACCATTTATTCATAAGTCCTTCAGTTTATAGTCCACATAAAAAGATTATAGGTTGTGTAACCATCAAATGTCCATCCACAAATGGAAGTCTTCACAAGGGGATTAGAAGCAAAATCCAGCAGGAGCTCCAGAGTATAAAAGAGAAGAGAGGCGCTTCTAAGTGTAGCAATTTGTTGCTAAATGTTGTACCTTCATTAATTGTAACCATATTGCTACACTTAGAGGCGCCTCTCTTCTCTTTTATACCCAGTTGTGACATGACGCTGCTTGTATATCAAGACATCGCTTGTATATCAAGTCCAATTTTATTCAAGAATTTTGCTTGTCTTGCAAAACGCTCTCAAACCAAGCTTTTCCTGTATGCCGCAGTGATGGCGAACCTTGGCACCCAAGATGTTTTAGAACTACATTTCCCCATAATGCTCATGCACTCTGCAGTGTAGTTGAGCATCATGGGAAATGTAGTTCCAAAACATTTGGGCTGACAAGGTTCACTATCACTGCTATAAAGTCAATGAGCAGCACTACTGCAAAGACCCATAGAGGCTTAAATCAGGCCGAGCATTGTGTAACACTATTCAATCTGATTGTACAATCTCCTTCAGATCTACCATACACTATGTAATGTCAGGGCCTGCCTGATACGATGCCAATTGATTTGGTTGTTTAGGTTTGTCCTCATAGTACATAGCTTCTCAATAGCCAGAAGCAGGCGTCAGATAGAAGTTGCCATGGTGACTAAGTTAAAGAACTATAAAAAAACAGACCCCAAAGTGACAGGACTTTAAAAGCATCATAAACAAAGACTGTTTCATAGTCGGTAAGATTGAATAAAGACACCAGTCCATCCAGTGGTGTGTGTGTGTTTATGTTAAATAAATCCCGTATCCCTGTATGTTTTGATCGTTAGAATGGCCATTTAAAAGCTTTTTGAAGTTATTGAAGCTCCCTGCTGGAACCACTTCTTGTGGAAGAGAATTCCACATCCTTACTGCTCTGACAGTAAAGAACCCTCTACGCAGTTTAAGGTTAGACTGCTTGTCTTCCAATTTCAGAACACTGAAAAGTTTTTTCCTTATGCTAGGGTCACCAGCTAGGTATTTGTATATCGCTATCATATCCCCTCTCAAGCTGGGATGAATAAAATAACAATATTTTGCTAAAGCAGTGTTCAAAAAAGAAGAAGGAGAAACCTGTTAAAACCAATGCATGGAAGGCTATATATTCAAACATGTTCCAACATGTAAATGACAATAGAACATATACTGGCATGTTGATATTATGATCCTCCTTTTCCCACATGCAGAAGATCACACTAAGTGGGAGGCAAATTCAAACACGTTTCGAAAATGTACTTTTCTTCTTCAGGGGTATACAAGCAGAGGAATGATTTTCATTTAGTGGTTCCAGGATGTCAGTATATTATACAGCCAGTGAAAAATCTATTAAAAAGTAAGTGTATCTTTGCCACTCTAACCAGTCGTGCCACCACGATCACCAGTCATCCAAGCCAAGACAGATGTATATGAGGCCCAGTGCGCACGTGTAAGAGCCCTTTCACACCGAGCTGCCCCGGGCGTCAGCGGTAAAGCAGACCTAATTTTAGCGCCGCTTTACCGTTATTTTAGTGGCGCTATTCGGCCACTAGCGGGGCGGTCTTAACCCCCCGCTAGCAGCCGAAAAGGGGTTAAATCCACCCGCAAAACGCCACCGGACCGGCGTTATCGCAGCGCTGCCCCATTGATTTCAATGGGAGCAGCGGTAGAGGAGCGGTGAGTTCATCGCTCCTTCACCGCTCCAAAGAAGCTGCTGGCAGGACTTTTTTTGACGCCCTGCCAGCGCACTGCTCCAGTGTGAAGGTCCTCGGGTGCATGGAGCAGCTGTTTTAGGGCGATTTGCAGGCACTATTTTTAATGCTATAGCGCCTGCAAAACGCTCCAGTGTGAAAGGGGTCTAAGGGAGGAACAGGGGTAAACCATCCCAAAAAAAACTTTGATACATGACTTGATCATATATGGGGAGAAACAAATTCTCCTAAAGAATGTCCTGTGGCATGATATGGTCTCTGGGGAGGCAGAGATGCAACTTAGTGCGATCTTCTGCATGCGGGACAAAGAGGACCATAATACCAATGTGCCAGTATACAGTATGTTATATTGCCATTTACATGTTGGATCAGGTTTGTATATACAGCCTTACATGCATTGGTTTTAATAGGTTTCTGCTTTTTTAAATGATGCTTAAATAAAATATTGTGATTTTATTCATACACAGTCTTTGTTTATGTTGCCTTTAAAGTCCCACCAACATGGGGGTCCGTTTTTCATGGTACATAGTTTGGTAACTCTGAATGAGATGGTAGAGAAATTGTACAATCAGATTGTATAGTGTGTGGTCAGCCTAAGACAACGTTCACATACAGGCCTATGTAATAAAGCAGTACAAAGCGTACTGTGGCCATGTAAGGTGCAGCTAACCCTTAACAACAACCAATCAGATGGCGCGGTTCATCAAAGAAAAGATGGACACGTTATATGAAATCATCTGTAGGACCAATCACTGAAAAGCAGTTGTGGATTGAGTGACTGATGAGGACAGAATAGGTGACACGTGTGTCATGGTCATGACTATCATACAACAAGCAGTAGCGTCTTTCCTCACCTTAATAATACTGCTTCTTCGGGGGATACCCGGCTTGCCACTCTTGTCCAGACTGGGGCTCTCCGGCTGTGCGGACCCACTCTCCTCTCTGCCATCCACAGGGGTACAATCTCCATTGGACACACCGCCGGGCACACTCTCCACCTTACACGTCCCTCCATTGCTGACTCCAGCAGCGGGGGTGGTGGGCAGCTTAGTGATGACAGAATCCAGTTGTGAGGGCACGTTACCATTACCCTCACCGGCACAACCTCCTCCCCCACCTGGTTCTGCCATGAGCCCGTCACCAGCACAGCCTTCGTCTTCTTCTTCCTCTACTTCTCTCTTTCTGCAAGATCAGCTCCAAATAAAACGATGTGATCACAGGGAGGCCAACGCTCCGTGCCGCCACCTGAGTCTACCACCGCTGCCGCTGCCCCCGCCGTGTGTGAAAATGCAAAGAGAAAAATTAAACAGCTGTGGCATCGGTTTCCTGGAAGAGAGCACAAGGTGTATGAGAGCGATGCAACCCGCAATCTACAAATACATCAATCACAGTATAATATATACAGAAAGAAACGTGTGTGTGTGTACGTATGTCTATGTACGTATGTGTATATGTATGTAAGAGTGTATGTGTGTGGTGTATGTGTATATATATATATATATATATATATATATATATATATATATACACACACACACACACGTGTTTAATATGTGTGTGTGTGTGTGTATGTACATGTGTTTATGTATGTATGTATGAGTGCATTTGTATTTATGTGTGTGTTTGAGTGTATGTATGTATATATATATATATATATATATATATATATATATATATATATATATATATATATATATATATATATACATACATATACACATACATACACACACATATACATACACACACACACATACACACATATATATTTATGAATGTATGAGTGCACATATATGTGTGTGTGTATATATATATATATATATATATATATATATATATATATATATATATATATATATATATATATGCGCCTCACATAAACAAAAAAAAACAATAACATTATACATACAAAGCATAACTGCAACAGTGGTCATAGATGTATCGATTTTATTATCTAATCAATGTCGCACTTGGTTAAAATGATGGAATCACTATACAATCGAACAGGCATGACTTCCCTTCTGGTTGAATCCAGATTGAATTTGGATCAGAGTTGATCAGCCAGGTTAGAAAACGATCAGACTAGTTCTATGGTTGGGCAGCGCTGACATTGTGTGTGTTGATGAATCTGATCAGATTTCCATCAATCAGATGATGATGGGATTGTATGGTGGAAGGAGGGATGTGATTGATCAGTTCTAATGTTTCTCTTCATTCAGACTATGGATGGGAATCCTCTTGTCAGTGTGTCATGGGGATGGAATGTGGACTATGGATGTATGGAGGGGGATGATGATTGTGGACGATGGATGGATGGAGAGGGATGAGAGCAGACATTGATTTGGATTGATGGCAGTGTGTATGGCCACCATTAGACAATGGTATGGAGGGGATGCTGTGATCGCACACATGTGATGATTGGATGGAGGGCTCCCAGCTGTCACACACACAGGCGGCTCCGGTCACTAGTTCTCCGGGATGTGTGATGACAGCTGGGCTTTGTGTGCAATCATCCCCCGGAGAGCCGGACACACCATATGCTGCTCCAGCCGGAGATGTCGGTGTGTGATCCGGGACAAGGTGTGCTGAGCTCCGGGTGTGTGCTGAGATCCGGACACATGGAAGCCGACTTGTATGCATGTAGCGGTGGGGTGATGAGCGATGTCAGTGTACAGATTGTAGTGTATGTGTGCGGAGACAGACCGATCCTCCCCGACATAGGACTCACCCCGATCCCCGGACTCCACGGCCAGCCGTCACCACCGGCACCCTGAGCAGCCTCTGCACTGCCGGGGTGAAACCACAACACCCGTGGGGGGCGGGCCTTTTCCTGCCACTCAGCGAGAAAGCTCGCGGCTCATTGGTCTTCGGACCAACCCGTGAGCAGGCTTCCCCGCCGCTGGTCACGCCCACCTGTCAGCGCTCTGACACGCCTCCCTGCGGGATGTGTAAAAGGCTGAGCATCCTCGGCGGGCGATGTGAGCCGCTTCCAGCATCGTCCTCATAGCGGACCTGGACACTGACCCCATTCCTCACCCCCGACACTGCTCACCTCTCCGAATACCCCCCAGACCTGTACATTGCCCCCCGACCTGTCTACTGCTCCCTCCCCCCAAACCTGTACACTGCTCCCTCCCCCCAGACCTGTACACTGCCCCCCCCCAGACCTGTACACTGCTCCCCCCCCCAAGACCTGTACACTGCCCCCCCCCCCAGACCTGTACACTGCTCCCCCCCCCAAGACCTGTGCACTGCCCCCCCCAGATCTGTACACTGCTCCCCTCCTCAGACCTGTATACTGCTCCAACCCCCCCCCCCAGACCTGTACACTGCTCCCCCCCCCCCCCCAGACCTGTACACTGCTCCCCCCCCCCCCAGACCTGTACACTGCTCCCCCCCCAGACCTGTATACTGCTCCAACCCCCTCCCCCCAAACCTGTACACTGCCCCCCCCCCCAGACCTGTACATTGCCCCCCGACCTGTCTACTGCTCCCTCCCCCCAAACCTGTATACTGCCCCCCCAGCCCTGTACACTGCTCCCCCCCCCCCCAAACCTGTACACTGCCCCCCCCAAGACCTGTACACTGCCCCCCCAGACCTGTACACTGCTCCCCTTCCCAGACCTATATACTGCTCCAACCCCCCCCCCCCCAGACCTGTACACTGCCCCCCCCCAGACCTGTACATTGCCCCCCGACCTGTCTACTGCTCCCTCCCCCCAAACCTGTACACTGCCCCCCCCCAGACCTGTACATTGCCCCCCGACCTGTCTACTGCTCCCTCCCCCCAAACCTGTCTACTGCTCCCTCCCCCCAAACCTGTACACTGCCCCCCCTAAACCTGTACACTGCCCCCCCCCCCAAGACCTGTACACTGCCCCCACCAGACCTGTACACTGCTCCCCCCCCCAGACCTGTACACTGTTCCCCCCCCCCCCAGACCTGTACACTGCTCCCCCCCCCAGACCTGTATACTGCTCCAACCCCCCCCCCCAGACCTGTATACTGCTCACCCCCCCCCCCCCTCAGACCTGTATACTGATCCAACCCCCCCCCCAGACCTGTATACTGCTCCCCCCCCAGACTTGTATACTGCCCCCCCCCCAGACTTGTATACTGCTCCCCCCCCAGACTTGTATACTGCTCCCCCAAGACCAGTACACTGCCCCCTAGACCTGTATACTGCCCCCCCCAGACCTGTACACTGCCCCCCCCAGACCTGTACACTGCTCCCCCCCAGACCTGTATACTGCTCTAACCCCCCCCCCCCTAGACCTGTATACTGTTAAACCCCCCCCCCCCAGACCTGTCTACTACTCACCCCCCCAAACCTGTACACTGCTCCCCCCCAGACCTGTATACTGCTCCCCCCCCCAGACCTGTATACTGCTCCCCCCCCCAGACCTGTATACTGCTCCCCCCCAGACTTGTATACTGCTCCCCCCCAGACCTGTACACTGCCCCCTAGACCTGTATACTGCCCCCCCCAGACCTGTACACTGCTCCCCCCCAGACCTGTATACTGCTCTAACCCCCCCCCTAGACCTGTATACTGTTAACCCCCCCCCAGACCTGTCTACTACTCACCCCCCCCCAAACCTGTACACTGCTCCCCCCAGACCTGTATACTGCTCCCCCCCAGACCTGTATACTGCTCCCCCCCAGACCTGTATACTGCTCCCCCCCCAGACCTGTATACTGCTCCCCCCCAGACCTGTATACTGCTCCCCCCCAGACCTGTATACTGCTCCCCCCCCAGACCTGTATACTGCTCCCCCCCAGACTTGTATACTGCTCCCCCCCAGGCCTGTACACTGCCCCCTAGACCTGTACACTGCCCCCCCCCAGACCTGTATACTGCTCCAACCCCCCCCCAGACCTGTATACTGCTCCCCCCCCAGACCTGTATACTGCTCCCCCCCCCCCTGACCTGTATACTGCACCCCCCCCAGACCTGTACACTACCCCCCGACCTGTCTACTGCTCACCCCCCCAACCTGTACACTGCTCCCCCCCAGACCTGTACACTCCCCCCCCCCCAGACTTGTATACTGCTCCCCCCCCAGACCTGTATACTGCTCCCCCCCCAGACCTGTATACTGCTCCCCCCCCCAGACCTGTATACTGCTCCCCCCCCAGACCTGTATACTGCTCCCCCCCCAGACCTGTACACTGCCCCCCGACCTGTCTACTGCTCACCCCCCCCAACCTGTACACTGCCCCCCCCCCCCCAGACTTGTATACTGCTCCCCCCCCCAGACTTGTATACTGCTCCCCCCCCCCAGACTTGTATACTGCTCCCCCCCCAGACTTGTATACTGCTCCCCCCCAGACCTGTACACTGCCCCCCCCCAGACCTGTATACTGCTCCAACCCCCCCCCCAGACCTGTATACTGCCCCTGCTCCCCCTAGACCTGTACACTGCTCCCCCCTCCAGACCTGTACACTGCTCCCCCCCAGACTTGTATACTGCTCCCCCCCAGACTTGTATACTGCTCCCCCCAGACCTGTACACTGCCCCCTAGACCTGTATACTGCTCCCCCCTCAGACCTGTACACTGCTCACCCCCCTCAGACCTGTATACTGCTCCAACCCCCCCCCCCAGACCTGTACACTGCTCCCCCCCCCAGACCTATACTCTGCTCTACCCGCCCCAGACCTGTACACTGCTCCCCCCCCAGACCTGTACACTGCTCCCCCCCCCCAGACCTGTACACTGCTCTACCCCCCCAGACCTGTACACTGCTCTACCCCCCCAGACCTGTACACTGCTCTACCCCCCCAGACCTGTACACTGCTCTACCCCCCCAGACCTGTACACTGCTCTACCCCCCCAGACCTGTACACTGCTCTACCCCCCCAGACCTGTACACTGCTCTACCCCCCCCAGACCTGTATACTGCTCCCCCCTAGACCTGTATACTGCTCTACCCCCCCCCAGACCTGTACACTGCTCCCCCCCCCCAGACCTGTACACTGCTCCCCCCAGACCTGTATACTGCTCCACCCCCCCCAGACCTGTACACTGCTCCCCCCCCCCCAGACCTGTACACTGCTCCCCCCCCCCCCAGACCTGTACACTGCTCCCCCCCCCAGACCTGTACACTGCTCCCCCCCCAGACCTGTACACTGCTCCCCCCCCAGACCTGTACACTGCTCCCCCCCCCACAGACCTGTACACTGCTCCCCCCCCCACAGACCTGTACACTGCTCCCCCCCAGACCTGTACACTGCTCTACCCCCCCCAAGACCTGTACACTGCTCTACCCCCCCCCCCCCCCAAGACCTGTACACTGCTCTACCCCCCCCCCCCAAGACCTATACACTGCTCTACCCCCCTCTAGACCTGTACACTGCTCTACCCCCCCCCCCCCCAAGACCTGTACACTGCTCTACCCCCCCCCCAAGACCTGTAGACTGCTCTACCCCCCCCAAGACCTGTACACCGCTCCCCCCCAAGACCTGTACACCGCTCCCCCCCAAGACCTGTACACCGCTCCCCCCCAAGACCTGTACACCGCTCCCCCCAAGACCTGTACACCGCTCCCCCCAAGACCTGTACACTGCTCCCCCCCAAGACTTGTACACTGCTCCCCCCCCAGATCTGTACACTGCTCACCGCCCTCAGACATGTATACTGCTCCAACCCCCCCCCCCCAGACCTGTACACTGCTCCCCCCCCAGACCTGTATACTGCTCTACCCCCCCCCAGACCTGTACACTGTTCCCCCCCCAGACCTGTACACTGCTCCCCCCCCAGACCTGTACATTGCTGCCCCCCAGACCTGTACATTGCTTCCCCCCCCAGACCTGTATACTGCTCCAACCCCCCCCCCCTCAGACCTGTACACTGCTCCCCTCCCCCAGACCTGTACACTGCTCCCCCCCCCCAGACCTGTACACTGCTCCCCCCCCCAGACCTGTACACTGCTCCCCCCCAGACCTGTACACTGCTCCCCCCCCCCAGACCTGTACACTGCTCACCCTCCTCAGACCTGTATACTGCTCCAACCCCCCCCCCCCCCCAGACCTGTACACTGCTCACCCTCCTCAGACCTGTATACTGCTCCAACCCCCCCCCAGACCTGTACACTGCTCCCCCCCCCAGACCTGTACACTGCTCCCCCCCCCAGACCTGTACACTGCTCCCCCCCCCGACCTGTACACTGCTCCCCCCCCCCCAGACCTGTACACTGCTCCCCCCCAGACCTGTACACTGCTCCCCCCCAGACCTGTACACTGCTCCCCCCCCCCAGAACTGTACACTGCTCTACCCCCCCAGACCTGTACACTGCTCTACCCCCCCAGACCTGTACACTGCTCTACCCCCCCAGACCTGTATACTGCTCTACCCCCCCAGACCTGTATACTGCTCCTACCCCCCCAGGCCTGTACACTGCTCCCCCCCCCAGGCCTGTACACTGCTCCTCCCCCCCCAGGCCTGTACACTGCTCCTCCCCCCCAGGCCTGTACACTGCTCCCCCCCCAGGCCTTTACACTGCTCCCCCCCCCCAGGCCTTTACACTGCTCCCCCCCCAGGCCTTTACACTGCTCCCCCCCCCCCCCAGGCCTTTACACTGCTCCCCCCCCCCCAGGCCTGTACACTGCTCCCCCCCCAGACCTGTACACTGCTCACCCCCCACCCCCCAGGCCTGTATACTGCTCTATAGCACTGCTGGTATAATACAAACGTAGGTTTGAACACAGGGTGTGCCAGGTGAAACTGAAAAAAAAATTAAAAAAAATAAAATAAAACTACTGACACCATTGACTCAACTACAGACACCAATCTCTGCCCTACTGACACTGTCAGTATATATACACACATGCATAAATGTTTGAGCTTTGGGGTGTACACCCTAATGCAATAGGCTGTGCACACCTATAATTACAAACTAAGAGTATGGTCATGGAATCATGAAGAATGCCTCTCATGTATTTACTGGCAGCAGAAATAAGCAGTGTTCAGCTCTATGCAACAGCAGGATGGGGTCACAGAATATACTAAAATCACATCTTATGTAAAAGACATTATTCATTACTTGTAAACAGAGCCTGCAGAGAAAGTCTTTCACCACTCACTTCCTCTGCCAGACTTTGCATTTGAACAGATCATCTGACTGTCAGAGGCAGGGGCATAACTAGAAATAGCAGGGCCCCATAGCAAAATGTTGTATGGGGCCCCCCTGCAAACAGCCCCCCCCCCCACAGCTGCCCTAGTGTCAATGCAGCGTGACCTGTGCCACATATAGTGTGACCTGTGCCCAATGCAGCGTGACCTGTGCCCAATGCAGCGTGACCTGTGCCCCATACAGCATGACCTGTGCCCAATGCAGCATGACCTGTGCCCAATGCAGCGTGACCTGTGACCCATACAGCGTGACCTGTGCCCAATGCAGCGTGACCTGTGCCCCATACAGCGTGACCTGTGCCCCATACAACGTGACCTGCACAGGTCACAGCTTGCCTCTTCCTCTCCTCTCTCTTCCCCTGGCTGGGAGACTGTGCCGGCGGTGCTCTCATCCTCACTGGGCCCCACTTAGCTGCGGGCCCCATAGCGCCCGCATGGGTCGCTATGGTGGTAGTTAGGCCAGCAGAAGTAGTGAACAGAGGAAATCCTCCTCTGCTGGCTCTGTTTTTAAGTTGCAGCAGCAAACACTGAGCTGCTGTGGGGTGGGGGTGGCAGTTCACACCCGGTACTACATTGGAAGGGTGACATGGCAGAGGTGAGCAAAAAGGGGGGTTGCAAAGGTAAGCGGGGGGGGGCAGAAAGGTGGTAAGTAGGATTCTTGGGATGCAGATGGCGATGGGATGCAGAGGTTAGCAGGAGTATTTGGGGTGCAAAGATGAGTAGAGAGTAAGGGGATGCAGAGGTTAGTAGAGGAGGTTGGGTTAGGTTGGTCCACAGATACAAGGGTGCCGTGACGTGGCTCTGTGGCTCACGCATGCGTTTGCAAAATGCGTGCGGACTAAACCCCTTTTTTAACGCATACTGTTAGATAGGTCAATTTGGTTGTCTGCAAGCTGGTGGTAAGTAGACTTTGGCTTTTTCCTGGGCATTCCCCAGACACTTGTTGGGTTAGGTTGGTCACTGTAAATCTTCCCAATACATTAGTGGTCAGTGTAAATTACATTGTTACATTGTTGATCAGTGTAGAATGCCTTTTGTTACACTAGTGGTCAATATAACTCAAGGCTGGGACAAAGGGTGGGCAGGAGCGGCGGCTGCCCTGGGTACTGTGGCATCATGTGAGGTGGGGGGGAGGCACTGTGAGGAGATTGGGGGCAGGGGATTTGTGTTAGGAGGGGGAATTTGGTGGGGCAGCAGGGAGTAATGCCGCGTACACACGGTCAGACTTTTCGACCGGACTGGTCCGATGGACCAAATCCGGCGGACAATACGATCGTGTGTGGGCTTCACCGGACCTTCAGCGGACTTTTCCAGTCGCAAATCTGACGGACTTTAGATTTGGAACTTGCTTCAAATCTTTACGTCATAACTCTGCCGGACCCAGAAATCCGCTCGTCTGTATGCTAGTCCGACGGACAAAAACCAGCGCTAGGGCAGCTATTGGCTACTGGCTACCTACTTCCTTATTTTAGTCTGGTGTATGTCATCACGTACGAATCCGTCAGACTTTTGTGTGATAGTGTGTAGTTAAGTCAATTCGTTAGAAAGTCCGCCGCAAGTCCGTTAAAAGTCTGTCGGACGGGCTATCGGACTTTTGTAGCCGAAAAGTTCAACCGTGTGTATGCGTCATTAGAGTTGTTCTAGGAAGGGAAATTTGGGTGGAAGTGCTGACAGTGGGGGTTTAGGGGGATTTGTGTTGGGATGGGAGAAGATTTGTGCTAGGATGGGGGATTTGGGGGGGGGTTTGTGCTAGAAGAGATGATATGGTGTGGGAGGTATTTTTTTCAGGGAGGGGGGGATTTATGCTAGTAAGGATGATTGGGGAGTATTTGTGCTAGTAAGGGGATTTTGTGCTGGGAGATTTGGAGTTTGGGGGGGGAGTGTGTACTCGGAGGGAAAATTCGAGGGGTAGAAGATTTGTGTTGGGTGGGGGGGCATTTGTGTTGGGGGGCAAAGATTTGTGCTGGAAAGGGGTTTTTTAGCAGGGACAGATTAGTCCTAGGAGGAGGGGAATTTATGCTTTGGGGATAAGCATGGAGATTCGTGTTCAATTATTATTTTTTTGGGGGGGTTTGCTAACACATAATGCTCATACATCTTGGGGGGGGGGGGGGGCGCAGTTTGGCATCTGGGCGCAGTTTGGCATCTTTGCTCTGGACTCTAGATGACCTTGCCTGGCACTGATGTAACTATCCCCATTATATTTGTTATGAGTGTAGAATTGCCCTTACATTGGTGGTCAGTGTTAAATCCCACTTACATTTGTGATCAGTGTAAAATCACCCTTACGTTGGTGGTCAGTGTGTAAATTCCCTATTATATTGGTGGTCTGTGTTTGATCTCCCATTACATTTGTGGTCAGTGTAAATCCCCCATTACATTGTTGGTCAGTTTAGAACCCTCCAGTAATTTGGTGGTGAGTTTAAAATCCCCCAATAAGTTGATATTCCGTGTAGAATTAGAGGTCGACCGATATATCGGCCGATATTTGGTGTTTTTTACTTAATCGGCATCGGCCGATTGTGCTGATAAAAAAGGCCGATATCAGCGGACTTGCAAATGACTTCTGTAATAGAAGTCAATACAAGTTGCCTGAAATCTTCTATGAAGTGACTTCTCTCCTCTCTGGGCAGCCTGCCAAATCTGATAAAAACAACCTGAAGGATACAATGTTTACACTTATGAATGAACTGAACTCCATGTGTAGAAGCTCTCAGTTTAACCATTCAAAGACTAAATCTTTTCTGACATTTGTTGCTTACAAGTAAAAATCCTGTATTTTCTGCTAGAAAATCACTTAGAACCCCCAAACATTATGTATATTTTTTTTTTAGCAGAGACCCTAGGGAATAAAATAGCGGTTGTTACAATATTTTATGTCACACGGTATTTGTGCAGAGGTCTTTCAAACGCAATATTTTTTGAAAAAATACACTAATAAATAAAAAAAAACTAAGCAGTAAAGTTAGCCCATATTTTTCATCCAAAAGTTTTGATTACCTGTTTTTGTGTATTTAATATTTAAGATATAGTTTTTTTTTAAATGTTTAAATGTAAAAAATTTTCTGTATCACTTAAGGTTGCTTTCACACTGGAGCGGGCATGCGTTGATGGTAAAACGCTGCTAGTTTTAGTGGCGCTTTACCGTCATTTTAGCGGTGCTATTCGGCTGAGGAAGGGGTTAAATGCGCCCCTGAAGCGCCGCTGCCGAAACGCTTTGCAGGCGCTTCGGCAGCGGTGCACATTCATTTCAATGGGCAGGAGTGGTGGAGGAGCGGTATACACCGCTCCAAAGATGCCGCTTGCAGGACTTTTTTTAACATCCTGCCAGCGCATCGCCTCAGTGTGAAAGCACTCGGGATATCACACTGAGACTGCAGGGGAGCCCTTTACAGGCTCTTTACAGGCGCTATTTTTAGCCCAAAAACGCATGAAAAACGCCCCAGTGTGAAAGGGGTCTAACTGTTAGATTTTATGAGATGAAGGGAAAAAAAAAAAAATCGGCCTAATATATTGACCTAAAAAAATCGGCATCACATATCGGCCATCGGCCACCGCGATTTCTAAATATCGGCATCGGCATCGGCCAGAGAAAAACCCATATCGGTCGACCTCTATGTAG
The DNA here is from genome assembly GCA_037952925.1 of Lithobates clamitans. Lineage (NCBI taxonomy): Eukaryota > Metazoa > Chordata > Amphibia > Anura > Ranidae > Lithobates > Lithobates clamitans. The sequence goes on along the minus strand of JBBGZY010000603.1, from coordinate 1,178,034 downwards.
AATCCCCCAATAAGAATCCCCCATTACATTGGTGGTCAGTGTAGATGCCCCATTACTTAAAGCGGAGTTCCACTCAAAAGTGGAACCTCTGCTTATATGCTTCCCCCCCCTCCCCCCAGTTGCATGTTTCAGGGGGGGGGGAACAAATACATATTTTTGACAGGTACCCTTCCCCAGTTCCCGGAAACAGCACCGCGGCTCAGTCTCTCGGAAATTCTGCCCCCTCCTCCTTCCTCTGGGCTAGTTAGAAAGCGCACTTCGTGCATGCGTAGTAGGTAACCAGCTGTGAAGCCGAAAGGCTTCACTGCCCGTCTCCCTTATAATGAATGGCGGCAGCAACAGCCGATCCGAAAATCAGCTGGGTGCCTACATCGCGGGCTCCCTGGACAGATAAGTGTTCATACAGTATTTGTAGCTGCTTACTTTAAAAAAAAAAATCCCCAGGCAGAAACACTGCTTTAAAAAAATATACTGTACAAAAAGTTGCAATTAGCTAAACAAATACATTCAATATATTTTTTATATGAACTAAATATGTTATTGGCTGTGTTGTTCTTATTATATTAAATGTTCATGTATGAACTACTGTATTGTAAAATAACATTGTACAAATAGTTAACATTTTGCCTCTTGTAGAACCATGCTCATTTTAAAGTAATGCTCCATTTTTAACCAACATTCCACCTACAATGCCTTGCTGGACACACAACAAAAAAAGGTGTCTTTGGAATTTTTTTAAATATAGGCAACCATTAAAAAATTCCATGAATATCTACATAGCATTTTTCAGGGTGGATTTCCTGATGGTGACAACGGTGGACCATGCATGTGTAATTTGTTTTGAAGTGAACACTTACATTTCTATAGGAACCTAATGTCACAGGTGACAACGCAGGGGCACAGTAGGGGGACAGGGATAGAGTTGCTTCATCTGAAGAAATCTTCAGCATCTGATATACACTTCCAGGCTTGTCTGATACTTGGTCCCTTGTTGATCGCTGTGGTTCTACCAGTGCTGGGACAAGATCATTCAGTGTCCAGGGCAAAAATGTCAAATTACGCCCCCCTCCCCCACACTTCATTATGTGAGCGCTTATGAGGAGGAGGGGGAGAGAGAGCACAGCCCGCCCCTCCTCCCAGCTCCTCCTCCTGCGATTCCAGTGCTGGGCTGACACCACTCTCTCTAATTTTATCAGCCTTATAGTAGAAGGAACTTGTGGCACCCCCATCCCTACAATACATGCTGCGCCAGGGCAGCTGTCCCTTTTGCCCACCCCTTGTCCCGGCGCTGGGTTCTACCCATCAGCCCCTAGGTCACTACAGGACACAGAAGTTTTTTCAGATGATTTTTTTTTTGTTTTTTTATTGCAGCTGCATGTCAACAGAGTTGCTTTAACTTTTGCAGTCATAAGCACAGATGCAGATTCAGTACCGGTGTAATCCTGGGATGGTTGCTTTTTACTCCCAGTTACCTGGCTAACCAAAAATAAATAAATGTGTTTGCATATGTATACATTTTAACACAATGCACATTAATATACAAAGTAACACATTTAAGCAGGTGTGTTAACACACTGCAAGGGAATGCTAAAGTGTGAATCCACCATTAAAATAGATTTTCTTTCAAAGCCATTAAAATGTATATATTTTTATAACCACTTTTATCTCCTTCATGACCAGGCCATTTCTTTGGCTATTTAGCACTGCGTTACTTTAACTGACAATTGCGTGGTCATGCAATGCTGTACCCAAACAAAATTTGTATAATTTTTCACACAAATAGAGCTTTCTTTTGGTGGTATTTGATCATCTTTTGGGTTTTTTTATGTTATAAATGAAAAAAAACTAAACAAATATATTTTTTACTTTCTGCTATAAAACATATACCATATAAAAATAAAAAATATAATCACTCTTGGCCAAAATGTATTTTGCTACATGTCTTGGCAAAAAAAGAAACCTAATATGTGTATATTGATTGGTTTGCGTGAAAGTTATAGCGTCTACAAACTATAGTATATATATCCTGGATTTTTTTTTTTTATATACTAGTAATGGCGGTAATCAGCGACTTATAGCGGGACGGTGGGCGATCTGCAACTAACTGTCACTTTGTGGGAACTAACTAACTGCCACTTACATCACCAGTGACATTATTAGAGTGATCAGTGCTAATAATATGCACTGTAACTAACTAAGGCCCCTTTCACACTGAGCTCGTTAGCACTAAAGCGCCGCTCGTTTTTTAGCGCTGTTTAAGCTGCGCCTTTTGGCTGCTAGCGGGGTGCTTTTAACTCCCGCTAGCGGCCAAAGAAGGGATTTAAAACACCTGTGTTGTAGCGCTTCCGAAGCACTTTTCAGACACTTTGAAAGCGCTGCCCATTCATTTATTTGGGCAGGGCGTTTTGGGAGCGGTGTATACACCGCTCCCGAACCGCCCCGAAGATGCTGCTTGCAGGACTTTTCCTAACGTCCCGCAAGCACACCGCCCCAGTGTGAAAAGACACACTGAAATGAATGGGAGGTGGTTTTCAGGTGCTATTTAGAGGCTATTTCTAGCTCTAAAACGCCTGAAAACTGCCTTAGTGTGAAAAGAGTCTTACTGTCACTGTACTATGACACGGGGCAGGAAAGGATTAACCTCTAGAGCGATCAAGCGGTTAAGTGTTTGTGTGTACTCTGTGCTGCCTTTACTGGGGATCTAGTTGTTTTCATTCCTTGCTCAACAGTCCCTTGTCACTGAACACAGCTCTGTGCTGTTTACACTCACAGAGCTGTGTTCCGTGAAGCTCAGAGCTAATCGCCAGCGGTCAATCACTGAAAGTGACCCAGTGATCGGCATGTGCTGGGACTAATCCCCTATCCGGAAATGCAGAGTCACGTATATATATATGTGATTTTGCGCAGCCGGCTGGGGGGACTGCTAATATATATCTTGATTTTTAAGAGAACTTGTAACCAATGAAAGAACACTTAGGGGTATATTTATAGAATATTTGCATAGCAATCCGTTCAGTGAAAGTGCATGCACGTTCATTCTGTGTAAATAGGGCAAAAAATTAATGTTTTTTCCTGAGCTGGTTGAATGCTTTTAATTGATTTAAAAAAGAATAAACTGCATCTGGCAATTGGATGATGCTAAGTATCATTCCTATGCAGGGGCGGCCCATCCATTATGGGCGCCGCCCCCCATCCATATGTCCGCCCCCTTTCAGGATTCTGGATGCATGGATTCCAAAGGGGGGGGGGATGTTTTTTTGAAGTACCTGATTAGAGTTAGAGGCTCTAATAGGCTTCAAAATAGGGTGGGCTCGGGGCGCAGAGAACGCGCTCCGAGCCCACCCAGGTGTGTTACAATAGCGAATGAATATTCACTATTAATACTGATCCTCCTCCCAGCCAATCAGAAATCACATTGTGAGACCCGTCATCCGATTGGCTGAAAGGACAACCGATCCTATTGGACACCTAGGAGGAGGGGATGAGATGCACGTCCGCCGTCATCGACAAGAGGACATGCCTGCCTGATGCCCACCACCTGCCACTTAGATTGGGTAAGACAGCAAGCAGGCGGGAAGGGGGGGTTTGAGGTTCCGCCGGCCGCCAGGGTGGTGGTTGTTCTCTCCCCCCCAAAAAAAACACCAGCAGCCACTGTTCCTATGATATGATATGTAGTGCCAGGTGGTGGACAAATGCTTCTGCTTATCACGGGTCTCAACCTTTCCTCCTGCAGTGGCTGAGGTAAGCACCTGCTGGACCTCTGCACTGGTACACAACAAATGTTGAATTTCTTGATTGTAAAACAATACATTTTTGGCATGCAAAGGAATATGCAATGGTTCAGTCCTTGGAATGAAAAGAATATAAATAATTTATAATGATTTAAAATGTGGTCATCAAAGAGGAAAACTTTGGGTATGGAAACAACCTTTACCCATCCTTTCACCTAATACTAAAAATATCTTAGATAGCCTCTTCTGGTCCTGTATGTTAGTAATGTTAACAAATTTGGTATATTGGGAAATGACATAAAAATCTCCACTCCAGGCCTCCCAGCCTGTCCCCATTATAACTCAACGATGAATAAGGTAGGACTGCTCACTTTGGCCAGTACCCTTTGATTTTTCAGCTGACCTGTCATTCCAACATGTTTGCAATACCATGGGCATTGTAGGAGTCAAGAATGCTAACAGAAAACATTGAGTTGACCTATTAGCTGATGATCTAATACAAACACTAACAAATTCTTATGTGTCTGTCTCTCATCTTCAACTACAGAAAACCCTTAGCTCCATTTTAGGACAAATAAGAATTGAACTGTCTTTTACAATGCCTCCCGTGCTGCACCAGGAAGCATAGCTAACACATCTGGGTTCCAAAAGTAATCACAGTACCTCCTTTATCTAAGTATTACGCTAACAAATTGAGTGACTTCATTATATAAACAATTATTTCCATCTCTACAAACAATAGAACTCTTTATTACTTCCGAGTTCTCCCAATTCCCGTGTTGCAGCTTTAATCAAAGTTCTCACATTGTTTGGCATGGTAGGAGACTGAGAATCAGAAACAAATTATGCATTCTAAAAAAGACTAGGAGGCCTCTCTGTTCCACACCTCTCTAGATATTATATAGCCCCTCAATTAGCACCCATTCTACCTGAAAATGTCAGACACTGTTTCATATAGTCTAATCTCCTCACCTTATTCTCTCCCAGCTATGATATGTTCTGTTCTTCTGCCAGAGATTTCAGACTTTTTCCCTAATTTCCTATCATATTCTTACAAGAGAAGTATGTGATTACATATTTTTTTTTAAATCTTACTACCTATGTGGATGCAGCATTGGTCCTCCGCCGGCTCTAACATTGAGAACCTCGGTTCTCAGAGCTCCCTGAGCAGAGAGCAGGTGACTTGGTCACCAGCCCTCTGCTCTGCTTTCCCCACGGTCACTGGAGCGCTGGGCTGTGGAGGGGGCGGTAGTGTTGTTTTAACTTTGGATAGTAAAACATTTTTTTTCTGCCAGTAAATTCCTTATACAGCCCACTTCCTGTTTCTTGTCTGTTAAAAAGCCTAGGGGCTTATGACGTCATGCACAGCTCTCTCTTTCTCACTTGAGAGAGAGTTTGCCAGGAAGGGAGGGGAATGAGTCATAGGAGGGCCACTGGTTGCCCTCAAAGGGCTGGCTGTATCTGGGGTGTGCTATGTAATGCATTCCTGAACCCAGCACTCTTTATCTACAGAGTGTAGAACTCAGGATTATGCTATTTACAGAGTGCAGAGCTCAGGTGTGTTCTGTGTACAGAGTGCAGGGTTCGGGAATGCACTGTGCACAGAGTACAGGGTTCAGGAGTGCATTACGTACAGAGTTCAGGGGTGTGCTGTGTACAGAGTTCAGGGATTAGGAGTGTGCTATGCACAGGGTTCAGGAGTGCATTACTTACAGTGTTCAGGGGTGTGCTGTGTACAGAGTGCAGGGATTAGGGGTGCGCTATGCAGTGTGCAACCACAACCCCACTCCCCAAAGCTTCCTTGTATCACTCTTTCTCCTACCTTGCCTGGCTCTAGTACCTCCCTGTGTAGGCGGCTCTGCTTCACCTTGCAGGGAGCAGGAGCAGAGGGTGAAACCTGGAGGTGGTGGAATGGAGTTCGGCCACATTCTGGCAACAAAACTGGGTAAGAGGGCCACGTGACAAGGCCTGGAGGGCCGATTCAGACTTGTGTTTGACATACAGCATGTGCTATAAAGGATAAGTGGGGCTTACCTTAACAAAAATGAAATGCCTCCTTGGTTGTCTTAAAATAAAGAGTTAAGCCCAAGTAAACAAAATGAAATTAAAAAAAGGTGACTACAAAGACCTCAGACACAAAACACCATTTAATATTATAAATAAACACTCAGACCAGAATAAATGACTATTACAGATATCACACAACTAATTGAAAAAAATGTTTTTAAAGCGGAACTTCAGTCATTTTTTTTATCTTTCCATCTATTAAAACTTCTGCCCTTGTTGTTTTAGCTTTAGATAGTAAAACAAAAATTTTTTTTTTCTGCCAGTAAGTTCCTTATACAGCCCACTTACTGTTTCTTGTCTGGTAAAAAGCCTAGGGGCTTATGACATCATGCACAGCTCTCTCTCTCATTATCAAGAGAGTTTGCCAGGAAGGGAGGGGGGTGAGTCATAGGAGGGCCACTGAGAGCTGCAGAGCTGGAGGTGTGCCTCTGTGTGTCTGTGTAAATCCAGGAAGTGAACAGGCAGCAGTTTCAGCTTCCCACAGTTAAAATGGTTGCAGCCAGACTCAGTGGAGGGGGATTTCTGCAGCATATTTGGCAAGTACAAAATCACAGTATGTATAAAATATTATGCAAAGTTGTTGGAGGGAAGCTTCAGAATGGTAAAGATGTTTTTATTATAAATTATGTGAGTAGACTGCAGTTCCTCTTTAACGTAATATAAAAGTCGAAATGCGTTCTCTTTACAAACCAATCACTTTTATTAATTTTGCATTGCATAAAATTTTAAAACCATCAGAATTATACTCACAGCACTAATCATGTGACAAAGAATACAACAGTGGTTTTATCAATTATACAAAGTGAGAGAATATCAAAAATGTAGAGAATACCTAATAATTCCTTCTTTAGGTATATATGCAGTCTAACTGGACAGAACTGACTGTCCATTTGTAAAGATGTAGACAAGGTTTGACTTAGGTTTGTGCTTTTTAAAAATATAAAGTCCATGCAACATGTCAAATGTAATGTGGAATAAGCTTTGTTTGCCACCGTCCAGATGTCACTGTTATGAGTCATTAATAGACCAGCAGCTTGGGTGATTCACTACCCCTCCATTTACAGTATACAAACCCATCCAAACAGTAAAAGAAGACTGTCAATAGTTTAGTGTAGTTGAAGCCAAAATCAAGTTATCTGTGGATCAACTTTTATAATAAGGCAGAATTCTCTTATCGCAAAGTGCTCCTTGTTAGAGAATGGTGGGGGAAGTTAGGATCATCGTATCATGCCCAACACTACGTGACAAAACTTATATATTCCACATTAGATAACTCCAATTTCTATGTGTTACCATCAGTATAACATTATCATTTGCATTATTTACACAGCGGTTATTGCTAAGAACAAGGCTCATATTTACTAGAAATCCAATTTAAAAAATCCAATTGTTAGACTTTCATCGTCTCACATATTATAGAGCAGGGGTCTCCAAAATGTTTAAACAAAGGGCCAGTTTACTGGCCTTCAGGCTTTAGAGGGGCCAGACTGTGGTCAGTGTGAGTAGAAAAAGTCCTGGCATCACTAGTAGTAAACACTGCCCCATCATTGGTTTTACCAATGCTCTCTGACAACTGGATCTAGTTTGCACCGAGCTTGAATTGTTGTTTAGGACTAAAAATCTGGAAAAGCCAACACCAACTATATATAACCATCTGCTCATGGTAACCATTCCAAATCTGCCTTCCCTCAGGCAAAAAGCCTGGCTGCATTCAGCATCTGCTCCAGTCTCCTTTGTGTGTTCCTGCCATAAGCTCACCAAGAGCTCTGACCTGATCCAGTTCCTGAACCGGCGGTACAATTGGAGTTCCTCTTTAACCCCAGCTGGTTCGTTCTACAGTGCTGCTGTTCCTGCCCAGATGTTCTGCTGGATCTTCCAAGTCTGCAACACCAGCCCAAGAATCTGCTATCAACATATACCAACACTTTAATTTGAGGAGGGAATTGTATAAAAGGGACTTTCAGGAATCCACTGTCTGGTAAGACTGTGTATTTCCATCCCTCTGGACTTTAAGTGAAATTATGGCCTGGTAAGGCCATATATTTCCATCCCATATCTAAACAGAGAACCAAAACATGGGAGGGGAATTGGGACTTTAAATGAACCATATGGCAGCAAAGAGGTATTCGGTGAACAACAGAACTTTATTAGTATAGTAAAACATCACAGATAATAAGACAATTGGTAAAACGATAATGACAGTACAGATAATGCTGGCAGAATGTCTTATAATGAGACCACTAGTAGCAGTAGTACAGTTGATAAGTAGTATACCAGATAATATCATTTTATAAAGTTCCATGGTTCACCATTAACAAAAGGATAACAGTGTTGATGTAGAATTCAAGGTACTGCCTGCAGGACCCATGGCTTCACTGAACCTGAACAGATGCAAATAAAGGAATAACTTGATAATCATTTTGTAGCTGGACAAAGACACGGCACCAAGAAGCTCTACACGTTTCGTGGCACTGCGCCAGTCGTCAGGAGCATGCACGTGAAATGTCTACAATGAAAGTATAAAGGAGCAATGAGTGTCTACAGATATATGGACATAATCAGATAAACCACCCCAACCTCAGGGTGTACTCACTGGTTGGGGCTGGAATTTGCTGTGTACTGTGGTGATAGGGTGTCACAGGCCTCCGGGAACAACCTCTCACCGGGAGCCGAGGTGGGCATTTTAAAGTCCCAATTCCCCTCCCTTGTTTTGGTTATCTACCAACACTTGTGTTCCTCCTGTCTCTTGACACTATGGGGTTAATTTACTCCACAGACAAAAATAGAACTAGGCAGACAGCAATACAGAATGAGGGCCTTTAAGATGAATGCAGCAATCTGTATCTTGTAGCAACTGCTGTCTCCTATAGCAACAACTTCTCTCACAGTAATCCCACTGTAGCTCTTCCAGTTTACCTCACAGTATCCCACTGTAGATCCTCAAGTTCAACTCAAAGTATCCCACTGTAGATCCTCAAGCTCAGCTCACCGTCTCTCTTCAGACCCTCAGCTACCTGCTGGATCCCTCGAGCTTCACCCAGAGCTAACCGCTGTACTTATCTTCAAACTTTACTCACAGCTAACCGCTGTATTTCTGGAGGAGTCTCCACTGAAGCTTTCCCACTTGCTTCAATGTCCCCGGCTAGTGAAGCGTCTGCTCTGGTATGCCTTCAGAACTTTATCCCTTCCAAACCTGCCTCTGGTAACAGGAGTGGTCGTCGCTCCGGCAACTGCTTCTCCTTTACCTCCAGCAACGAACAGGCTCCCCTTGGGCTGAACCTCTAACACACATGGTTCTGCCCCAGGCTTCGGGCTTAACCTCTGTTGCTCCTCCTTTGCGGAATCTTGAATTACTAGATAGGCCTCACGTAGACCTAGCAGCCAGTAGGATTCCTGGATAGGCCTCAGGCTCCAGGCCTATCAGCCAGTAGCTGTTTGACAAACATCTACCCAGGCCACAGCCCTGACTCTTCCCGCGTAAATAGCCTATCCCAGCATGCAAAGCGGCCAAAAGAAACTCCCGCTAATTGGCTGAGACAACTTATTTACTCATCACCTGAATTCATTGTAATCCATCATCTTAATGCCAAAGCAACAGTGCCACCTATTGAGAGAAGAGAGAAACCACAAATTGAACTCAGACTTAGGACAGAAATTAGTGGATCAAAGACTACCAATTAGCCAGGTTAGTTACCACCTAGCACAACTAGATTTATTAGCAGCCCTGTTTAGGACCAGGGTGTTACAATCTCCCCCTGCCAAGGAAACTACATCATGGAGTTTGCAAAAAAAAATATTGACTCTCAATCCTGAGAGTGGATGTCCTGGCAAAAAGTGGATAGGAAGGTATAAGAAGGATGAACATTTAGTAACAAATGTGGGTGAACATAACAGATGTACATGTACAATTACAAATAATACTTCACTGTCAGGGCTGGGCTCAGCCCTTCCTTCCTCTGAGCTGGCCTCTCAGCTGTCGGCTAATTGCCAACTCCTATCTCTCCACAGTGACTCACCTGTTGATGATATCCTGCTCATCAGTCCTGCCCATTAAGCCGTCCAGCCCAGATGATCTCTGCCTTCGCCTTGGTCAATATCACAGAGACTATCTCCTGCGTTCCTGTAAAAGACTTGCTTGGCTGACATTCCTTCTGGCTTCAGATCCTGCTTACTGTTCCACTACGCTGATCTCTGGCTTCCTGACTTTCTGGCTTGTCTGCCTATCCGTTCCGGTTACCGAACTTTGGCTATGTTTTGACTACGTTTGTTCTATTTACTTATATTATTAAACAAGTGTGATTTAACTGTACTTCTGTCTCGGTCTGATTCATGGTTTCTGACAGTAGGCGAAGGCCATGAATTCAGAAGATGCAGTCAATGCCATGGTATTACAAATGCTCCTGAGTTGCATGGCTCACCTGGAATCTCCCACTGTAGCTGCTCTGGTACAACCTGTGTTGCAGGCCATCCCTGCTGCTGCTCCAGTCTCTGTGCAGACACCCGCCTCAAGTATTACCTCTATGAGAGGTATGTCTGGTTCCGCTCCACTTCCCCAGCGATTTGGGGGCGATCCAGTCCAATGCAGAGGATTTCCCAAGGAGGTTGAGATATACATTGAGATGCTGCCCCAGGCGTTTCCCACAGACAGAAGCAAAGTGTCAGGGCTGGGATCAGCCCTTCCTTCTCAAAGCTGGCTGCTCAGCTGTCGGCTAATTGACAGCTTCTATCTCTCCACAGTGACTCACCTGTTGATGATATTTTGCTTGTCAGTCCTACCTACTTAAGCCGTCCAGTCCAGAAGATCTCTGCAATCGCCTTGGTCACGTCTCTAGAGATTCTCTCCTGTGTTCCTGTTAAAGACTTGCTTGGCTGACATTCCTTCTGGCTCCAGATCCTGCTTGCTGTTCTACTACGCTCATCTCTGGCTTCCTGACGTTTTGGCTTGTCTGACTATCCGGTTCCTGGACTCTGGCTATGTTTTGACTATGTTTACTCTGTTTACTTTTTTTTGTTATTATTAAACAAGTGTGATTTAACTGTACTTCTGTCTCAGTCTGATTCATGGTTCCTGACAGTAGGAGAAGGCCATGAATTCAGAAGATGCAGTCAATCCACTTGTTGGTAATATTTATTCCAGATTGGATGAGCAGATTGGATGAGCAGGATCACCGCATGGATCAGTCACAATCGCTGAAGGAGCAGCCACTTCAGCAAACAGAGGGACAGTAGCAATGTTCACAGGCACTTCTGTAGCAGGAATAGCGACACACTTGTTCCAATTCACTTGTAGCACCCCTGGGGGTAGGGCTGACAAAACTACCTCTAGTAGTGGTTCTCCACAGTGCCCCAATTGCTTTTGGTACATACCGCACTCCGATATCAGCGAGGACCTCCTTCAGCCCCCCTCAGGCCAGCACCGATGCCCGGCACATAGACTTTCCAGTCTGACATCAAGACTTCAAACTGCGCCATATTCTCCACCAGATAATGGTAGCTTAACACGTGTACTGGTAATGGCGGTGCACAAGGCAGTGTCTCCTTCTCCTCCTCTGCAGAACGACAACTCCTCCCCCTGCCAAGGCATTGGTCCACATGCTCTTCAGTGACTTCAGCGCCCACCTCCTTTCGCCAGCAACACACCAAACTATCATGGAGTCTGCCTTAACCCCTGCAGCACTGGCGTAAAGTGACAAGGCTAACGCTCTCCCAAGAGCAAAAAAGACACTTAGGTTCTTCCCCACACAGTTCACAAGAATAATAGCACAGTCTCTGAGGAATAAAGATGTTACCTGCCACTTTCCCACGGAGCCAGACCAAATCCTTGTGTAGTTGCAGTCCGTTGCCAGGGGCGACCACATACAAAAATTACGTTGAGCCCCACGTTGGGCGCCAAAGTGTAGCGGTCTCCCCAACTTCCAGGGGCCTGATGGTGACCCACAGAGCCAGGGAGAACTGACATTCCTCCTCAGGGTACAGGTTACTAGGCATTGTGGGTGTGGAGCAAGGTGGAAAAATTGGGTTTTTTGCAAAAATTAACAAAGAGATTTTATTTCTCTTAACAGGAACAGTGGGAGAGAGGGTTTGGACACAGGACACCCTTAGGCAAATGAAATAGCAATTAGACAAACTCCAAGACAAAAATAGAACTAAGCAGACAGCAATGCAGAAAGAGGACCTTTAAGCTGTATGCAGCAATCTGTATCTTGTAGCAACTGCTGTCTCTTATAGCAACAACTTCTCTCAAAGTAATCCCACTGTAGATCTCCCAGTTTACCTTACAGTATCCCACTGTACATCCTCAAGCTCAACTCATAGTATCCCACTGCAGATCCTCAAGCTCAGCTCTCCATCTCTCTCTAGACTTCTTGGACCCTCAGCTATCTGCTGGATCACTCGAGCTTCACCCACAGCTAACCGCTGTACTTATCTTCAAGTTTTACTTACAGCTACTCACCGTACTCCTTCAAGCTTTACTCACAGCTAACCGCTGTATTCCTGGATGAGTCTTCACTGAATCTTTCCCACTTACCTCACCATCCCGACTAGTGAAGCGTCTGCTCTGGTACTCCTTCAGAACTTCATCCCTTCCAAACTTGCCTCTGGTAAAAGGAGTGGTCGTCCCTCCAGAAAGTGCTTTTCCTTTACCACTAACACATGTGGTTCTGCCCCAGGCTTCATGCTTAACCTCTGCTGCTCCTCTTTTCGAACCCTTAAATTACTGGACAGGCCTCACGTAGACCTTGCAGCCAGCAGGACTCCTGCATAGGCCTCAGGCTCCTGGCCTAGCAGCCAGGAGCTGTTTGACACACAACCACCCAGGCCGCAGCCCCAGGCGTGAAGAACCCCAATCACCTGACTCCTCCTCAATAAATAGCCTATCCCAGCATGCAAAGAGGCCAAAAGCAACTCCCACTAATTGGCTGAGACAACTTCTTTACTCATCATCTGAATTCACTGTAATCCATCATCCTAATGCCAAAAGCAACAGTGCCACCTATTGACAGAACAAAGAGACCACAAATTGAACTCAGTCTTAGGACAGAAATCAGTGGATAAAAGACTACCAATAAGCTGGGCTAGTTACCACCTAGCACAACTAGATTTATTAGCAGCCCTGTTTAAGACTAGGGTGCTACATTACTAAATCTGGAGAGTGAAAAATCTGGTGCAGCTGTGCCACTGTAGCCAATCAGCTTCTAACTTCAACTTGTTCAATAAAGTTCAGAACAAAAAAAACCTGCAAGCTTACTGGTTTCAGAGCAGGTCAGCACCAGATTTTGCACTCCCCAATTTTAGTAAATCGACCCCTATCTATTTCACTTCCAGTGGTGTTTGGGCCTGGGATACAAGAGAGGCCAACCTCATCACTTCAGAAAAAGAGGAAGAAGACCACAAAAAACAGCATCCATAGCCTGCTGAACAAAGGTATACAGATGTTTTACTTTTAATAAAGGTGCGAGGGGTGCTACAAGGTGAGGGTACAGCATACACATGGTTTATGGGGGGCAGGAGATAGACTTTACAGCTCAGTTATTACCTCTGATAACAATGAAACTATTGGGTCAGAGCAACAGCCATGCCTTCCTATAGGATAATGGTAAAATTAAGTTTGTATTGTGTGGCAGAGGTGCAGATCTTTTCAGAGTTGTGCAAATTGTTCTTGATTGTCATTCTTTTGTGTTAGCAGCATTCAGTAGTAAATGTATTTGAGTTCCTTTGCACATGAGCCCTGGAGTGTTATTACCTAAGCTTTCATTTAGGATATACTGTAACACTCATATTCTTTTGGGCTTACTGTTTGCCAACCTGGATTTGTAATCTGGAGTTTGCATTGTATTACAACCAATTTTGCTTTAATGCCAACTTGATTAATAATTCAGTTTTGCATAAGGTTTTGTACTGCTTGTTCATTTACCGTTCATTTCCACTTTCCACTGGCTTCTCGCCAACAGACATTCTAACAAGGTTCCCAAAGTGTATTGTTCATTGAAAAGATGCTCCAGGATATTTTACCCATTTTTGGCAGTTCTTCAGCAACTGTACTTTATGTGTATTCAAACCCCAAATTGAAAAAAAATAAAATAAATTATAGTCTACCTTTTATTAAATGCTAAGAATTCATTACATTTTCTCTGCAGGCTTGTTTCTCCTTTGTGTAAACCAGGAGATGCTACCATTCCTTCTACTATTTGTCCTAGGGTAACAATACCAAAAATTTTGTGCATGGGGGTGTCAAAAGAGAGATCATTAGCAGGCAGCAATTATTGGAGCTACAGTTCTGCAAGATGAACACTGGCTAAAAATGACCACCTGAAGCAACCACAAATCCTTCTGATCTGACAAAGGACCTTCCAGAGGCCAGGGTAATACATGGTGATTAGTAAACCACTGCAGCACCAGGTAGAGGATATGTGCCAGGCAAGGTACATGTGTGTTTTTTTTTCCTGGCAAAGGATGGACAGCAGGTTTGTGGCCTTAACACGCAACGGTACCTGGCTGAAGATGGCTTATGGTCAGCCACTAGCCCATTAGGTTTTTACTTTGCAGTGTTTGCAGGGAACAAAAGAAGAAGTAAAACCCATCAGGGTTTACTTCCTCTTTAACCACTTAAGCCCGGACCATTTGGCTGGCAAAAGACCAGAGCACTTTTTGCGATTCGGCACTGCGTCGCTTTAACTGACAATTGCGCGGTCGTACGACGTGGCTCCCAAACAGAATTGACGTCCTTTTTTCCCCACAAATAGAGCTTTCTTTTAGTGGTATTTGATGACCTCTGCAGTTTTTATTTTTTGCGCTAGAAACAAAAAAATAACGACAATTTTGAAAAAAACGCATTATTTTTTACGTTTTGGTATAATAAAAATCCCCAAAAAATATATAAAAAAAAAATTTTTTCCTCAGTTTAGGCCGATACGTATTCTACATATTTTTGGTAAAAAAAATCGCAATAAGCGTTTATTGATTGGTTTGCGCAAAAGTTATAGCGTCTACAAAATAAGGTATAGTTTTATGGCATTTCTATTAATAATTTTTTTTTTACTAGTAATGGCAGCGATCAGCGATTTTTATCGTGACTGCAACATTATGGCAGACAGATCAGACACTTTTGGTGTTATTTTGGGACCATTCACATTTATACAGCGATCAGTGCGATTAAAAATGCATTAATTACTGTGTAAATGTGACTGGCAGTGAAGGAGTTAACCACTAGGTGGCGCTGTAGGGGTTAAATGTGTCCTAGGGAGTGATTCTAACTGTGGGGGGGAGGGGCTATGTGTGACACGACACTGATCACCGCTCTCGATTACAGGGAGCGGTGATCAGTGTCACTAGGCACAACTGGGAAATGCTTGTTTACATCAGCATTTTCCCGTTCTTTCTCTCCATGAGACGATCGCAGGTATCCCTCTGGACATAGAGTCCACGGGACCCGCGATCACACTCACGGAGTTTGCGGCGCCGCGCGCGCGCCCGCATACCGCTTCTTAAAGGGCAACGTACAGGTACGTTAATATGCCTGTACGCGCCCTTCTGCCGACATATATCAGCGTGAGACAGTCGGCAAGCGGTTAAACTAAGCTATAGAGCCCAAAGAACAATGAAAAGCTGACATGAGTTGAGACCATTGCTCACTGCATTCAAAACTATATAAAAATGCTTTAAAGTCAAACTAACATAAAATTCCTTCTAGGTGACTTAGCATTGTTAGGCCTCATGCACACAGGACGTTTTGCAAACTCTCCTAAAAGCCTTTCCTCCTAGAAGCAGCGTTTTGGCAGAAAAAATGCCTGATGCTTGTAAAGGTGTGTAATGAGTTAAGGCGCATATACAGGCGTCAAGCGCCTGTGCCTTAATTTTTTTTAATTGGCCATAATAATCATTTATTCTTGCCATTGAAATAAATTATTGCTCAAATGCTAAACACACCTAGCGTTAACACAAATTTAAACGCCTTAACACACATTTACACGTGTTTACAAGTGTCACGCATTTATTCTGCCAAAATGCTGCTGCTCCTGGACACACTGACAGTGTTTTTTTCCTGCCTCTACAACCCCCTGCCACTAAATGCTGCGAAAAGCCTATGCATGCATAGACACAGGCTAACATTCAGGGGAGTTTAGAGGCAGGGAAAAAAAAAACGCCAGACGCCCCTAGAAGCAGCTGCAAAAATGTCCGGTGTACATGAGGCCTTAGGGAGACAGACAGCACCTTAGCTCCCCCCTCACTCGCCTTATAATCATATCCAGGTCACTTGCCTAGCCAGAGGCCAGGGGGTCCAGTCTTAACCTTATTGTTCCTACACAAAACCAAGAGAGAGCAAAGACTGGGAGGGGAAGATACATGTATTGATTACTGAGGCAGGTCATGGCAGAAAAGGCTATGTAAATAGGGTGGCCTCTCTGGATGGCAGGTAACATAGGTGGAGTTCCACTTTAAATACCCTCTTTAACGCCAGAATTAACGGCAAAACTGCATGGCACATGTGCATCTGGCATTCATGTTATGCACACAACATGTTTCTTTTACAGCGTCATTGTAAAGGTAAAATTGTAGTCAATCGGGTATAACTGAAAAAAAGCGAACATGACAAAATAAGATTTAGTGAATGTCTCTTGAAGTACTGTAAACTGATTTTGTTTGCTTTGGTTCAGTGAGCAATCTACAGTTTGCATATCATGTGGATGTGTGAAGCTAATTTGGGTTCTTCCTATGTATTGTGCATAACAGATTACCTTGCAACAACTTACTAAGCCATCTAAATATGTAGAGAGATACACCCTTCCTGGTATGTACTTTAATAATATGATCACTGCTTAAACTCTATATCCTTTTGTTCAATGTATATATTTGTCTTCCTTTGTTTCAATGCAATACACAGCATTCTTTCCAATATTTTCTAGTTTGTATAAAATCTTTTTTATCTGACAGGAGGTATAGGAGATATGCCTTAAACAAAGGAAAACTATCCGAAACAAACATAACCGGATCAATATTATACAATCAATATCACAGCACTTACCTAGATCAGATACAATTGCTCCCTTTGTAGTGTCTCTGCATTCTTTCAGATGCTCAGGTAGCGTAACATTACCTTTGTTACAAAATTTCCAGTCGAATAAAGATGGCAGCATGAAAGGTTTTGTCCATTTCATAAAGATATTACAACAATATAAAAGTGGTCTTTCGTTCTATGGTCAAACTTTCATTTTATAACATCAGTATTGTAATGCCAATACAAACAATAGTTACATTTTTGTTAATCCAATATATGCTAACTTGAAAATCTCCTTTCATGTTGTGAGTGTTGCCTGCCTGCTGCTCACCTCTTTTCAGAACTTCCTGGATTCCGCTGTTTACTTTCAATTTCTAAGAACTACATATCCCATGGTACCTCGCTGCCCACAAACTGTAATTCCAGTAATGACTCCGCCTTCTGAAACTCATTTACCCAGCACTTCTGTAAGTCAGAGGGCAGGCTCTGTGAAATGTGTGACACAGCAGTACTAATTAACAGGGGATAGTGAATACGTGTCACAGAATTCAAAGAAGTAGAAGTAGGGGGGATCTTCACAAAGTATTATATACCCAAAAAACGTATGTAATAAGTGTAACATGCAGAATATACATCAATATACATAATTTTTATATCCAAGTGTCCTTTAATATTATAACGTGTCCCATGCTTTAAACAAAAAGTGCTTTATGCTCCAATTTTTGCGCTGCTTCAGTGCCTCCATGTAAACAAATCACTCCACTTCTTGTCATGTACAACCAACAGTGCTCCAGGATAAAGTGCTTTTCACCTTCTGTGCAAACCCCTCCAACCTTGAGAAAAATCACCAGAACCTCTGACCCCTTTGTGATGGGTCAGACAGTGCTTTATCCCCCAGGGGATGTCTCTCCTCCAATCTCCCCAATATCCTTCCTCTACTCCTTATCTCCTCTCCATCCACCACAGGGAAAATACAGGAAGGCCAAAGATAGTCTTTTTATTAAAATATGTATTAAAAGCACGTAAAACACTATACATTCACATCATTTGGTGCTATGTCCCAGCACCTGGATATGTCCCTGTAAAAGAGCTCACAGGAGGGCACACAGGCCTAGTGCATTAACGAAAGTTTCTTTATCAAGCTCAGTGTACATACCTTCTCTACGCGTTTCATCATCCAATGTCTTCAGGGAGCTCCTAAAGACGCTCTGGCTACTGCTGAGGTTTAAGCGGACATATCCAGGTTGCACAAAACGCATAAACACTTCCACTGCACAGAGTTCTGCTTCAGAGTCTACTTGTGCAGTGGATCATCAAAAACAATGGAATACCATCCTTCTTGTATGGTTTGTCGATGAAGCCCTCCTCAGATCAGGGAATCTAGTAGGCAACTGTAAAAGAGCACACAGGAGGGTGCACACGCCTAGTGCATCACCAAAGGTTTATTGTGTAAAACAAAACATACAGCCAAATGTATACTCACAAAAATGGATGTATACTGGCATTGTATGACACTAAATGTCAATCCAGTTCAGGAATAGCATGGCCAAACACACTATAACGCTTACCTGGCAAGCTGGCATGTTTCGAGGAAATGCACTCTCTTCTTTAGTGCTAAACCCACCAGAACAACTACTGCCATATATATGCACACTACAGTTGGTGACACCTGCGGAAATGGGTGGTTATGCAGCCTCAGTGTCAGCTTGCCAGCAGTATCCAGGGCATCTTCAGGTGCTCTCTGAAGATGTTGGGTGATGAAACATGTAGAAAAGGCGCTAAGGACACTGACATTATCAGTGGATATTGTTATCACTGCATGACATTATCAGGGGAGTTATAAGGACAATGACATAGGGAAGGCCAGCTTGCAAGGATTAGCGAGTGAAGTCAGTTACTCTAGAGGTTTATGTAGATGTATACCTTTGGTCATTTTATAGATGGTCTCTCCATAGGAATGAAGGGTATTTTGCCCACACGTGCTCAGACTACAGGAACAGCTAGGAGAGCCTCCATGTGGGACACACAGCATGGGCCTACCAGGAATGTGGACAGGTAAGTGCCAAGCCTTGTGGAATTTGTGGGGGATCATTTAAATGATAATTGCATTAAGGTACAGTTATCCTAAAATTAAATGTTTACATATATGTAAAAACTACTAATAGAATCCAAAACTACATGTGTGCATATGTAATAATACCACAACAGTACACCTGTAGATATATTAAAACTAACTTTGCTAAGATGCCTGTTTCAGTAGCTTAGCCACCACTTTAGGGCCCTTTCACACTGGGCCGGGGCGGCATCAGCGGTAAAGCGCCGCTATTGTAAGCGGCGCTTTACTGTTGGTAATCGGCCGCTAGCGGGGGGGTTTTACCCCCCCGCTAGCGGCCGAGAAAGGGTTAAAAACCACCGCAAAGCGCCTCTGCAGAGGCGCTTTGCCGGCGGTATAGCCGCGCTGTCCCACTGATTTCAATGGGCAGGAGCGGTAAAGGAGCGGTATACACTCCGCTCCTTCACTGCTCCGAAGATGCTGCTAGCAGGACTTTTTTTACCGTCCTGCTAGCGCACCGCTCCAGTGTGAAAGCCCTCGGGGCTTTCAGACTGGAATCAAAGCAGCGGCACTTTCGGGTTGGTTTGCAGGCGCTATTATTAGCGCAATAGCGCCTGCAAATCGCCCCAGTGTGAAAGGACCCTTAGACAAACAAAGGCACCAAGACACAGCAAGTTATCTTGGCAATTCAGATTACTGGCCAGGAAGTCACTTTTCTTCCCCCTACTATACCACTTTTATTTAACCACTTAAGGACCAAGCCTATTTTTTACACTTAGTGTTTACAAGTTAAAATAATTTTTTTTGCTAGAAAATGACTTAGAACCCCCAAAAAATATTGTTGCAATACTTTATGTCACACCGTATTTGCGCAACGGTCTTACAAAAGCAATTATTTGGGAAAAAATACACTTTTTTAATAAAAAAAATAAGAAATCAGTAAAGTTAGCCCAATTTTTTCTATATTGTGAAAGATAATGTTACACCGAGTAAATTGATACCCAACATGTCATGCTTCCAAATTGCGCCCGCTCGTGGAATGATGACAAACTTTGACCCTTAAAAATCTCCATAGGCGATGTTTAAAAATTTCTACAGGTTACCAGTTTAGAGTTACAGAGGAGGTCTTTTGCTAGAATTATTGCTCTCACTCTAATGAGCATGGCGATACATCACGTCTCTAAGATCTCTCAAAGCAGTCTGTACTCACAAAACGTCCTTGGAAAGTTGGTTGCTGCCTTCCAACATCCATGCTACACCTTATTCCTGTGATACCAGACTAGATCTACAGACGACAGCCCCTCTGCTAGTTCTCTGCAACTTCAGCAAAGCAGGCCCTTGGGCCACCCACCAGGGGCCTCAGTACCTCGCATGCACATGGCAGGATAGCCTAAGGGGGCAAGCAGCCCCCCTTAGGCTGTGTTCCTCTCCAACAGAAAAAGACTGGGAAGCTCTGTGTCTCAGAGTGTTTATAAAGACTCCCAGCAACCATCTGAGCCACCCTCACAGGGATTGGCCAGGGCTGTACAAATATTCATGCTGCTCATTTGCCTTGCTCGTTTCAGAGAGATCCACAGTTCTCTAGAGAGAGCAATCAAACCTGCAGCAAGTGACACACTAGGGTTAATTTACTAAAGGTAAATAGACTGTGCACTTTTAAAAGCGCAGTTGCTCCACAGCTTAGTAAATGAGGGAGGGCTCTGCTGATATCCACAATCCAATCATGTGAAAGCAAAAATCCAGTTTTTTAAATGTATTTCCTTGCATATGATTGGATATTATTTGTAAAGTGAAGCTTTACCTAATCTACTAAGACTTGGAGCAATGGCACTTGCAGAGTGCTACTGCACTTTCAAAAGAGCACATTCTATTTGTCTTTAGTAAATGAACCACGCAAAATAGGCCAGAATAATTAACACAGCTACACTGATTACAAAGAGCACAATTAAATTTGCCTAACAACAAAACAGCAGCTCCACCGGATACAGAGAGCCAGAACTAAATTTACCTAATCCTAGAACTTATCTAGGAGAGTGCTACATATGGACGGGCATTGTGCTACTGTCATACTGATTGTCATTGGGATGTATATGCAAATAAAAGTTCTTTAAAAAGTGTGTATTCTTAAAGTGATTGTAAAGTCTCATTTTTTTTTTAAATAACAAACATGTTATACTTACCTCCTCTGTGCAGTGGATTTGCACAGGGCAGCCCGGATCCTCCTCTTCTCGGGTCCCTCTTTGCTGCTCCTAGCCCCTCCCTCTTGTTTAGTGCCTCCACAGCAAGCAGCTTGCTATGGGGCATCCGAGCTGAGCTGCAGCTCCGTATGTCCATTCAGTTTGGCCCCGCTCCCTCTCTCTTCTAATTGGCTAACTGACTTTGATTGACAGCAGCGGGAGCCAATGGCGCCGCTGTTGTGTCTCAGCTAATCAGGAGGGAGAGTCCCGGATGGCCAAGACACTCGTGGACATTGCTGGATAGAGATGAGGCTCAGTAAGTATTAGGGGGGCTGCTACACACAGAAAGCTTTTTATCTTATTGCATTAAATGTATTAACCGCTTCAGCCCCGGAAGAACTTACCCCCTTCCTGACCAGAGCACTTTTTGCGATTCGGCACTGTGTAGCTTTAACTGACAATTGCGCGGTCGTGCGACAATGTACCCAAACAAAATTGACGTCCTTTTTTTCACACAAATAGAGCTTTCTTTTGGTGGTATTTGATCACCTCTGCGGTTTTTATTTTTTGCGTTATAAACAAAAAAAGCATCAATTTTGAAAAAAAACGCATTATTTTTTACTTTTTGCTATAATAAATATCCCTTGCAGCTTCTTAAAGGGGACATACCTGTACGCCCTTTTGCCCACCAGTGCCATTCTGCCGACGTAAATCGGCGTGCGCTGGTCGGCAAACGGTTAAGATAAAAAAAACCTTCTGCCTTTGCAACCCCTTTTTTTTTTTAACAGAAAATTTTATTAAACAAATCAGCATTACAGTACAAGAATTTAGTACAGTCATTGCGGTAAGAATAGCAACAGTGAGATTTACTCAGAACAATAGCTACTGTTTATCAGGTGGTCCAGATGTGCACACAACAGATTTTCACTTAACCATACCTTTCATTGCTCGTGTCATCTCAAAATTCTCAGACAATATAAAGTAAATAACCCAGTTTCCAATCGAGCCTGTTAGGGGTGGCGGGGGGGGGGGAGGGGGCGGGGGAGAGGGGGGGGAGAGGAAGGAAGGCAGAGGGAGGGGGGAGGGAAAGGAAAGAAAGGGAGGGGGAGGAAGGGAGTCGGGCAAAAGAGGAATAGACTTGAGGTGCAGGACATCCTCTACTATTTCCCACGTCTTACTTATGGGGTAGGGGGATCAGGGTCTCCCGAAGCGTCCACCCAGGACGACCAAATTTTGTCAAACTTCCCCGGGCATTGCCTACTTTCGTATGTCAGTCTATACAGGGGGAGTACCTTGTTCACCGACCTTATCCACGAGGCCAGGGTTGGAGGCTCCACCATTTTCCATCGCAGTAGGATCTCCCGTCTAGCATAGTACAACGTGAATGTTATGCACAATTTATCATATCTGTCACCCTCGACATCCTCCAGATGACTGAGCAATAGTATTTGGGGTTCAACCGGTAGAACTGAGCCCATGACATTCCCCAGTGTGGAGGCCACTGCTGACCAAAAGGGTCTTAGTTTGGGACAGGACCAGACCATGTGCCAGAAAGTACCCGCCTCCTGCCTGCATCTTTGACAGTTGGGATCTCTTTGGTGGTATATGTGCGCCAATCTCTGGGGGGTGAAATACGCTCTGTGAAGGAACTTGAATTGTATGAACCTATCCCTTGCAGCGATCATGGAAGGAATGTAGGAGATTAAACACTCCTTCCACTCCTCCTCATCTAAAGAGGGGATGTCAACTTTCCACTTCTCCCATGTTCTAGTTAATTTCACATCGTACTCCACCGTAAGGTATAAATATAGTGTTGAGAGAGGCTTCCCCATCACGCTGGAGGTCAGAAGCCTTTCAATGGAGTCTGGTTCCAGAGTGAGGGGTTCAGGGAACTGAGCCTCAAAGGCATGCTTCAGCTGCCAGTATCTGAATTGGAAGGAGGTCGGGATAGCAAAGGATTGCCTCAGTGCTTGGAAAGTCATGAGCCTGCCATCTTTAACTATGTGTTTTAAAGTGAGGATTCCCTTTTTTGCCCAGAGAGAGGGGTCCGGAATAGTGTAGAAGTGGGAGAGCAGGGGGTTACCCCAAAGGGGCGTGTGGGGTGAAATGCAGTTGGGTTTCCTATAGATTTTCCTAGCCTCCTGCCATATCTTCACGGTGGTTCGCATCAGAGTCGTCATGGACAAATTGGCCCTAAGACCGCGATACGGGAGATTGCTCAGGGCAGCAAAGGAATCCAAAATGGCTGCCTCCAAAGTGACCGCCGGATTCTGCGTGGGCTGGGAGAACCACCACCGAATCGTGACCAAGACAGCTGCCCAGTAGTAGATTTGAAAATTTGGTAACGCCAGTCCTCCCCCCGAAAGTGGGAGATATAAGATCTGCTTGGCCACCCTGGGTGGCCTCCCAGCCCAGACAAACTGTATCAGCAGACTCTCAAGCCGTCGAAAAAAAGTCCTAGGGATGGGTATGGGTGTGTTGCGGAAGAAGTATAGATATTTTGGGAGGTATATCATTTTTAATAAATTGATTCTGCCAACAGGGGTCAATGGGAGGGAACGCCAAGCCACACACCTGGCCATAAACTGTGCCATGAGTGGACGCAAATTGTTATCGATGTAGTCTTGGACTTTACCACTTATTTTTATCCCCAGGTATTTGAAGTCATCCACCCATTTTAGCTGTGGGTGAGGTATTCTAGGGGTCGAGGAATGGAGAGGGAAAAGAACCGACTTGTCCCAATTAATGCGAATCCCCGAGTAGCCGCCAAATTGGTTAATCAGTTCGAGTGCGGTCTGCAAGGAGGACGATGCATCCGCTAAATAGAGCAGAGCGTCATCCGCGTATAGTGATAACTTCTCCTCAATGGGGCCCACCTGGATTCCCTTTACCCCAGGGTTGGCCCTCAACAATATAGCCAGGGGCTCCATCGCCAATGCAAATAGACCCGGGGAGAGGGGACACCCCTGTCGTGTGCCTCGAAACAGTTGGAATTTTCCCGAGAGGCTTCCGTTAGTACGTATTCTAGCTGAAGGACAGTGATATAACATACGGAGCCATTTCGTGAAGCCCGGGCCGAACCCGAATCTCGAAAGTACTTCCCATAGGTAGCCCCACTCGACGGAGTCGAAAGCCTTCTCCGCGTCGAGCGAGGCCACCGTTCCATTGGCCGCCTCGTCCGCCCTGTCTATATGGGTGTGGAGGCGTCTGATATTAATGTCAGTTCATCTCCCGGGCATGAAGCCTGTTTGATCCCTGTGGATGAGAGCAGTAATTACCAGGTTAAGCCTGTTGGCCAGGACTTTTGCCAGTACCTTTGCATCCACATTCAGAAGGGATATGGGGCGGTACGAGGAGCACAATGTGGGGTCTTTCCCCGGCTTGGGGATCACTACTATGATCGCATCGCTCATGGTATCCGGGAGTTTTCCGAGACGCGTCGACGCAGAGAAGAGGGCCTGAAGTTTATCCACTAGTTCAGTAGCGTATTGTTTATAAAACTCTACAGGGACGCCATCGGGTCCCAGAGTTTTCCCTGTCTGCATTGATTTAAGAGCCTGTATTATCTCTAAGGGCGTAATTGGAGCATCAAGCTTGTCACGATATGTTACAGTAAGGGTTGGGATATCTATGTCGTCTAGGTACGCCACCAGATCCTCCCTTCTATAGTCTACCCTGGTCCCATAGAGGGATTCGTAGTATTCCGCAAAACAGCGGTTGATCCCCTCCGGGGTATGGATTAACTGTCCCGAGGAGTCCCTAATATGTGAGATGCTCATCCCGCTCACCTGTTCCCTGGAGAGCCAGGCCAACAAGCGACCTGACCGCTCCCCTTGCTCAAAAATCCGTTGGGATTGAGCTAACATTTTCTTCTGGGTAAGAGAAGTACGGAGACGAACCACCTCCTTCGTCAAGTGTTGTAGATGCGAATAGTGCGCAGGATCCCGGGTACGAACAAAAAGAGCCTCCGCACCATTCGCCTCTCCCTCGGCCTTGATCAAGTCTGCCCTGCGTTCTCGTCGGACTCTGGCAATAATGGTCTGGTAGCATCCCCTCGTCGTGGCTTTAAAGGCATCCCACACCACTACGGGGTCGGCCGAGCCCTCGTTTTTAGCCCAGAAATCAAGCATTTCCGTTCTAAATTGGGAGTCTACTGCAGTGTCTGAAATCCAAAATCTGGAGAGTCTCCATATCCTTTCTACTGAGCCAAGGGAGAGGTCCAGTGACAACAGTAAGGGTGCGTGGTCGGAAATTCCCCTAGGCAGTATTTGTATGTCTAAGACCCTTGGGAGGACCCGGCCCCCCGCGAAGACTAAGTCTATGCGGGAGAACGTTCTATGGGAGGCCGAGTGGCATGTGTATGCCCTGGTCTGGGGGTGTCGCCACCTCCAGACATCAGTCAGGCCATAAGTGTCCGCCCACTCAGCCAACCCAGAGCAATGATGTCCCGCAGGAGTCAATCTATCAAGATCCGGGTCAGGAACTAGATTAAAATCACCCAATATAACATTGTTGTCTGATGCAAATTCGGCTATCCTGCCGGTGATCTGATTGAGCACCAGCAGGGAGGCCGGGGGAGGCAGATATAAGCCCACAATGGTCCATGTTAGAGAATATATTTTAGCATGAATTATTACGTACCGACCATCGGGATCCAGGGTCAGATCCAAGAGCCGAAATGGAAGTGACTTCAACACCAGTATAGTGACACCTCTAGAGAATGAGGAGTGCGTGGAGTGGTAGTGGTGTCCCACCCATGGTTTTTTTAGGGCCAAGACCCTGCGTCCTGTGAGGTGTGTCTCCTGAAACACACATATATGTGGGTTATAGGTTTTAATGAATTGGAACACCAGGGAACGTTTGACTGGGGAGTTCAGTCCCCTGGTGTTCCAGGAGATGATGTTAAGGGAGGACACGGCCACCTGGAATATGAAGATTGTTAGGATCAGTAGAATGCACGGCTCCCGGAGCGGACCCCGTCACCCGAAGTGGACACATCTGTAAATAGTGCAATGCTGATGAGTCAATATTTTTAGTACTAATGTCAAACAAAAACAAAACCAAACTAACAACCTGTAAAGGATGCCAAAATCTAGAGTAGATGGAACTAGCCCCTTTAGGGAAACATACCCCACCCCCCACCCCACCCAACCCCCCAGAACTGGGGTGGGTTTCAATCCCCAACTTATTCAGCTCGCCGGCTGCAACAGGGGGTCCGTGGAAGAGGCGAACTTTCCCCCCCGAGACTTCACACGGGGGAGGGAAGTAGTAGTTCAAGCGGCTTATGTACGTGAGATCTCCACTTGTGATACAATAGGCTGTGGGGACTTAGTAAATATAACAATGGGAAGTAGTCCATAATGCGACCCCACAGTGAATTCGATCCATCTTTTTGATGAAGATACCAAACCAGAAGTCCAGCATTTCTCAAGGAAGCAAGCTTATTTAGAAGAAACTTTGTAGTTCAACAGTCTCCTGACCAAGTTCTTTGGCAGGGGTGCTATCTTAGAAATTTTCCTGATAGGGATTATCCTGCCATAAGTCTGCAGACACCATGGATAGAACCGGGCATAACTTGTGCAACATAGTAAGTCATCCATGTAAAGGTCCATGAGTTAACGCAGACCTGGGCCCAGACTATGGTAAGTAAACAACAAAAGGGGTTACATAGTACGTACCAGGTGAATCATCATCGAATCTGTGGTAGCGAATCCAGCCAGGCAAAGGCCTCTCTCGGAGTGGTGAAAAAGCGAGTTGTCTCGCCGTCCTGGACTCTTAGGCGAGCAGGGAAGAGTACACTGTAGCGAATGTTGCGTGAACGCAGGGCCGCCTTAACTTGGTCAAATGATTTCCTGAGTTTCTGGGTCTCTACGGAGTAGTCGGGGAATATCATCAACTTCGTGTTCTGGAATTTGAGGTCCCCTATACTTCTAGAGGCGCGGAGGACTTCGTCTCTGTCTCTAAAATTGAGGAGACGGAGGATGAAGGTGCGGGGGGGGGATCCAGGAGGCCCCGGCTTAGGCGGGATGCGATGGGCCCTCTCCACCGTGAAGTAAGGCGACCAGCGGGCCTCGGGTAAAAGATCACGGAGCAGATCTTCTATAAAGGAGGTAGGGTTGTTTCCCTCCGCCCCCTCCGGTAATCCAACAATGCGAAGGTTATTGCGCCGGTTTCTGTTCTCCGCGTCTTCAGCTCTGTACTCTAGGGCCTTTACTTTAGTTTGAAGCGTACGGAGTGATGCTGCATGTTCGTCAATGATGTCTTCAGAGGTACTCAGTCTTTGCTCTGTCTCAGTGACTCGCGACCTGATTTTGTCAATATCTTGGCGGATTAGACCCATGTCCAGCTGGACTGCTTCAATCTTTGTTGTTAGCGCGGATTGACAAGTGGCTATAGCCGCCATAACCTCCGCCAACCAGGGGGGACGAGAGTCGTCCGACTCCATAGCTTTTTTCTGCGGAGCCCTTTGGGTGCTGCGTGTATGGGGGGTCTCCGGGGGGGGACAGTTGGGCGTCTGAGGGGAGTCCGGTTGTGGTGGGAAGGTCAACCTCTTGCCCCCTTTGTTATATCTAGCGCTGGAGTTCCTGCGCCTCATTCAGGTGGCAGTGGCCCAGGTCTGGGCAATTATCAGTAGCTGGCTGTGGGGGCCTGTCCGCAGATTGAGGGGTATTCAGGCAATAGTTGGGGTAGAGTGAATGTTCCCTTTGGTAATTCTCCCCCCACCTGCAGATGTCTGGTGCAGCAGCTGTCTGGTACAGGCCAACACTGTCCAGGGGTGAGATGACAGGGATAATCAGCCCATCCACCTCCCTGCACAAGCAGGATGGGAGGGATGTGGACGCTGTAGGATCCGGTCCTGCTGTCAGGTATTCCTCCCCAGCCGCCCCAGGGTGTCCACTACCAGGGCAGGAGGATCTGTGAGTCCCTCAGACGGCCCGGCGGGTCGGAGCTCCAAGAGAGGCCGCGGCCGCGGCCTAGTAGAACGTGGGGAGGAGAGGAGGGAAGGTCAGGGCCAAAGCATCAGTAATCTATCCCCAGGAGTGAGCTCACCCGGTTCCATCCACAGTCCGCGGCCTCCGACAAGGCCGGGCAAAGGATCCGACCGCGGCAGAGGTCCCTCGTCCCGCCGCGCGGGCCGCCAGGAGAGGCCGCGGCTTTGGCCTAGTCGTCCGCGGCAGGCCGGGAGCCGATCGCGAGCCCGGAGATCAAAGATTTCGCGTGTGATGGAGAGACAGGGTGTCCCCCAGTCCCCCCCAGCCAACCGAGGTGCAATTGCTGGGGTCTTGGAGCCGATGGATCCGGATTTTGGCAGGAGAATAGCGGAGCTCACTGAAAAAGCGTCCGCTCACGGCGCCATCTTAGCCACGCCCCCCTTTGCAACCCCTTTAACTCAAAAACGTATCTTACATTGCTCTCATCCTCCTTCAAATTTCCTTTTTTTATTGTGATCTGACCTTCTGTCATGCCGCGTACACACGATTGGATTTTCCGATGGGAAATGTTGGATGTGAGCTTGTTGTTGGAAAGTCCGACCGTGTGTATGCTTCATCAATCATTTGCTGTCGGACTTTCCGCCAACAAATGTTGGCTAGCAGGTTCTCAAATTTTCCGACAACAAAACTTTGTTGTCGGAAAGTCCGATCGTGTGTACACAAATCCGTCGCACAAAAGTTCACGCATGCTCTGAATCAAGCAGAAGGAGCCGCACTGGCTATTGAACTTCCTTTTCTCGGCTCGTCGTACGTCTTGTACGTCACCACGTTCCCACGTTCGGAATTGTTGGGCAACATTTTTGTGACCGTGTGTATGCAAGTTTGAGCCAACAACCTTCGAACAAAAATCCACAGTTTTGTTGGCGGAAAGTCCGGTCGTGTGTACACGGCATTAGAGGGTGGCTTTGTTCTCCATGGTCCCACTGTATGTAAGAATGTAGCTACCTTCTCTTGCTCTCTCCCAAGATAGACTAGGGACTATGGCCTATGGGATCCCTGTGGAAGCCAAAAAGTTACTACAGTCATTGCCCATTTCTTTCTGGTCCCAAGCCAATGAGCTGCCCTGCTGTATAGTAACCACAGGGGGTTGCCCATCTAGTATGGGCACCATTCACAAGACACCTAGGATTTTTCTCAATGAATGCAATGCATTCTTTGGTTGGACAGGGTGGAGAGGTGGGGCAGGCACATCACAACCTTCTCCTAATCCAATCAGTAGGAATATAATTAATGTGATTCTAAAGTTTTTTTTTTTAAATAATAAAACATGTTATACTTACCAACTCTGTGCAATGGTTTTGCACAGAACAGCCATGATCCTCTTCTTCTTGGGCCCTGGCCGGAGCTCCTGGCTCCTCCCCCTTGATCAGTGTCCACAATAGCAAACCACTTGCCATGGGGGCAGTGGTGCATGCTCGCTTCCAAGCCCCGCTCTATGCGTCCACAAGACACAAAGAGTCGTGCCTCGGCCCCACCCCCTGCTCTCTACTGATTGGCTCACTAGCTGTAATTGACATAAATGTTTTTTCAGCCAATGTGTAGAGAGAGAGAGAGACCCAGAACAGCCAAGGCTCCCATTCACATCGCTGGATCAAGGGGGGGCTCAGGTGAGTATTAGGGGGAGGCTGTAGGGGAAGCAGCACACAGAAGGCTTTTTACATTCATGCATAGAGTGCATGAAGGTAAAAAATCCTCCAGCCTTTACAACCACTTTAAACTACCTCCGGGGAGGTGTAACATGCAAATGCCAGGAGGTGGTGGGACAGGGGCTTGGTGAGAATAAGAATGAGGGGGGTCAACCCCTCATTTTCACCTAGGAAAGGAAAGAGAAGGTGCTGGACTGCAGCACACAAAAAGGTAACAATCTTTAAAAAAAATAAACAAACGCTTTCCGATTGTGGAGAAAGGAGGGACCAAAGTAAAAAAGTTTTTCTGTCAGATGAAGGTTTGCTTTAAATATTGGCAAAAATGTGGATTGCTTACTGCTACTAAAAACCTATATACTGTGTGATTTATTTTCTGCAGTCGCTCAGAAACAGGCTCAAGATGTCCACACGGTGTTGTGCTGTGATAGAGCACGTTGCTTGTGATGGAATGTATGTAATTTGCAGGGTGTGGCAAACCGCATCTCCTGGAGGTATATAAATACATGCTTAGTGAACTGCAATTCTAGCTGCAAACAAAGGAATACATCTTATTTACCAGTCTAGAATGGCAGAGGAAGTATCAGACCCTTCCTTAGTGTCTTCAGAATCATATGGAAGGAAGTGTACTAAATTCATTTTAACAGACAGCGATTGCACCAAAATAAGTAGAAGGGATATCCTGTGAACACATACAGGAAACCGGTGTTCAGTGGAACGCAAACAATGTAATGACAGGGTAGCAAACTGATGAAGTCAGTATTCTGACAGCAACAGAGCATTGCAAGAATTAGTATGATCAGTGAATAGGAATGTCACCACAAAATGTATGCATGAGAACAGAGACAAGCAAAGGGAAGTTTTTCTAAACCAAGGATACTCTGCTACAACAGGGTCTCCCAAAACACTGAATCACTTAACCACTTGCCTACAGGGCACTTTTACCCCCTCCTGCCCAGGCCAATTTTCAGCTTTCAGCGCTGTCGCACTTTGAATGACAATTGCGCGGTCATGCATCACTGTACCCAAATTAAATTTTTATCATATTTTTTCACACAAATAGAGCTTTTTTTTGGTGGTATTTAATCAGTACTGGGTTTTTTTTATTATTTGCTAAAAAAAACCCCAAAAAAGACTGAAAAAAAAAAGTTTTTCTTTGTTTCTGTCAGTAAATGTTGTAAATAAGTAATTTTTCTTCTTCACTGATGTGCGCTAATGAGGCGGCACTGATAGGCTGCACTGATGGGCACTGATGAGGTGGCACTTATGGGCACTGATGAGGGGGCACTGAAGGGCACTGATTAGGTGGCACGGATGAGGAGGCACTAATATGCCACACTGGTGGGCACTGATAGATGGCACTGATGAGCACTGATAAGCAGCACTGGTGGGCAATGATAGGTGGCAAAGAAAGGTGGTACTGATGGGTGGCACTGATGGGCAGTCCTAGTGGGCAGCACTGATGAGCAGGCACTGATGGGCACTGATAGGCAGCACTGACTGGCATCACTAATGGGCAGTAAATGGTGTCACTGATGAGCACTGATTGGTGTCACCGATGGGCACTGATTGGTACTGATGGGCACTGCTGGGGCTGTACTGTAATCAGGGCACTGATGTCAGTGTGAGCCAAGGAGTGCCGATAAAGGGCACTTCCTTGTTTACATGTGACCAGCTGTGATTGGACACATGGGTAAAGAGGCACGTCATTGGCTCTTTACCGAGATCGGGGGCACATGAGAGCATCAGTTCTTGAGCGCCATCATATATTGTCGTCCCAGAATGAGAGTGCATTCCGCCTGCCGTCATTTTACTATATGACGGGCATGAAGTGGTTAAAGGACATCTATCACAAATCGATGGTGTTCTGGTGTAGCTCTGCAAAGAAACCAATCAGCTTCCAGTTTTTTTTTTTTGCCAATGCTTATTTGCACAAGCTGATTGGCTACCATGCACAGCTGCACCAGATTTTGCACTCTCTGGTTTTAGTAAATCAACCCCTATATGTATAATCCAGTATACAGGATGTGTGAATCCATGTTTTGTTTTCTCAAAAGTACCTTAACCACTTGCCGACCGGCTCACACTGATATACTTTGGCAGAGTGGCAACGCTGCACAAATTGGTGTACCTGTACATCCTCCCATTAAAGCAGGATAGCGGGCACGTGCGTGCCACGGGAGCGTGCCCGCGGACTCGATGTGCAGCCCACGATCGTGGTGAGGAGAGGCAGAACAGGGAACTGCCTATGTAAACAAGGCATTTCCCCATTCTGCCTAGTGACATGACAGAGATCTTCTGTTCCCAGTGATTGGGAACAGTGATCTCTGTCATGTTTCAGTAAGCCCATCCCCCCTACAGTTAGAATACGCTGAGGGACACACAGTTAACCCCTTGATTGCCCCATAGTGATAACCCCTTCCCTGCCAGTGTCATTTTTACATTGATCAGTGCATTTTTATAGCACTGATCAATGTCATAATATCACTGGTCCCCAAAAAGAGTAATTTGGGGTCAGATTTGTCCGCCGCAATGTCGCAGTCCTGCTAAAAATCGCAGATCGCCACCATTACCAGTAAAAACAATAAAAAAATAAAAATCCCTAAATCTATCCTGTAGTTTTTAGACAAGATAAGTTTTGAGTAAACCAATCAATATATGCCTATTGCATTTTTTTTTTTACCAAAAATATGTAGAAGAATATATATGGGCCTAAACTGATAAATACATTTTTTTCTTATATATTTTTTTGTATATGTATTATAGGAGAAAGTAAAAAAAATTGTTGTTTTTTTCTAAATTGAAGGTCTTTTTTTGTTTATAGCACACAAAATAAAAACCGCAGAGGTGATCAAATACTACCAAAAGAAAGCTCTATTTATGGGAAAAAAAGGACGTCAATTTTGTTTGGGTACTATGTCGCACAACCGTGCAATTGTCAGTTTAAGTGACGCAGTGCCGTATCACAAAAAATGCTCTGGTCATTAAAGAGGCAAATCCTTCCGGGGCTAAAGTGGTTAAAACCTAAGTCTAGCTTTTTTTTTT
This sequence comes from Lithobates clamitans, assembly GCA_037952925.1. NCBI lineage: Eukaryota > Metazoa > Chordata > Amphibia > Anura > Ranidae > Lithobates > Lithobates clamitans. The sequence goes on along the minus strand of JBBGZY010000603.1, from coordinate 1,145,330 downwards.
TTAAATCAGCACAAGGATGGTAATTACATTGAAAGGGAAGTATCCCTTGTGCTGATACTCGCTGTGGGGGTTAATACAGCTTCTGGACCTATCATAGACACATGCCAAGAGTTCAAACAAAGGCTATCCTTTATTTCAGCTTCCATCAATGAAACACACTCTATCAATGTAGGAGGCAGACTTTTCATTCATCTGCCAGCACCAGGAGACTATCACTATGGGGTATTGGGTGGAGGCAAAGAATGAAAGATTTCAAGTAAGACAGCAGCCACCAGCACAAGGGACACTTCTCATTGAATTTAAGTAATGCCCCTTGTGCTGATTAAAAAAACAAAAACAAACTAAACTTAGGCTTTAAAGTCAAATTAGTTATGACATACCTCTCAACTTTTTGAGATGGGAATAAGGGACATCTATCAGCAAAAATATGCAGGCATAGGACACACCACTGACCACACCCCTTAAAGGAGAATTGTACAAAAAAACAAGATTGGTTAAACCCATAAGTGCTTTTTTCACCACTACTATACCTTTATATATATTCTCTTTTGGAATTTACAAATGCAGCAATTTAGAAATCAGATGAAAGGTTTAGTGCTGGGAAACACTTTTTGATAGACAAAAAGTGCATTTTATATACATCTTTATAGATCAGACCAAAATGAGGGACAAATGAGGAGGAATGAGGGACAGAGGGACATTGTTCCAAATCAGGGACAGTCCCTCGAAATCAGGCACAGTTGGGAGCTATGGGATACCTGTAAGCACTACATCAATAGCTAAATCATGTGGGATGGTAGTGCTGACTTCTAGGTTCACTTGAAGATTATTTTTTCATTGAAGAAAAGATTTTTTAATTATATATATTTATATAGTGACAACAATTTATGCAGCGCTTTACAAATTGAACATTCGTATCGGTCCCTGCCCTCGAGGAGCTTACAATCTAACATGCACAGTATCTACTATCTAACATGCACACATACAGTACATGCATACTAGGGCCAATTTAGACAGGAGCCAAGTAACCTACAGTACCTGCATTTCTTTGCAGTGTGGGAGGAAACCCACACAAACACTCAGGAAAATGCTAACTCAATTAGGGCTAAAACAACTAATTGACATAATGGATTATAATTGATTATGAAGATAGTTGTCAACTATTTTCATAATCAATTAGTTGGTCAGCCAATTAGTTGGCCTGCATATAGAATGCATTATTTGTTTACATATCAGAAAATACAGTGCAGCACATATACAGCTCAGTACAGCGTTCATTCATGCCAGTTAGTGCCTGAGAATGTGAATGTGTGAGGAGCAATGCCTCGTTGGACATATAGTCCTGGGCGATTTAATAAGGGGCCCCCAGATCCCGCCCCCGCATGTGAATGAGTGTATCCCTACCCATTCACCAAAAAAGTCTAAAAAGTGAATAAAGACAAGAGTTTTTGTAGAGCAATCGTCATTCACGCTGCCCGTCACCACCGCTGGACCTGAAAAAAAAAAAATGCTCCACTAGCAACGAAGGCTAACCGCCGACTACCAGCTCCTCTGTGTGACATGCATTGGTCGGTGACATCACAAGGGGACGGGTCACCCGCTAGCCCTTAGCTATTTAAGAAATGTCACACGGAGGAGCAGGCAGTCAGTGGTTAGCCTTTGTTGCGGGCAGAGCTTTTTTCTTTCTTTCTTTTTTTCGGGTCCGGCAGTGGCGGTTAGCCCCCTGGCATATCGCAGTGTACAACGGAAACCAAAACTGCCACTATGCGCTTCAAGCACTGAAAGTGACGTGCCACAAAAGTGAAAAGTGTTGGATGAAGCTTCCGTGACACGTCACCTTCGGTGCTTCCGGTGCTTGGAATGTAGGTGGAGCACATAGCGGCAGTTTCGGTTTCCATTGTACACTGCGATATGCTCAATCCTATTTTATTGATGCAAATGTCATTTTAACGCTTTTTCAAGTAAACTTTTGATATACTACACTATGAGAGATTCTTCTATGTTTTTTTTTTCAAGTATAACATTTTTATTTTAGAACTTCAGGGAAGACACAGTTCAAGTACAACAATGACATAAAACGGTCATGGGTCATGTGTCATACAGGACTATGCGGTGTTCCCAACAATTGGTTCAGATATTTGACGTAGCAATGACACATATAGTATTACAATAAAAGACATGTTCCATCACAAAACACTGTTGTCTCAGTTTGTTGGGTAGTAAACTACACACCATCCCCATAAAACACAATCTGAATTACCCAGTCCCTGAATTTAGTATGGTCTTAGAAACAAAGGAGAAGGAAGAGAGAAAACCAAGTAGTTCCAGAGAAGATAAGAAAGAAAGAAAAATAATGATAACGAGACAAGAGAATAAAGATAGTTGGGGGGGGGGGGGGGCAGCGGAGCTAGTATGCACTCTCTATTCATGATCCCAGCAGAGAGACTCCTTCATCAGATAGAATAAATTCCATGTCTTAGAATGTTTTTCTTGTTTATTTTGTGCCGTAAGGACTAAGTCCTCTCGTTTATTGATTTCTTCCACTTTGCGCAACCAAGTCCCAATAGAGGGAGATATGTTTTTTTTCCATAAAAGGGGAATGCAGGATTTGGCGACATTCAATAAATGTCGCACTATTGATTTTTGGTAGTGTTTTGCAGGGATTGTGGTAACATGAAGCAAAAAAAAAAGTCGGATCATCAGGAATCTTATGGTCTGTGAATTTCTGGGTAACAGTCTGATCAGTCATCCAGAAGTGTTTCAGCATAGGGCAAGACCAAAAAATATGGAGGAGCGTACCTCTGTCCACCTGGCTTCTCCAACAGCTGTCAGTAGTGGTCTGATAGTATTTATGTAGCAGCTGAGGTCTATAGTACCACCTGGTGAGATTCCTCTATCTCTATCTCTGGTGAGGGGGTTTTATACAGAGCCTCTTAAAGGCACAGGAGCACCATTACATACACAGTGAGATTAAATCGTCCAGGACACTATTGGGGGACAAGATACCGAATGGATGTATATGGAGATACATACCAAAAGTGATATTTGACCTTCTTTGAAAAAAGAGGTCATATGATTTTGGTGAGTGTGGTGTGAGTTGTTGGAGAAGAAGAAAATCTTTCTTTGGTGGAACTTTTCCTCACAAATGGATAGACTTATGCAGCGTACACACAGTCGGACTTTTCGACCGGACTGGTCCGACGGACGCCGACGGACCAAATCCGGCGGACAATCCGATCGTGTGTGGGCTTCACCGGACCTTCAGCGGACTTTTCCAGTCGCAAATCTGATGGACTTTAGATTTGGAACATGCTTCAAATCTTTAAGTCGTAACTCCACCGAACCCAGAAATCCGCTCGTCTGTATGCTAGTCCGACGGACAAAAACCTAAATCCTTACTTTAGTCCACTGTACGTCATCACATACGAATCCGTTGGACTTTGGTGTGATCGTGTGTAGGCAAATTCGTTCGTTAAAAAATCGGAAGTCCATCAAAAGTCCGTCGAAAGTCTGCTGGAAAGTCTGTCGGACCACTCCGGTCGAAAAGTCCGCCCGTGTGTACGCGGCATTAGACTCTCTCGCTTTCTCTCTCTCTCTCTCTCTCTCTCTCTCTCTCTCTCTCTCTCTCTCTCTCTCTCTCTCTCTCTCTCTCTCTCTCTCTATATCTATATCTCTATATCTTTCTATCTCTTCCATATTGCAAATGATCAGAAATCTTTCCCCAGTGTTTCCCCTTGTTACAACGATTGCACGCTGTAACAAACATTTAGCGTTTCAAATGCCAATAAACTTCAGTCCTAAACGTGCTTTTTTGCTTTAAAACAAAATGCCACTAAACTCAACTGCCTCTGAAGGACTATAAACTACTCAGTGTACAGGTACAGAAAAAATGCCCAACTGCTCCTAAATGTCCGTTTAGCCTAAATGGTGCAGAGCACTTTAATTATTATGGACTTTAGTCCTATTGCATTTGAGTTACTGTATATGATTTCCATATTAATTTAATATATGTTTTGCATACTCATCAATAGTGTTTAGCATTATTGTCTATTGAAGATTGAGAGCACTGTCTATTTCTAGTATTTAATATTTAGCGCTTGCTTAGCTTTTAGAAGTGCAGCTCTTTCTTTATATGCATCACTTTTTTAGTCTAGGGTATATTTTTTGATTTGTGCGGGTGTAAAGTGTTGATCAGAACTGCTGATGCCAGCAGGGAGGGGGAGCAGGAGCAGGGTGAAGGGTGAGAGCCGGCTGCTGCACGCACAGCTCACTCTGTAAACACCGATCTCCGCAGTACAGGCAGCAGTGAAGAGATAGAAAGAGAGCAGGCACAGAGCATACAGCTCGCTCTGTAATGCCCTGTACACACGGTCAGATTTTCCGACGGAAAATGTTCGATCGGAGCGTGTTGTCGGAAATTCCGACCGTGTGTAGGCTCCATCACACATTTTCCATCGGATTTTACGACACACAAAGTTTGAGAGCAGGCTATAAAATTTTTCGACAACAAAATCCGTTGTCGGAAATTCCGATCGTGTGTACACAAATCCGATGCACAAAGTGCCACGCATGCTCAGAATAAAATAAGAGATGAAAGCTATTGGCTACTGCCCCGTTTATAGTCCGGACGTACGTGTTCTATGTCACCACGTTCAGAACGATCGGATTTTCCGACAACTTTGTGTGACCGTGTGTATGCAAGACAAGTTTGAGCCAACATCCATCGGAAAAAATCCATGGATTTTGTTGTCGGAATGTCCAATCAATGTCCGACCATGTGTACAGGGCATTAGACTGCATTCACACCTGAGCGTAGCATCTTTGAGCGTTTCTCCACTGTTTTTTTTCCGCGTTTTTATGCGCGACATGCACGGTTTTATGCAGCGTTTTTGAGCTTTGGCGGTTTTTTATTAGCCAAAAGAGAAAACTCTCATCTGTTGCATCACTTGTTGCTAGGTGTTTCAGCTTTTTAAGCTTTTCCATTAGCTTTTATTTCCTTTTTTATTAATATTATTATTACTTTATTATTATTTTATTTAATTAGCGTAAGGGATTAGAGTTAAGTTAAGGTTAGAGTTAGGATTAGGAGTTGGGGTTAGGGTTAGGATTAGGGATATATATAATTTATTTTTCTTAGGGTTAGGGTATTAATACTACTACTACTAATTATAATAATAATAAATGAATAAATTTAGTAAAATAAATACACAAATAAATAAAAATAAACATAAATAAATAATAAATGAATACTAACTAATAATAAATAAATAATTAACCCCTAACCTTAACCCCTAACCCTAATAACTAAACACCCTAGCCCTAACACAAAATAAATAAATATTATTATTTATTTTTATTTTTTTTACGATTTGGGTGTTTATTTATTAATATTATTAATATTATTATTATTATAATAATAATTGATTATTGAGGGTTAATTATTATTAATTTATGTATTATTACATATTATTAATGTATTTATTTATGATGATTTTTAGTTTTTTTGCATTTATTTATTCATATATTATTAGTATTTTTTTTTTAATTCGAGCACAAAATTGCACAAAAATGCACGAGAAAATGTGCAAATGCGCACAAAAAACGCGCAAATGGCTTGTTTCCATTAATGTCTATTGGAATAAAAACGCATAGAAAAAAAATGCTCAAATCTGCACAATTCAAGCTACAAAAAAAGCTCCAGAACTTTTTTGAGCTTCACGCATTTGGCTTTAGGTGACTTGGAGTGAAGATGTAAACCATATATAAGATTTTTTCTCCTCCAGCATTTTGGAGCTTGGAGCTTCAAGCTACAAAATGCTGAGGTGTGAATGGGGCCTTTCAGCTTCTAGTGGCAAGGGGGATGAAGGAGGATAGTGGGTGCAGAAAGCATAGCTCACTCCTTCTCTGGCCGCTCTGTTACTGCACAGTGGTTGGTGGGAAGAGAAGAGAGCTTCACACAGCCAGCAGAGCACCCAGCTACAACTACAAATCCCAAACCTGAACCCATGCTAGCAGCAAACCCAAACCTCATCCCTACCTGTGTGTGAGAAAACCTTCTTTATTCTTTAGTGGAACATTTACTGTACACAGAAAACATAAGACTTGTATTTTTTCCAAGCTTTCAGATGAAGGTCCACTCTTTAGTGTGACTGAGCAACTTCTGATTTGTACGTCTTCTAATTTACCTAAGCATAGGGATCTCTGTCTCCTTGCCATTTCTAGTAAGATTTTACTGCTGCCTGTGGCTTTGTGTGAGTTTCCCTTCATGTCCTGTGTGGTTACCATGTGCGTGGAGCTTACTGCACCCAATTGGAGACCCGGATAGACTGCTCACTAGTGCCCCCAAAGCAAGCTAAGGCTGTTATTCAACGCCAGGTTGGCATTAAGGCAGCACTCCAACATAAAGCAGAGTTCCACCCAAAAATGGGACTTCCGCTTACAGTATTGGTGACCCCCTGACATGCCACATTTGGCATGTAATTTTTTTTGGGAGGGGAGCGGGTACCCAGTTTTGACAGGCACCTAGCTCCCACTTCTTCCCCTGGTGCCGTGGCACCGGAAGGAAGTCCACCTCTCCCCCCTCCCATTCCTGTAATCTTCTGGGACACGTCACAGGTCCCAAAAGATTGCCTGGCCATTCACAACGCGCAGCACGGCTCGCACATGCACAGTGTGCACCCGGCTGTGAAGCCATAGCCAGGTGCCCACAGTTACAATGCCAGCGCCCCGAGGGGGAGAGGAGCGAGGCTTCGTGCACCCGCATCGCTGGACTGTGAGACAGGTGAATGTCTGTTTATTACAAGTCAGCAACTACACATTTTGTAGCTGCTGACTTTTAAATGGGTGGAATTATGCTTTAAAAGCGATGCTTCTCCATACGAAAACAGTTGACTCCTTGTAATCCATGGCCCAATTTCTGTACTCTTTACATTGTTCACTATGGACTTCAGTTCCTCATTACACCCTATGCACTATGGATACATTTCATCAATACACTCCATAATTCTTCTCTCTGTATTTTGCAGCATCTCTGAGCTGGTATCGCTGAGCCTGTTCCAGACCAACTGCCCAGTTACCAGTCACCTCATTCCTTGTGACATTGATTTGTATGCTTTACATGAATACTAGGAAGCTGTACTCTGTACTGAACCTGTACTTACTCTTCTTCTGGGGCCTGGCTCCATCTTCTGTGACTCCCAGGCTGGGTCCCTAGGACGCCCCGTGCCATTATGTTGGACCCAGTATTGTTGTTCCAGTCGCTAGAGATGGAGCCTAGGCACAAAAGATCCCTCACTACCCGGGCCTCCATCACTTTTTCCAAGTCACCATTTCCTGACCGGCTGGCTGCTTAAGCACTTGAGGCTAGTAGGGTAGTCATTAGCAATGGCACATTAGATATTGGAACTTTGTTTTCTCTATCTTGTCTTGTCTGTTTATTAAGCCCTGTTTTCTGTGAAATGCTATAAATGCATTGCACTCCTTACGTGCCGGTTCATACTTGTGCACTGCAAATTCACTGCAAATTCTGTGTGGATTCCGACCAGCATCCAAATTGCACCCTGTTCATGTGAACTGCTGCGGGTGTGTGTGTGTTAAGTTAAGGACACCCTGAAATCAGCTTGCAAAATGCAGTGCGATTTGCAGAATCAGATGGGTGCGGCCAAAAAAAGGATCCTGCACAATTTTAGTGCGGATTCTGTGCGATTTGAGCCATACAGAAAAATGGCTCAAATCACACTGCTGAAGAATCACATGTGATTTGAACAGGAATGTGATGTGATTTGTGTTCAAAATTGCATGCGGTTGCCGCACCTCATAGTGTGAATTGGCACTAAAGTGTGTCCTCAAGTAACTTCAGACCAGGCCAAGTTGAATAACAATAAACACCTTTACTGAAGTGGTTGAAAAGTAACAAATAATCATTTCACATGATATCTTCGATACACATTCCTGTATATGTTCTTTTAAGTGTCCAATATCTGTTCTCCTGGTGCCCCTAAATACCCATGAGGTAGTCAGACCTTATAAAGGTGAGAAGGTCCTTAAATCCATTAGTAGTGGTAAAAGTCCATATCCCTGGACCCTGGCTGGGTTTCCACATGGGTGGTTAAGTGCAAGAAGTAGTTCACATCATTAGCAGCAATCTTTTCCTTAAGTGGGGAGACCTGGAACTGTACCTGTGCCGTTGCGACACTCTCGTGAGGTGGTTTCCTTCCTTTTTATGTGTTAGCCCAATCGCAGGGTGGTACTTCCCCAAAAAGCCTGGGAAATCTTGACCAGCAGTGTTAACCCTTACCTCCCAGAGAGTACCACCGCAACAGGTCAAGCACAACTAAACATATTAACTCACACTAGAATATACAATTTTACAAAGAAATACAAACAAAGGAATCAAAACCATAATAATAAAAACGTAAAAACGTGCAGTAAATCCTTTGGAACCTGCATACAACCAGAACAGGAAGTGCAGGGAAATCTTCCCAGTGGGGTCACAAACAGCAGTAAAAATCTGACTCAGGGTATACTCTTCTCACTAAATATAAAACTCTGAGGGCCAGTTCACAACACATGCAGTCCAGTGTGATTTTTTTCTGCTTCAAAAACGCATGGATAGTAGGTTATATGTAAACAAATGAGTGCAGCGCTTACCTACTATATATATATATATATATATATATATATATATATATATATATATATATATATATATACACACATATACACAGGTGGAAAACCTAAAATTAATTGATTAACCAAATATAAAGTGTAAACAAATAAAGTGCAAAGTGGTGAATCATAGATAGTAAATATATCACATTAGTCCATATAGTGTACTTGTAAAATAGCTATTAGTGAAAATATAGTGCCAGTCCACTTAAAATAATGAAGATAATTTGATTGATTAATCTCTCCCATGCCTCTACTAAAGGTCCTGTGCTCCCTCCACTGGATGTGCCCTCACCTTATATCCTATAAAATCATGCCTTATGCACTGGACTGTACTGGAACGCTGCAAAAAGCATCAAAAACGCACTGGAACGCACCGAAACGCATCTAAGCGCAACAAAGAGACTCACTGGAACACACATGTCCTTATTTAAGGTTAAGAAAAAAGAGGGGGGTAAATGCACTGGACTGCATCAAAAGTGCACCAAAAATGCACTGGAACGCATCAAAAATGAGTCAAAAACACGCATGCAGAAAAGAATCTGGAACGCATCCGGACTGCATTTCTATGGTGTGAACTGGCCCAAAGTGTTTTGGCAGGAGTTCTATTTTAGCAGCAAACAGTTTTGCTTCCATTACAGAAAACCGCTTATCTTTGCAGCATCATGACAACTTTATAGTCCAAAACTCATTAAGTAGGCAACAATATCATATTCCACTAAGACAGCTCAACTAGTTATTGTAAATAATAAGAAAATGTCTTAGAAGCACATCCTTAATTTTGTGCTGGATAAATTGGAAGCTAATGTAATGAATTTGAGTTCCAGGCTATTTTACCAATGAATACATTTAATAAGCACAACCTCTTTGAGTAATTGGTAAAGTAGAAAGCTAAATTATTATAAAATTCCTGTAAGCCTGAACAAATATTGTACATTATTACAAATTATTATAAGTTTGGTATACTGTTTCAGTATACACATTTAGAAATATTGCTGAAATTTGGAGGGGTTATGTAAGTATCTCTGTGTTTAACCACTTCAATACTGGACACTTCCACCCTCTTCCTGCCCAGGTCAATTTTCAGCTTTCAGCGCTGTCATATTTTGAATGCCAATTACTCAGTCATGTAGCACTGTACCCATATGAAATTTTTATCATTTCTTTCACACAAATAAAGCTTTCTTTTGGTGGTATTTAATCACCACTGGGTCTTTTACTTTTTGCTAAGTAAATAAAAAAAGACCACGTTTGTCTTTGTTTGTGTTATAAAATTTTGCAAATAAATAAACTTTCTTCATAAATTGAGGTCAAAATGTATGCTTCTACATTTCCTTGGTAAAAATAACCCAAATCATGATGATGTCATGTTAGTTTGAGTAAACTATCACTCTTCATCACTTCCTAATGTTTTGGGCAGCTGCGCCCGCAAAACGTAACCTTTATTTGTACTGATAATTTGAATAAATATATTGAAACAAATATAACCCAAATCAGTGTAAAATATTTAGTCTGTAGGAAAGTTATAGACGCCACAAACTATGGTATATACAGTGCTCATAAGTTTACATACCCTGGCAGAATTTAGGATTTCTTGGCCATTTTTCAGAGAATATGAATGATAACACAAAAACTGTTATTTCACTCGTGGTTAGTGTTTGGCTGAAGCCATTTATTATCAATCAACTGTGTTTACTCTTTTTAAATCATAATGACAACAGAAACCACCCTACAACTAACTACTGGGTAGGGTCCTCCAACATATTCTATACCAGACTCTTATCTGAGAATGCAGCCTGGCAGATGCCCCCAACATAGGGCACCTTGTCCAAGTGTTGATGAGGATAGGAACCTCTTCAATGCATACCTGACCCAGTGGTTGTATGGGTCTGTGAGTGGGGGCATATCAGAATCTCAAAGCCCCCTTTAACAATAAGGGGCAGCCAGATACTGCCCCCCCCCCCCCCCCGCATGTGAATGACTGGATACACTATATACAACTTTTGTTGTTCAATTTCTTATTTGAAGTTCTGTGGTGTGCCTGCTACCCCCATATCCCAGATGTTGGGGTGTTTCACTTTGGTTTTGTGGTAGGTTTAAATAATTATGCTTATGGCAGGATTTATTTTGCCACTTGATGGCCCTTTTTTCAGGCTTATGAATGTACATATAGAAACTCAGATTAATAACCAATTCTGACAAAACCTGTAAAGGAAAGGGATACGTCTATGCCTATGAATACCCTTAGACCAGGGGTTTCCAAACTACAGCCTGGGGGCCGGATGCAGCCCTTTGCTTGCCCTTATCCGACCCTTGGGGCACTTTTCCTTCCACTTATACAAGACACTATTCCTCCCACTGATAACAATGATGGGGCAGTATTTCTCCCACTAACGCCAATGATGGGGAAGTATTTCTCCCACTGACGCCAACGATGGGGCACTATTTCTCCCACTGATGCCAACATTGGGGGCACTATTTCTCCCATGATGCCAACAATGCACACTCCCCCCTAAAGTCTGGAGGACAGTGAACTTGCCCTTTGTTTAGAAAGTTTGGAGACCCATGCCTTAGACTATAATAACTATAACTATATATATATATATAATAACTATAATAACACCCCCATCAAATCATTCTTTGCAGCTATTACCTTTTGTACCACCACCCCCTCCCTTTAGAATGTAAGCTCTACGAGCAGGGCCCTCCTGTACCTTTTGTATTGAACTGTACTGTAATTGTGTTGTCTCCCCTTATACATTGTAAAGCGCTGAGTAAACTGTTGGTGCTATATAAATCTCGTATAATAATAATAATAAAAATAATAATAATAAGGAAGCCCCTTCTCAGCCCACTTCCAATGCAACAAATGTACACCAATTTGGCAGCTCAAGTCAAGGCCACATCATCTCCATCTTATTTACTTTCTCTTTTGATTTCCTGAAGTAGCAAAAGAAAGCTCCTATTAAGGTTGTTAGTTTATATTAAACAGTTTTCGGTAAATAATTTATTGTACAATTTTTCCCCCAGGTTATAGCTGATCTTCTGCTTGTCTGTGCATGCAGAATAATGCTTATTTATTGAGTTTGTAAGTTCTCTAATGTTCATATGGGTTACCTCTCACAAAACAAATATATAATGTTGGGTTACGTGGCATGTCATTAAACTGGTAGACTGTAGACTTTGTATGAATGTGGTAGGCACATTAAACTGTACCCCCTCTTCATGGCAAAAGGTTTGATGTGAATAAACTCAACAAAGCACTATTTAATATGTTAGCAATCAAATAATGAAAAGATATGATTAGACCTTGGCTCCAGCAGGGGAAAAAAAATTCCTACCAAGAGGCAATCGGATATTCCTTGGATCAACTTTACCTATTGTAGCAGAGCATCCCAGAGAGAGCTGGGAAAGTCCTGTTTAAGGTTAATACATTTCCCAGGTCTTGGTCCTCTCCCCCAGGCCAATTTATACTCACCTGAGACAGACAGTCAGTGCTCTCGGCTTGGGAATCAGACAACTCCTGTCTCAGAGCAAGAGGTTGGTAAAAGCTAACAAGCTGTATATGTGGAAACTGACAAGCTGTAGGCTTGCTCAGCCTGGTAGTGAGGGCCTTTATTTGTGTATAGTTAGCGCCGAGACATGGCTAGGTTTTTGTTTTTGCTATTAGACCCCCTTCACACTGAAGGCGGTTTTCAGGCGTTTTAGCGCTAGAAATAGCGCCTGTAAATTGCCTGAAAACCGCCTCCCATGCCTCCCTAGTGTGAAAGCCCGAGTGTGAAGTGCGGTACGTTACAAAAAGTCCTGCAAGCAGCATCTTTGGGGCGGTTTGGGAGCGCTGTATACAGCCTGAACGCCTGAAAAGCGTTTCAGAAGGGCCGCAACACGGGCGATTTTAACCCTTTCTTCGGCCGCTAGTGGGGGTTAAAAGCATTCCGCTATCGGCTGAAAAGCACCGCTAAAACGAGCTACGCTTTACTGCTAATGCGGTGCAGCTACAGTGTGAAAGTAGCCTTGCTGTTCCTGTTTGTTTTCTGAGACACTGTACAGCACCGGTATATAGACACAAATAAACACCACACTGTTTGTCGCTACCTCACTGGATTTGGTATCTGTACCTGAGAGACTGCTTATCCCAGGGAGCTTTGTACCTGCTACCTGTTTCCTGCTCACACTATAAGTATTGGTATCCAGTTATTTTATGTGCATTTAGGAATGCATCTAGGTCTTTCTCAAAACAATCTACCACACATGGGAGTAAGTCACATATGTGCAAGTCACAAGCAAGTCTCAAGTCTTAACCTTCAAGTCACAAGCAAGTCCCAAGTTACTGTGGCGAAAAGCAAGCAAGTCAAGTCGAGTCCCTGCTAGAAGTCAAGCAAGTCAAGTCAAGTCATTTATTTTGGTCAAGTCACAAATTAAGTCAAAATACTGATCTACCCCATTTCCACCTTTAAATGAGTTAAAAGTCAGTTTTCAGGAAAGGTTTTGTTTTATTTTCAACATTAACAAAACTGCTTAGTGCTTTTTTCTTGGCATATTAAAGAAACACTTTGAATGCCCAAACAGCAGACAAGGAGCATAACACTCAGCAATTAAATGGCCAACAAGCCTGAAAAAATGTAGTTCTTGCTGAGGGGGGAAATAACTAAGCTCAAAGTTTGAACTTGACACAATGCCAACATCTGGACACTTAAATGGTGATGAGAATAGCCACTTAAAATGCATTGCATCTGCAAAAAATTAAATTGGAAAGTACTTTCTCGCTCAGTTGTGAGCGATGGGGTCGCATTATCACCCCACCATGGCTGAACACACGTTCAACAGTTGCGCTTGATGCAGGGACTGACATAACTCTTACCGCTACCCTGAACAGCTCCAATGGCAAATGCTGATTGGCTCAAAGACCACTTATGTATTTCTACATGTTGATCATATCACATTGCTCAACCAGAATGAAAAGCAAAAAGAGACATGCTTGATTGCAGGGGATTTCCATAATGTCAGAAGGCAACGTGCATGTGAAGTGTGAGTGGCCGCTATTGGGGATGGTCAGATTGGACAGGTGGTAAATAACAGGCTTGCTACCAGGTCTGTGGGCTCATATACCTAGTAAAGGCAATTCCTTGTCATCCGGTAAGGTCCATGTTTATTGTGAGTTTAGCTGTCACCCTTGACAGAAGAATAGGGAATAGCAGGATAATAGATCAGGGCTGGGACGTTCACACCAAACAAAAAAACTTTTACTCTATGATCAAATTGTGCCTTTAAATATCATAATTTTTATGTTAGAATTTTTTTTGCAAGATAATTTTACTGAAACATTCATAAACAAAAACACAATATTAATTGCTACAGGTTTTGGCTCTCAAGTCCACAAGCATATTGTAAATTTGCAATATAATGATTTTTTCTATTTATATACCATAGTTGCCCGCTCTATTAAATGTTCCAAAGTCAGCTCCAGTGTTTGATGACTGGTTCCTGGAAATGTGTATTTCAAAACTGACCAATTTTTATAATACTTCTTATGGGTTTTTATTTGCTGCCATGAATTAAGATTGTTGTGTCTTCTTTAATTTAGGTATTTCATCGATATGATTCTCCTCAACACAAAAATGTATTGTAAATCAAAGCTGTAATTGCAGTATAATTTTGTCATGTTAGGGGCACAGCATCTGGTCTGTTGCTTATGTCCACATTGCATGCCAAAGCTGGACATACACTATGGGGGTTATTCACGAAAGACAACTCCACTTTGCACTACAAGTGCACTTGGAAATGCAGTCACTTTAAATATGAGGGGTAGATCTGAAATGAGCATGTGCAAGTTAAAATGCTGTTTTTTTTTTTCCTTGCATGCCCCCCTCAGATCTACAGCAACTGAACTTCCAAGTGCACTTGTAGTGCAAAGTGGATTTGCCTTTAGTAAATAACCCCCTGTATTACCAAAACTATTGGGATGCCTGCCTTTACACACACAGGGGGGGTTATTTACGAAAGGCAAATCCACTTTGCACTACAAGTGCACTTGGAAGTGCAGTCGCTCTAAATCTAAGGGGTAGATCTGAAATGAGTGGAAGCTCTGCTGATTTGTGAAGTCAGGCACTGAAGTTGACGAGAAGGCCCGGCTCGCATTCTCCACTCTAATTCATCCCAAAGGTGTTCTATCGGGTTGAGGTCAGGACTTTGTGCAGGACCGTTAAGTTCCTGCACCCCAAAACTCACTCATCCATGTCTTTATGAACCATGCTTTATGCACTGGTATGCAGTCATGTTAGAACAGAAAAGAGCCATCCCCAAACTGTTCCCACAAAGTTGGGAGCATAAAATTGTCCAAAATGTCTTGGTATGCTGACGCCTTAAGAGTTTCCTTCACTGGAACTAAGAGGCCAAGCCCAACCCCTGAAAAACAACCAAACATCATAATCCCCCCCCCCCCACCAAAACTAGTTCACTGTTTTAAACAGGGGACCTATGGAAACTCTGTCTACTAATGATGGATCCATCCTATGTTTTATATGCAAGAGTGTTCCTGCTGACCTTTAATTCTGTAGCATACACAAAAATGCTTCTATAGTTCAGGTGATTTCTGCCTGTCTGGTCAGTTGCTGGGTAATTCTGTCATGCGGAGACCTATATATTAAAGCTTGCTTTACAGATCTGCTCAGAGTAAAAGTCATTAAAGCTAGAATAAATATGCATGTTCTTCTACTGAGATGAAATATATGCCTCCTGCCCGCTCAGATGAATGGCTGCACTAAACTTTAATCTATTTTACAGCAGCTATAAATAATCTATTGATGTGATTGTTTGGGGAACTAGAATACTGCTTTTGTAAACAGGGGTGTAGCAATAGCCATAGCAATCAAAGGATACCATGAACACGAGGGAGTTCTATGGAAATCTACCACTACTGGTTTATTATGGCAGAACAATATCAGGTATAAAGTGCCACAACTCATACTGTATACAGGATTTCAGTCTACAATAGTAAAAAATAATGTGTTGCTATGGGTTTTTACACTGTGCTGCTACACTTGCTTCTTGTATAGGGACGAGCCGAACACCCCCCGGTTCGGTTCGCACCAAAACCTGCGAATGGACCGAAAATTTGCACAAACGTTAGAACCCCATTGACGTCTATGGGACTCGAACGTTCGAAATCAAAAGTGCTCATTTTAAAGGCTAATTTGCATGGTATTGTCCTAAAAAGGGTTTGGGGACCCGGGTCCTGCCCCAGGGGACATGTATCAATGCAAAGAAAACTTTTAAAAACAGCCGTTTTTTTCGGGAGCAGTGATTTTAATGATGCTTAAAGTAAAAAAAAAAAGTGAAATATTCCTTTAAATATCGTACCTGGGGGTGTCTATAGTATGCCTGTAAAGTGGCACGTGTTTCCCGTGCTTAGAACAGTCCCTGCACAAAATGCCATTTTTAAAGGAAAAAAGTCATTTAAAACTGCTTGCGGCTTTAATGTAATGTTGAGTCCTGGCAATGTGGATGAAAAACAGTGAGACAAACGGCATGGGTACCCCCCAGTCCATTACCAGGCCCTTTGGGTCGTGTATGGATATTAAGGGGAACCCTGCACCCAAATTAAAAAAGGAAACAGCAGTATACAGGCTCTGTACTCTGAACAGCAGTATACAGGCGGTGCAAACAAGACAGGGACTGTAGGTTTGTTGTTAAGTAAAATCTGTTTGTAATTTTGAACTGGTACATTATTAACGTGTTTAGCTCCAGCCAAAAAAATCAATTTTAAGCTTTTTGGAAAACATAGGGAAGGGTTATCACCCCTGTGACATTTGTTCTGCTGTCTGTGCTCCTCTTCAGAAGATTTCACCTCACTTTTTGTCCCAATGACAAATGTTTTTTGAAAATTTGGGTTTTTTTGTGAAACAAGGATTGGTGATAAAGCATCAGTGGAAAGGAGAAATGTTTTTCCCATATTAACTCTTACAGGAGAGAATTTCCCTTCCTAGGGGTAGATTTCATCTCACTTCCTGTTGTCTCCTTCCGTTTGCAAGTAGGAGTCGTTTGTAAGTTGGATGTTTGAAAGTAGGGGCCTGCCCTATATACTCAGCAGAAATTTGGGCCTTAGGTGTTGTTGTGACCACAACACTGTAAGCCCTCACAGGGCCCTGCTGTGAGAAAAATTGGGCCTTTGGTGGTGGTGGTGGTGCTGGTGCCACAACACTGTAAGTCCTCACTCGCTCTTGGTGGGTGCAGAAAAGGGCCCTGCTGTGAAATATTAGATCAAGAATTGTCATTACATGCCCCTGTTGAACAGGGGCTGAAAAATTGGGCCTTAGGCACTGGTGCTGGTGCCACAACACTGCAACCCCTCACAGATACTCTAGTTGGAACGCAGGAACGAGCCCTGCTGCAAAGTATTTGTCAGGAGGCACAAGCCGCCTCCGTCCGCCGGGTCCCAGGGCGCATGCGCGGAGGACTCACGCTACGCCGTACACCCGTTCGCGGCCCAATGGTGCGGCGCGCGCGGGTGCACGGCGGTCCCCGTGTGCGCGCCGTGGCCGTGCGGGTGCCCGGCAGCGCGTCACGCTGACCTCTGCCTGAATAACGGACTTGCTCTTGCTTGATACCTCGGTTCTGACCTCTGTCTGAATACGGACTTTGCTTGCTTGATACCCCAGCTCGGTGTAACCACTTGTCTTGCAGTCTCTCCAGTGCCTGACGGCTACGCGGACCTCCTGCAGGCCCTTCAGGAATCCAGCCACCACCGGAAGCCCGTGCCTCCGCGTGCCCCCAATTCCCTGTATCACTTCAAGGGGTCGGGTGCGCGTGGTCGTAAGGGCGAGCCGCTCTCGGCATCTTGGCCTCGGTGAGTATAGTCCCCGACAGTACAAACCAGCCAGATGTCCGAGGCCGACAGAGCGCGCTCCCCTTTGGAGATCCTGTGTCAGCAGGTCTCTACTCTGGCCGACTCAGTTCAAAAGCTACAGGAGGGGTATACTCAAATTGACAACCGCCTCCAACAAATTGCGGGGGTACTTCCCCCTGCTGCTGCAGTTCCGGCACCCAGCAATGAAGGTTCGCTTCCCCAGGCCACCACCAATCCGACAGTTGTCATGGCGCTTCCTGAACCTCGGGTCCCTACTCCCGAACGGTTCTCAGGGGACCGTAAAAGATTCAGAGCCTTTAAGAACGCATGTTCTCTTTACTTTGCCCTCCAGCCCCGGACATTCACGTCAGAGATCGTCAAGGTGGGCTTCGCTATCTCACTGCTATCAGAAGAACCTCAGGCTTGGGCCCACGGCCTAATAGAACAGGGAAGTCCTATGTTAAATTCCATAGATACCTTCTTCGAGGGTATGTCTAAACTCTATGACGACCCTCAACGGAAAGCTACAGCTGAAGCCATCTTACACCACTTGTCCCAAGGAAGGAGACCCATCGAAGACTATACGGTAGAATTCCGTAAATGGGCGGCCGACACGAACTGGAACGAGTCGGCCCTTCGCTACCAGTACCGTCAAGGCTTGTCTGAACTCCTCAAAGATGAGTTAGCCAGAATGGAGACTCCTGATTCCTTGGAAGACCTCATCCAGGCAGCCACGAAACTGGACAGGCGCCTGCGGGAACGTCGCTCGGAGCGGTGTCAGGGTCCACGTCCTACGTAGACGCCATTCAGAGCCCCACCTATGCCGTCACCATCTCCTACTACACCTCCTGAAGCTGAGCCCATGCAGCTAGGTCTGGTCAGGGCCCCGCTAACTTCGGAAGAGAGGCAGCGCAGATGGCAGTCCAACCTGTGTCTGTATTGCGGGGGAGCCGGACACTTCCTGCGCAGTTGTCCGATAAGGCCCAGTAAGTTCCTTCAGCCAAAATTGATGAATTACCAAGATGATAATGCTCCAAAGTCTTATGTGATGTTGTCTGTTTCCTTGCAGCTACTGGAAGGGGAGTCTCGCCTACCCGCCATCATTGATTTGGGGGCTTGTAGCTGCTTCATGGATGCAGCCCTGGCTCGCAGCCTCCGCATTCCCTTGCAAACAAAAGCTCAAGGTCTACAAGTGCATCTAGCTGATGGGTCTCTCCCTAGTTTGGGTCCAATTACCCAGGAGACCCGGCCTATTCTAGTAACCACCGGCTCTGGGCATCAGGAGCTCTTACGGCTTGACCTCATTCATTCTCCTATTTTCCCAGTCATCCTAGGTCTGCCCTGGTTACAGGCTCATGATCCGCAGATCCAATGGAGCACCAAGGAGGTGTCCTTCTCTTCTTCATATTGCGCTGAGCATTGCCTCCCTTCTACCCCGGGGGTTTGCGCTATGGTTACTTCCCCATCAGACAAATTCAAGCAGATTCCCGCTGATTATCTGGAGTTCCAGGAGGTTTTTAATAAACAAATGGCCGACCGCCTACCACCTCATCGGCCTTATGACTGTCCGATCGACCTGTTGCCGGGGTCAGTAATCCCGTTTGGCCGTATATTCCCCCTCTCCGAGACCGAACTGGAAGCGCTCAGACAATACATCAATGAGAACCTGGAAAAAGGTTTTATTCGCCCCTCATCCTCACCTGCCGGAGCAGGGATATTCTTTGTCGGGAAAAAGGATGGATCCCTTAGACCTTGCGTGGACTACCGGCAGCTCAATAATATCACCATCAAGAACAGGTACCCACTGCCACTTATTCCGGAGTTGTTTCAACGATTCCGATCTGCCAAGGTCTTTTCCAAATTAGACCTTCGGGGTGCCTATAACCTTGTTAGAATCAGAGCCGGGGATGAATGGAAGACAGCATTCAGGTCCAGGTTTGGACACTTCGAATACCTGGTGATGCCATTCGGGCTATGCAATGCTCCAGCCACTTTTCAGCACCTAGTTAACGATATATTCCGAGAATACCTGGATGACTTTCTTGTTGTCTATCTAGATGATATACTCATTTTCTCTTCTACACAAGGGGCATGTCAAAAGGGTCCTCACCATATTAAAACAACACAAGCTTTATTTGAAAATGGAGAAGTGTGAATACGAGAGATCAGTGGTACAATTCCTGGGGTTCATCATATCGGCCGATGGGATTGCAATGGATCCCCAAAAGATACAAGCCATACAAGATTGGCCAGCTCCGTCTGATAAAAAGGGGGTCCAACGTTTCATAGGATTTGCTAACTTTTATCGGAAGTTTATTGTCGGATTCTCGACCATTGTGGCACCCATCACCCAGCTAACCCGTCAACACAGCTCCTTCCGGTGGTCTGAGGCCGCACAAGAAGCCTTTCTGAAATTAAAAGACCTATTTAGTTCGGCTCCAATTCTTCGCCACCCCGATCCTTCTCAGCCATTTGTTCTGGAGGTGGACGCCTCGGAAATTGCAACAGGAGCAATTCTCTCCCAAAGACAAGGGCCCAAAGCCATCCTTCACCCCGTGGCATTTGCATCCCGGAAACTCAGCCCGCCAGAGTTAAACTACGATGTGGGTGACAGGGAGCTGCTGGCCATAAAATTCGCTCTAGAAGAATGGAGGTATCTGCTCGAAGGCGCACTGCATCCAGTAATGATCTTTACAGACCATAAGAACCTCGAATACTTACGGACAGCAAAACGACTAAGACCTAGGCAAGCCCGCTGGGCTCTCTTTTTCTCCCGCTTCAACTTCCACATATCCTACAGACCTGGTTCAAAGAATGGAAAGGCAGACGCACTCTCACGGATGTTCTCAGCAGAGTCCCAAACACCAGAACCTGGTACAATTCTCTCTTCTCAAAACTTCCTTGGGATGGCACAAGTGGATTTGATGTCATCCATCAAATCATCATCCAACTCTTGCATGGAACCAGAGGTGCAATCCTTAAAAAGAAATGGTAATTTTTTTTGGATCCGTGGGAAAATCTTTGTACCTCGGGAGACACGGTCGCTGACCCTTAAAATGTGCCATGACCATAAACTTGCAGGGCACTTTGGAATAAGAAAGACATCCGAGCTGGTCTCCCGTTCCTTTTGGTGGCCTGGGTGGAGACGGGATTGTAAGGAATATGTGACCTCCTGCCCTCTTTGTCAACGGAACAAAGGTCAAAACGCCAAGTCCTGGGGTTTACTAAGACCGCTGCCCATTCCAGAACGCCCATGGTCTGATGTCTCCATGGATTTCATAGTGGACTTGCCAGCCTCGGGGGGTTTTACCACTATTTTTGTCGTGGTTGACCGTCTCTCCAAAATGGCCCATTTTTTGCCCATGAAGGGCACCCCTTCGGCCTTAGAGACGGCCAATATTTTTCTGAAAGAAATCATCAGGCTCCATGGTGTACCAAAGAGCATTGTATCAGACAGGGGGGTGCAATTTACGTCCAAGTTTTGGAGGGAGCTCTGCAAAGCCTTAAATATCAAGGTCTGCCTCTCATCAGCTTACCACCCTGGCCAAACGGAGAGGACGAACCAGACTCTAGAGCAATACCTACGGTGTTTCTGCTCAGGATCTCAAGATGATTGGGCAAGCCTTCTTCCATACGCGGAGTTCGCGTATAACAATTCTGTTCACGCTGCCACCAACCAAACGCCTTTCTGGGCAAATTGCGGGTTCCATCCCACCTTTTTGTCCAACGATGTTCCTGAGACAGCAGTCCCTGCAGTGCATGACAGAATAACCTCTTTACAGGCGAATTTCCAAAGGATTCAAGACATGTTGCAAAGGGCTCAAGCGGATTACAAGGAACAGTATGACCGGGGCAGGAGGGAGAATCCTACCTTTCGGATAGCAGAGGAGGTCTGGTTGTCTACTACCAACCTTAAACTATCCGTGCCTTCTCGGAAATTGGGGCCCAAGTTCATTGGTCCGTTCCCCATCAAGAGGATTATCAACCCTGTGGCCATGGAGCTAGCATTACCAAAGACTTACAGAATCCATCCTGTCTTCCATGTGTCTTTGCTGAAGCCCGTGGTGGACAGCTCCTTCCTGGATAGAGGGGAACTTCCTCCACCACCAGTTAGGGTGGATGGGGAGAACGAGTTTGAGGTGGAGTCCATCCTTAACTGTAGGAAGAGGGGCAGACAACTGCAGTACTTGATCCAGTGGAAGGGATATCCACCTGAGGACAACTCTTGGGAACCCGCAAAGAACCTACATGCACCACGCTTAATTCAAGCCTTCCACCGAGACCATCCTGAGGTGATGTCCAGCCTGGGCGTCCAGTGTCCGCCCTTAGGAGGGGGGCACTGTCAGGAGGCACAAGCCGCCTCCGTCCGCCGGGTCCCAGGGCGCATGCGCGGAGGACTCACGCTACGCCGTACACCCGTTCGCGGCCCAATTGTGCTGGTGCCCGGCAGCGCGTCACGCTGACGCGCTCGACGGAGGGCTACATCTGACGGCTCCAGCACCCAGTCGGGTTGCTGGTTTGTCGTCAGCTGTGCCCTGAGTTCCTGTACCTGCTATTCCCTGTGTGTCTTCAAAGTGTGCTCTGTGCTGAACCCTGCCTGTTATACGGATCATCCCTGCTTGCCTGATACCCCTGACCTCTGCCTGTTATACGGATCATCCCTGCTTGCCTGATACCCCTGACCTCTGCCTGTTAAACGGATTCCTCTTGTTTGCCTGATACCTCTGAACTCTGCCTGAATAACGGACTTGCTCTTGCTTGATACCCCGGTTCTGACCTCTGCCTGAATAACGGACTTGCTCTTGCTTGATACCTCGGTTCTGACCTCTGCCTGAATACGGACTTTGCTTGCTTGATACCCCAGCTCGGTGTAACCACTTGTCTTGCAGTCTCTCCAGTGCCCGATGGCTACGCGGACCTCCTGCAGGCCCTTCAGGAATCCAGCCACCACCGGAAGCCCATGCCTCCGCGTGCCCCCAATTCCCTGTATCACTTCCAGGGGTCGGGTGCGCGTGGTCGTAAGGGCGAGCCGCTCTCGGCATCTTGGCCTCGGTGAGTATAGTCCCCGACAGTATTACATCAAAAATTGTAATTACACGCCCCTGTTAAACAGGGGCTGAAAAATTGGGCCTTAGCCACTGGTGGCTGCGACCAGAACCAAAAATGTTGTTACAAGCTATCAGCGTGATCATTGAGGAGGAAGAGGATAATTACTCAGGATAGTCACTCAGCATCAGCATAGGCAGTCTTTGAAGGGATCTGAGATTTCAAAAAAAATTATTCGGTTACATCAGCATCAGGTGCTTGGTAGCTGGTGGTGATCCAAGACTGATTCATTTTTATGAAGGTCAGTCGATTGACCGAGTCAGTGGACAGACGCACCCTGTGATCGGTTACAAAGCCTTCAGCAGCACTGAATGTGCGTTCCGAAAGAACGCTGGATGCAGGACAGGCCAGTAGCTCAATTGCATACTGTGCAAGCTCTGGCCAGTGATCCATCCTCAAGACCCAGTAACCCAGAGGATTTTCGGTGGGAAAGGTGTCCAAGTCAGATCTTGCCCCAGCACCATGTAAAACAGACGCTGGCGATGGTTGCCGGAACCGATCATACCTTGGGGCTGCGGACTAAAAAATTGTCTGAACGCATCGGTCAGACGGCCACCTTCTCCACCGCTCCTTCTTTGACTGACTGAAGCCTCAGCAACACATTGTCCAGAAACAGGAGTTTGTAACCTCCCAGTCTCTGGGAACGCGTTGCACAGACCTTTCTGCAAGGCCTCTCGAAGATGTTTCATCCTCTGCTCCCTCTGCGACGGCAAGATAAGGTCCGCAACCTTAACCTTGTAACGTGGATCAAGGAGGGTTGCCAGCCAGTATTGGTCCTTCTCCTTGATACCACGAATACGAGGATCCTTACGCAGGCTTTGCAGGATCAGGGATGCCATGCAGCGTAGGTTTGCTGAGGCATTCGGTCCGGAGTTCTCTGGGTCACTAAGGATGACATGGTCCGCAGCCACCTCCTCCCAGCCACGTACAAGTCCATGTGTTTCTTGGGACTGATCCCTTAAAGACAGCTGCTGATGCTGAGTGCCAGGCTCCACCTCCATACTGACGCAATCCTCCTCTTCCTCCTCCTCCTCCTCCTCCTCCTCTTCATGTGTGATCGGCGGGCACGCAGGTACACTGTCTGGATAAAGGGGGCCTTGAGAGCTAAGGAAGTCCTCCTCTTCCTGCCTCTGTTCTGCCTCAAGTGCCCTGTCCATTATTCCACGCAGCGCGTGCTCCAACAGGTGGATAAGGGGGACAGTGTCACTGATGCATGCACTGTCACTGCTCACCATCCTCGTAGCCTCCTCAAATGGTGACAGGACAGTGCATGCATCCCTGATCATGGCCCACTGGCTTGGGGAAAAAAACAAGCTCCTCTGACCCTGTCCTGGTGCCATAGTCGCACAGGTACTCATTGATGGCCCTCTGCTGCGTGTGCAGCTGCTGCAGCATGGCCAACGTTGAGTTCGACCTGGTGGGCATGTCACAGATTAGGCGGTTCTTGGGCAGGTTAAACTCCTTTTGGAGGTCCGCCAGCCGAGCACTGGCAATTCTATGACCGGCAGAAATGCACACAGACTTTCCTGGCCTGCCTCAGGACGTCCTGTAAGCCTGGGTACCTGCCCAAGAACCGCTGCACCACCAAGTTAAGGACGTGAGCCAAACAGGGCACATGGGTCATTTGTCCCTGTCGGAGGGCAGAGAGGAGGTTGGTGCCATTGTCGCAAACTACCATTCCTGCCTTAAGTTGTCATGGCGTCAACCACCTCTGAACCTGCCCCTGCAGAGCTGACAAAACCTCTGCCCCAGTGTGGCTCCTGTCCCCCAAGCACACCAGCTCAAGCACCACATGGCATCTTTTGGCCTGCGTACTTGCGTAGCCCCTTGAATGCCTATGGAGCACCGCTGGTTTCGAGGACAAAGTACAGGAAGAGGCCATGGAGGAAAAAGAAGAGAGGGGGTGGAGGAGAGAGGTGTATCACAATCATTAGTAGTGGCATTTTGGAGGCGTGGTGGCGGAACAACCTCCAACACTACTGCACCTTGTCCTGCATCCTTCCCAGCTGCCAACAGAGTCACCCAATGTGCGGTGAAACTTAGGTAACGTCCCTGTCCATGCCTGCTGGACCATGAGTCAGCGGTAATATGCACCTTACCGCTGACCGCCCTGTCCAGCGAGGCATGGACATTGCCTTCCACATGCCAGTAGAGAGCCGGAATCGCCTTCCGTGAGAAAGAGTGGCGTTTGGGTACCTGCCACTGAGGAACCGCACATTCCACAAACTCATAATAGGGGGCAGAGTCTACCAACTGAAAAGGCAGCAGTTGAAGTGCTAGCAATTTTGCCAAGCTAGCATTCGACCGCTAGGCATGTGGATGGCTGGGAGGGAACTTCTTTCGACGGTGCAAAAGCTGAGGCAGGGAAATTTGCCTGGTACAATCTGACATCGGTGTACTGAAAGCAGATTGCCCACAAGTACTTGGCTGTGACACACCTAATTCTACACCTTCATTCCTCTTAGTGCAGGTCTCATAGAGGACTGAAGGTATAGTGGGGTTGGAGATCTCAGCTGATGAGGAGCAAGGAGAGGTCCTCTTTGTTCTTTGATGTGGGTCTTTTAGATACGCTTGCCAACGAACTGCATGGCAGGTCAACATATGTCTGGTCAAGCATGTGGTGCCCAAGCGGGAGCTGTTTTGGCCACGCGAGATACGCTTGAGACATATGTTGCAAATAGCAGCGGTGCGATCTGATGCACTCATCTCAAAAAAGGCCCACACCAAAGAACTTTTTGAATAACGTGCAGAGACTGCAGCGCCCTGCACATGCGGAGCTTTAGAGTGTGATGCAGTCAGTGTGCGGCCCTTAGGCTGGCCCCTGGAGGGCATCCTGCCTCGTTGGTGATGTGCCTTCTCCTCCTCTCTCCTATCAGGCACCCACGTTGAGTCAGTGAACTCATCATCCCCTCCCTCCTCATCACTGGAGCAAACCTGGCAGTATGCTGCAGCAGGGGGAGCATGACTGCCAGATTGCTGTCCTTCTTGGGCACCCCCTCTGTCCGTGCCCACGTTACTGCCTTCATCTAGCTCAGTATCATCATCAGAGCCTTCCAAACGCTGGGCATCCTCCTGGAGCATGTACCCAACACTGTGGTCAAACAGTTCAAGGGACTCCTCAGGAGAACATGGTGGGGCTAGGGAAGGAGTCACTGATGCCATTGAGCCGAGGTAAGAGACCGCGTTGGCAGCTGCTTTGCCAGACAAAGTACCCTGAGCATGGGTGAGAGAGGATGAGGAGGATGAGGACGGCTTGGTCATCTACTCGACCAAGTCTTCCGCATGTTACGGCTCAACACGGCCAGCTGCCGAAAAAAAGGCCAAGCGTGTCCCACGGCCACGTGCTGATGAAGATGCACTGTCTCCACGACCAGCACTGTTGCCTCTAGACACAGAGCCTGCTTGCCCTCTTTTATTGGCTTGTGACTGTCTGCCTCTCCTTGTTGGCCTTCCAGACATACTAATGCTAATGCACTAAGCTGGGATATATATATATATATATATATATATATATATATATATATATATATATATATATTGATACTGCAGCTAGCAAAATCAACTGCCTGCCTGTAGTTGCCTGTAGTATGAGAACACCACCAAACTTCTACAGGTAGCTTTAGCTGAAAACTGTGCAGAGCTCGCAAAAAAGTAACTTGTAGCTTATTTAGCTGCCTGTGGTAGTGATAGGATCAGGAAAACATCACCAACCTTCTACAGGTAGCTTTAGGTGAACACTGTGCAGAGCTCGCAAAAAACTAACTTGTAGCTTATTTAGCTGCCTGTGGTAGTGATAGGATCAGGAAAACACCACCAACCTTCTACAGGTAGCTTTCGGTGAACACTGTGCAGAGCTCGCAAAAAACTAACTTGTAGCTTATTCAGCTGCCTGCGGTAGTGATAGCATCAAGAAAACACCACTAACCTTCTACAGGTAGCTTTAGGTGAACACTGTGCAGAGCTCGCAAAGAAATAACTTGTAGCTTATTTAGCTGCCTGCAGTAGTGATAGGATCAGGAAAACACCACCAAACTTCTACAGGTAGCTTTAGGTGAACACTATGCAGAGCTCGCAAAAAAATAACTTGTAGCTTATTTAGCTGCCTGCGGTAGTGATAGGATCAGGAAAACACCACCAACCTTCTACAGGTAGCTTTAGGTGAACACTGTGCAGAGCTCGCAAAACAATAACTTGTAGCTTATTTAGCTGCCTGTGGTAGTGATAGGATCAGGAAAACACCACCAACCTTCTACAGGTAGCTTTAGGTGAATACTGTGCAGAGCTCGCAAAAAAATAACTTGTAGCTTATTTAGCTGCCTGCGGTAGTGATAGGATCAGGAACACACCACCAACCTTCTACAGGTAGCTTTAGATGAAGACTGTGCAGAGCTCGCAAAAAAATTACTTGTAGCTCATTTAGCTGCCTGCGGTAGTGATAGGATCAGGAAAACACCACCAACCTTCTACAGGTAGCTTTAGGTGAACACTGTGCAGAGCTCGCAAAAAAAATAACTTGTAACTTATTTAGCTGCCTGTGGTAGTGATAGGATCAGGAAAACACCACCAACCTTCTTTAGCTGAACACTGTGCAAAGCTTGCAAAAAACTAACTTATAGTTTTAGCTGAACACTGTGAGGAGGACGCACTACACTAACTTGTAGCTTTAGCTGAACACTGTGCAGAGGTCGCACTACACTAACTTGTAGTTTTAGCTGAACACTGTGAGGAGGACGCACTACACTAACTTGTAGCTTTAGATGAATACTGTGAAGAGGTCGCACTACACTAACTTGTAGTTTTAGCTGAACACTGTGAGGAGGACGCACTACACTAACTTGTAGCTTTAGCTGAACACTGTGCAGAGGTCGCACTACACTAACTTGTAGTTTTAGCTGAACACTGTGAGGAGGACGCACTACACTAACTTGTAGCTTTAGATGAATACTGTGAAGAGGTTGCACTACACTAACTTGTAGTTTTAGCTGAACACTGTGAGGAGGACGCACTACACTAACTTGTAGCTTTAGCTGAACACTGTGCAGAGGTCGCACTACACTAACTTGTAGTTTTAGCTGAACACTGTGAGGAGGACGCACTACACCAACTTGTAGCTTTAGCTGAACACTGTGAGGAGGACGCACTACCCTAACTTGTAGCTTTAGCTGAACACTGTGCAGAGGTCACACTAAACTAACTTGTAGCTTTAGCTGAACACTGTGAGGAGGACGCACTACACTAACTTGTAGTTTTAGCTGAACACTGTGTAGAGGTCACACTAAACTAACTTGTAGCTTTAACTGAACACTGTGAGGAGGACGCACTACACTAACTTGTAGCTTTAGATGAATACTGTGAAGAGGTCGCACTACACTAACTTGTAGTTTTAGCTGAACACTGTGAGGAGGACGCACTACACTAACTTGTAGCTTTAGCTGAACACTGTGCAGAGGTCGCACTACACTAACTTGTAGTTTTAGCTGAACACTGTGAGGAGGACGCACTACACCAACTTGTAGCTTTAGCTGAACACTGTGAGGAGGACGCACTAAACTAACTTGTAGCTTTAACTGAACACTGTGAGGAGGACGCACTACACCAACTTGTACCTTTAGCTGAACACTGTGAGGAGGACGCACTACACTAACTTGTAGCTTTAGCTGAACACTGTGCAGAGGTCGCACTACACTAACTTGTAGTTTTAGCTGAACACTGTGAGGAGGACGCACTACACCAACTTGTAGCTTTAGCTGAACACTGTGAGGAGGACGCACTACCCTAACTTGTAGCTTTAGCTGAACACTGTGCAGAGGTCACACTAAACTAACTTGTAGCTTTAGCTGAACACTGTGAGGAGGACGCACTACACTAACTTGTAGCTTTAGCTGAACACTGTGCAGAGGTAGCACTACACTAACTTGTAATTTTAGCTGAACACTATGAGGAGGACGCACTACACCAACTTCTTGCTTTAGCTGAACACTGTGAGGAGGACGCACTACCCTAACTTGTAGCTTTAGCTGAACACTGTGCAGAGGTCACACTAAACTAACTTGTAGCTTTAGCTGAACACTGTGTGGAGGACGCACTACACTAACTTGTAGTTTTAGCTGAACACTGTGCAGAGGTCACACTAAACTAACTTGTAGCTTTAACTGAACACTGAGGAGGACGCACTACACTAACTGTAAATAGTCTTGCTGCCTGACTGTGGTATTAATAGGATCAAAAGAACACCAGCAATTTAAAAAATGACTATACGAATGTCAATATAACTGCTCCAGAATGATATGATGTGGAGAGCACCTTGAAGGTCCATCCGCAAGGTGCATACCTATGTATGCTACAGGACAGATGCTTCTGAACAAAGAGGAAAGCAGTAGAGCTAGCAGAGGCACACACTGATCCAGATAACAATAAGTTGCAAATGTCTAGATACAGTAAAGAAAGAGCAGCCAGCAAATAGCAAGGTGATGTATTTGCAGAAAGCACCATCACAGAAAGTGCAAGCCAAGGGTCTGCAAAATAAGAGCAAAACAATATTATAGTCCTGGAAAAATATTAGCCAACAGATATGAAATGCAGGTGATAGTTCAAGGGTCATCAACAGGATGCCAACAGGTGGAGAAGTTCACACTCACAGATATATCTAAACATCGGGTTGTTGTATCTGGCTATGCATATTCACTATTTCTGCTAAACTTGTAGCACCATGCAAAAAGTGTGGCAAGTCAATGGCGAGTACCATCTAGGATAATTTAACTGCAAATGTTTAGATGGGAGGGACTAGAACGGGGTTGCTCCTAAATCTGCTTTGGCTGCTTGTAAGTAAGGAAACGTTATCATCTAGTAAAGAATTAAGAAATATATGATTATAAGTGCCGCACCAAAGGATCTAGAAAGTTACTATTCCATCAAACATATCAAAAACAACAAGCTAACATGTTTCAGGGGCAAGGCTGTACTCCATCAGGGTTCAAATCAGGCCTTCTATACCACAAGCTGCTGAAGTCATTATATAGTATATGTGATCCTTTATTTGTAAAACAACTAATTCAGTTTAAAATAGAAATGAAATACATAAATAATTATAAATAAATAAAAAAATATTTTTTATAAGTGATCACATGACCTCTGTTTTCAGCTGTATGGCCCTTTTCTCACGAATGGAACCTTTAGGTTCACCTGTCAGTTTTGTCGGCAGACCTGAACGGGTGCTCCATGTAAGCCTATGGAACGACAGATGTCAGCGGTGACATGTCCGCTGACATCCGACCCGGTCCGATCCGCCAAAATCAGACGGATGTTCCTACGTTCACATCCGTCCCTGGCAGATCGGATTGGGTGAGATCTGACGAAAACAGACATGCTGTCCGTTTTCGTCCGATCTCTCCATAGCGACCAGCGGTGATTGACAAGCCCCTCCCCTCTCAGTGAGCAGAGAGGGACCTGTCATCCGCCGTTTCAGCGGAGATCAAGGGAGATATCTCCCGCTGAGCCGGCGGACAGAGGCGGACTCCGTGGCAGCGGATCCGCCTCGTGGGAATGAGGGCTATATTGGGCTTAGAGACCTAGGGGTGGAGAAACAGAAGTACACTGATCTCCCCAGTGAATAGTGTACATGGGGCTGTGTCAGCACAAGTCTGATCAATGAAACACAGGCAAGCTATTTCCCCGCACAGCCAGAAAACTTACTACGCTAAGATGGATGTGATCTCATGCCTAGCTGGTCAGTCTGAAATAGGAAAACAGGAGGATTGGGAGGATCATCAGGTATTTCACACAAAGGAAGCAATACAAAGAAAGCAGAATACTTATTAACACAAGTACACGGTACAACAAACACATGTTGGGATAACATATTCTAAGGTAATTGATAGATCTGTGTTGTTTTTTTGTTTTTTTCAGAAAACATAATTCAAATTGAGTCGTTTCCTAACACACTTTCTGTATTTTGATTACTTAAATGAGGGCACAGCCTGACCCCCAAACACAATGGATTGTTGTTTTGAAAACATTTGATGCAATAAATACTTTCAGACTCTAGATCT
The DNA here is from genome assembly GCA_037952925.1 of Lithobates clamitans. Classification (NCBI taxonomy): domain Eukaryota; kingdom Metazoa; phylum Chordata; class Amphibia; order Anura; family Ranidae; genus Lithobates; species Lithobates clamitans. The sequence continues at coordinate 1,114,664 of JBBGZY010000603.1, read as the reverse complement.
CTGAGGCCCTGGGGATGCATGAGGCCCTTTTTGTGGCCCACAGGCCCCCTGCAGGCAGTAGTCTCCTTTGGTGCTTACTCAAGCCAGTGGAGAAAAATATTCTTAAAGCCTCATACACACGATCGGACTTTGTACAAACTTTCCCGTGGATTTTTTTTACAAAGGGCGTTTTCCGTAAACTAATTAAGCATACACACAGCAGGACTTTTTCGGCAAAAAAACAAGAACGTAGTGACGTTTCAACTTACTGACGACACTTCAAAAAGAGGACGTTCAATTCTCTGGCGCCACCCTTTGGCCAACTTCTGTATTGTTGTCTGATCTTTTTCATTGGTTCTGAGCATGCGTGTTTGTAGTTTGTACAAAAGTCTGATGGTTTTGTGTACACACGATCGGACTTTGCTCCATCAGACTTTTGTTGCAGGAAAGTTTGCAATCTGTTTGACTATGTCCTAATTTATCCATCTATAGACAATCTCTGAAAACCCTTTTCTTTAAAGAAGCCTATCCTGCTTCTAATTAATACAATACGTGGTGTTTTTTCTTTTTCCCATCAGCTCATCTCCCACAGTTATTACCTTTTGTAATACTTGACTCTCTCTCTTAGATTGTAAGCTCTAGTGAGCAGGGCCCTCTGATTCCTCTTGTACCAAATTGTATTGTACCTGTAATGTCTGCCTTCATTTTGTAAAGCGCTGCACAAGCTGTTGGCACTATATAAATCCTGTATACAAATAATAATAATAATAATATGAGGCAAGTGTGATTCATCATATCCAGAACATAAGATGGTGAACCTAGAAATGACACTTGAAATATATTTCTATTGGAAGAGATTAGTGACAATTGAGATTTATGCCCCGTACACACGGTCGGATTTTCCGATGGAAAATGTGTGATAGGACCTTGTTGTTGGAAATTCCGACCGTGTGTGGGCTCCATCGGACATTTTCCATCGGATTTTCCGACACACAAAGTTGGACAGCAGGAGATAAAATTTTCCGACAACAAAATCCGTTGTCGGAAATTCTGATCGTGTGTACACAAATCTGACGGACAAAGTGCCACGCATGCTCAGAATAAATAAAGAGATGAAAGCTATTGGCTACTGCCCCGTTTATAGTCCCGACGTACGTGTTTTACGTCACCGCGTTCATAACGATCGGATTTTCCGACAACTTTGTGTGACCGTGTGTATGCAAGACAAGTTTGAGCCAACATCCGATGGAAAAAATCCTAGGATTTTGTTGTCGGAATGTCCGAACAAAGTCCGACCGTGTGTACGGGGCATTACAGATAAATCTTAAATTGCATGGCATCAGCAGTATTTTTTATATACGGTATATATAATGACATGATTAAGAATATTTCCTTAAAAGAAGGAAAAATGGATTTCAGCATTCATTTAGAAATACAAATGTAAGTAGAATGTAAATAAGTAAGGCAGAAGCCCTTAATAAAGATAGAACAAATATTGCTTGTAGACCTGAGCAATTTAAACATTGAGTAGGAGGCTTGTAAAAAGAGAGAATCATTTATAATATGTTGTTTTCCATATCCCTCAAACAAAAGAGGCTTACAAAGTCTAATCCTACCATAAATAAATAAAAATACCATGTTATCGTGATATCACAAGGCCTGTGTCATGTAGCAGATTTTTCAAGCACATGCAGGTACCTGAAAAAACCCTGAGGTTGACTCGCACCAGACTATGCAATCTGTGTTGTCCAAGGTGGGGGGAATTACACCTTACTTCCTGTCCCAGACAAGAAGGAATGGAAAACCTCACAAGCAGACATGAAGTCATGGGAAATTTCACCCACAAGGAAACAAACAGCAATAAAAAGTCTGCATTGGTTCTATACCTCTCCCATGCTACAAAATAGTTTTTTTAACGATTACAGTGAAAAATGGATGATGTACTATATTTATGTTACTACGTACAAGCAAAGCACAATTATAAAAAAAATCTTTCATTTTTATTGTGCGCTTCCCATATGCATAGTTGCCAACAGTCCCGATTTTCCCGGGACAATCCCGATTTTGGGACCCTCGTCCCGATTTAATCTTGTCCCGAGTGTTTTCCCGATTTTTTGGGTTTGTCCCGAGAAAATCGTGAGTGTTATTCCTAAAAAACGGCAACGGCTCCACAAAAATGGCCGCCGTCGCCTCCACGAGTCAGTCAATCAGTTGTTTCCCCTTGTGTTTAGTGCAGGGAAGAGGGGCAGCCAATCGGCTTCTCTCTTCAGTGTACAAATAGAAAATTCTATTGTACACTGAAGCCTATTGGCTACAAGGATTGGCGACCCCTCCCCCCTCTCCACTGAACACAAGGAAATGTTCAGTCGCCACCACCAACCCTCCGCTCTGCCCCGTGTGTGACTCGTCATCTGGTATAGACGAGAAGAGAGGAGGGGCCGCCGGGGAGAGAGAGAACTTACTACACACCCTTCCTGCGCTACTCTGCATACTGGCTAGTAAGATACTGGTGTCCCTGATGTGCCCTATAATGTGCCCCCTGAGGTGCCCCTTGCCCTAATGTGCCCTGTGCCCTGTGCCCTAATGTGCCCTAATGTGCCCTGTGCCCTAATGTGCCATGTGCCCTGATGTGCCATGTGCCCTGATGTGCTATATTCCCTGATGTGCCCTGTGCCCTAATGTGCTATGTGCCCTGATGTGCCCTGTGCCCTAATGTGCTATGTGCCCTGATGTGCCCTGTGCCCTAATGTGCCCTGTGCAATGTGCTATGTGCCCCGATGAGCCCCATAATGTGCCATGTGCCATAATGTGCCCTAATGTGCTATGTGCCCCGATGTGCCCCATAATGTGCCCTGATGTGCCCCATAATGTGCCATGTGCCCTGACGTGCCCTGTGCCCTAATGTGCTATATTCCCTGATGTGCCCCGTGCCCTGACGTGCCATGTGCCCTGATGTGCTATGTTCCCTGACGTGCCCCATGCCCTGATGTGCTATATGCCCTGATGTGCCCCGTGCCCTGATGTGCTATGTGCCCTGATGTGCCCCATAATGTGCCATGTGCCCCGTGCCCTGATGTACTATATGTCCTGATGTGCTATATGCCCTGATGTGCCCTGTGCCCTGATATGCTATGTGCCCTGATGTGCCCCATAATGTGCCCTGATGTGCCATAATGTGCCCTGATGTGCTATATGCCCTGATGTGCCCCGTGCCCTGATGTGCCATGTGCCCTGAAGTGCTATGTGCTCTGACGTGCCCCGTGCCCTGATGTGCTATATGCCCTGATGTGCCCCGTGCCCTGATGTGCCATGTGCCCTGAAGTGCTATGTGCCCTGACGTGCCCCGTGCCCTGATGTGCTATGTGCCCTGATGTGCCATGTGCCCTGAAGTGCTATGTGCCCTGACGTGCCCCGTGCCCTGATGTGCTATATGCCCTGATGTGCCCCGTGCCCTGATGTGCCATGTGCCCTGAAGTGCTATGTGCCCTGACGTGCCCTGTGCCCTGATGTGCTATATGCCCTGATGTGCCCCATGCCCTGATGTGCCATGTGCCCTGATGTGCCCCATAATGTGCCCTGATGTGCCATAATGTGCCATGTGCCCTGATGTGCCCCGTGCCCTGATGTGCTATATGCCCTGATGTGCCCTGATGTGCCCCGTGCCATGATGTGCCCTGTGCCCTGATGTGCTATGTGCCCTGATGTGCCATGTGCCCTGATGTGCCCCAAAATGTGCCATGTGCCCTGATGTGCCCCGTGCCCTGATGTGCTATATGCCCTGATGTGCCCTATTGTGCTATGTGCCCTGATGTGCCCCGAGCCCTGATGTGCTATATGCCCTGATGTGCTGTGCCCCGATCTCCTATGCCCTGATGTGCCCCGTGACCTGATGTGCCTTGTGGCCCGGTGCCCCGTGCCCTGATGTGTCCCAATGTCCTTTGCCTCAATGTCGTGTGCCCTGATGTACTGTGACCTGTGCCCTGATGTCCTGTGCCCTGATGTGCTGTGCCCTGATGTGCTGTGCCCTGATGTCCTGTGCCCTGATGTGCTGTACCCTGATGTGTTGTGCCCTGTACCCTGATGTTGCCTGGTGTGCTGTACCCTGATATGCTGTGCACTGATGTGCCGTGTATCTTGATGTGCCTTGTGCCCTGATGTACCGTACCCTGATGTGTTGTGCTCTGGGCCGGTCTGGATGAAGTCCAGGGCCACATTTTTGTCCCAGTCCAGCCCTGGCCCCCTCCCCCATTTCATCACTATACCTGTTCCCCCATGTCGCCACTATACCTGCACCCCCTCCCCCCATATCACCACCATACCTGCAGCCCCCTCCCCCCATGTCACCACTATACCTGCCTCCCGCCCCCATGTCATCACCTACCTGTTCCCCCTCATGTCACCACCATACCTGCACCCCCTCCGCCATGTCAACACCATGCCTGCACCCGCCTCCCCCCATGACAACACCATGCCTGCATCCCCCTCCCCCATGCCTGCACCCCCTCCGGCCTAGTCACCACCATGCCTGCACCCCCTCCGGCCTAGTCACCACCATGCCTGCACCCCCCAGGTCACCATCATGCCTGCACCCCCAAATCACCACCCTGTCTCCACCCTTCCCCAAGTCAGCCTGTAACACCCCAAGTCACCATGCCTCCACCCACACACCTCTCATTCCTTGTCACCACTCTTCAGGAGATTTAGCTAGACTGTAGCCAACACTCCATCTGCAGCCAACACTCCGCTGGGGACACCTGATGTAAGAGGCACTCCGCTGGGGACACCTGATGTAAGAGGTATTGTACTGGGAATGCCTAATGGAAGGAGGGACTCTGCTGGGGCACGTGATGCAAGGACAGACTCTGCTGGGGGCACCTGATGTAAGGATGAACTCTGCTGGGGGCACTGATGTAAGGACGGACTCTGCTGGGGGAACCTGATGGCATCTGGTGGCAGGCAACGTAGCAGGTGACACGCTCAGTGGGCCCACTGATTCTGCATTATGGTGAGTTGAATGATTTCATTTTATATTACAATGTAATAATAGAAATAATGCGCTTCAATCATCCTGACAACACCATAACAACAATGGTGCCGGGATGATTGAAGCGCCAACACCAGGTGTTTGGAGTATCTTTATCTGCTGATGAGTAAACTCTGAAATACACATTGCTATTGTGGTGTAGGATCTGGGTCTGCTGTCCCTCCATCCCTCTCCCTCTACTCCCCTTTCCCCCTTTCCCTCTGCATCCCTCATTCATCTCAGACTCTAACCACACCCCATTTTAGCCATGCCCATTTAGCATTTATTTTTTCTATGCCATGCCTACTAACGCATGCCCTGCCCCCTAATTATAGGCTGACTCGGCCCACATCCAAAAAAGTGTCCCGAAATTTTTTTTCCCAATGTTGGCAACTATACATATGGATTCTATTCACTCTAACTTCTGATTACTCCCATTTATTTAGTCACATTGGTTTGTATTTGTATTTTCTTACTTGTCTTCTAGGGTTGTAAAGTGATAATGGTGTACATCCATTACTGCTTTAACACATCTAATTTGTATAGTGTATTTCTGAAAACAGGATAAGGGTTATAACCTTATCATGAGCTTCCTAAATCATATGATGTATATGTCACAGATGTATGAGCAAAGTATACAGATCATACAGATGTATGGTGATAACAATGTAAGGTGTGACAATGGCTTCCTGTACTTTGATTGCAACATTTTTAACCAGTGGTGGTTAGGTGCAGGCCTAAGCCATATTTGCTTGTTTGTGCTACTAAAACCAATTTTGATTAAAGTATAACTAAAGGCAAAACTTATTTTGGATAGATTGCTAAGGGATTGGAAAGCTTGTCACTCTTTTTTTTGCTGTCTTTGCCCATATTAAGGAGATTCACCCTCTCTATTTGTCCTGGTTACCATTAACATTGAAAGTAAAAGAAAAATCTCAAATGTTGGCTTGTCCACAGAAAATGAATAGAGGGGAAATCTTGCAATGCGGACACTGGGAGTCCCCAAGGAATTCCCTAATTTGTAGGGATTTCTTCTCACTTCCTGTTTGGCTATGGGGCAGGAAGTGAAGATAAAAAAATCTCTGCTATGCTACACAGATGGCGAAAACAAATATGAGAGTTATAACCCTCCCTTGCTCTATCCAAAATGAAAAAAAAAAAAGTTTTGTCTAAAGTTCTACTTTAACTAAGAAGAGTTAGGGCCCATTCACAACAGTGCGTTTTGGTAATGAATCAAACACAGTTGTGGCATGACAGAGTGCAGGTGCATTACTGTATATAGAGTGTATTAGGGTGGAAATTTCTAACATAAAAAAAAACTCTTCTATATACCAAAGATATTCACCTAAATCTGTGGTCCTGTGATGCACTGGGGGTTTGAAAGCTTCAATCTTATTTTCTCCAGAGAATGAGGACCTTCTTCATGTGCTCACATTACTGCTTACCACTGGCTCTCCAGTATCAGGGTTCTTTTGGCATACAGAAGACTTCTCAGTGTAATGTCACGAGGAAGACGTGACCGGTCTACTGCAGTGCTGGATCCACTGGTCATCACTCCTGGAAAAAGTGTTGGCAAAAGACATGGATGGCGCACTTAGAGTATATAAAGCTTACAGAGTATAATATCCCTGCTGGACAGTCTTACATTTCACTGGTTTGCAGGAGTCACTCGTGGATCCCAGACCCTGATGAAAATGAAATCTAAAAAACAGGTCCTCGCTGTTCTTTGCTCAATTGTAGATTTATCTTGTAAATTAAATACACAATTCAAACAACACATCAAGAAGGAAAGCCCAAAGATGGACTTTAAGTGAGGTGCAGAGCTTTGGCAGCCCTTTCAAAATAAATGGACTGCTTAACGCAACATACTTTTATCATTCAAAACCACACTTTAACCAATTGACGACCGCCCTATAGCAGGTTTACTGCTACAGGACGGCCACCGTGTGCAGGATCAGGTATATGTACCTGATCCTGCACTTCCGGATAGGGGACGCAAATCGCAGCTCGCTCCCGCTGGGATTATACACAGCAGGAGCAGATCGTCAGGTACCATAGACTCAATGTCCGCCGGCACCCGCCGATCATCAGCCACAGAGACAGAACTGCAATGTAAACAGGGCAAATTGCCATTCTGACAGGAGGGAAGGCATGGATCCTCTGCAAAGCAGGAACAAGGATTCATGTCTTTGTCTCGTTAACACCTGGTGTTAGAGCTTCAATCATCCCAGCACCATGGTTGTTGTGGTGTCAGGATGATTCAAGCGCATTATTACTATTATTACATTGTAATATAGAATGAAATCATTCAACTCACTATAATGCAGAATCAGTGGGACCCCTGAGCGTGTCACCTGCCATGTCGCCTGCCACCAGATGCCATCAGGTTCCCCCAGCAGAGTCCGACCTTGCATCAGGTGCCCCCAGCAGAGTCTGTCCTTACATCAGGTGGCCCAGCAGAGCCCCTCCTTACATCAGGTGTCCCCAGCGGAGCCCCTTCTTACATCAGATATCCCCAGCGTTGCCACTCCTTACATCAGATGTCCCCAGCGGAGCCCCGTTTACATCAGATGTCCCCAGCGGAGCCCCTCCTTACATCAGATGTCCCCAGCGGAGCCCCTCCATACATCTAGTGTCCCCAGCGGAGCAACTCCTTACATCAGATGTCCCCAACGGTGCCCCCCTTACATCGGATGCCCCCAGCGGTGCCCCTCCTTACATCAGATATCCCCAGCGGAGCCCCTCCTCACATCAGATGTCCCCAGCGGAGCCCCTCCTCACATCAGATGTCCCCAGCGGAGTCCCTCCTTACATCAGATGTCCCCAGCGGAGCCCCTCCTCACATCAGATGTCCCCAGCGGAGTCCCTCCTTACATCAGATGTCCCCAGCGGAGCCCCTCCTCACATCAGATGTCCCCAGCGGAGTCCCTCCTTACATCAGATGTCCCCAGCGGAGCCCCCCTTACATCTGATGTCCCCAGCGGGGCCCCTTCTTACATCAGATGGATACTCTGCAAAGCAGGGAAAAGGATCCATGTCTTTGTCTCGTTAAAGCACCTCTTACAGTGTAGTAAAACACTGGTTAAGCACACAGATAACATAAAAAAATAATACATATAAAATTGCTGCTTACATTTTACATAATTTTTTTCTGAAAAAATCTTAAACTGAACTTCCTCTCTGCTATGCAGAAGGGCCCGGGCAGTTAATGTTCACCATAATTAAACCTGTCTGTGTTGGCAGATCTCGTTACCAGTTGTAAACTAGATTTGAGCACTGTCTGTCCTAGAAAAGAGTTAAAGATCTAGAATCAGGACTTCTTTGTCTGTTAATGAGGGAGATACTTGCCCCTGTCTGTGTTTGTCAGTGGGGACAGATTGAGTTTGCTCTCATTTCAAAGTGATCAGAGTAGCCTGCAGGCTGCCTTTTTCAAACAAACACCTAGAAAGGCAAAGAAAACATTTTTCTTCAATTATTTTTAGTAGGGTTGCACCCATACCAATAATGATAATGATAATAAGCATTTGCACGGGTATCGGTAATTGCCCAAATGCTCCAATACCTGATACCGATACCTTCAGGCTTCGATTCTTTCATCTTCAGCAGGATTCCCCCACTGACAGCTGAAATGTAAAAAAAAAAAAACATCAGTTATCGGTTGTTAGGAGCAGGGCCGCGGTGTCCTTAACAACCGATGACTCATTCAGCTGTCAGTGGGGTTCCCCTGTTGACAACTGAGGTGTAAATGAAGTTCTGGCAATTGGAGCTGTAAAAAAAAAAAAAAAGCAAGCAGGCAAGCAATGTTTATCAACTACATTACTCAGCCGAATCAGATAAAAAAAAAATCCTTATTTTTCTATCTTTCTGTTTATTCATCTACAGATCAAAGGGATGCAATTCGATCTGCAGATGAAGTTAATTTAAAGGATCCTGTCAAGTAAAAAAAAAAAAAAAAAAAATGTATTAAATGTTACTCTGTTTAACCCCTTATTAACCCTTACTTTACGCTAATCAGCCTTAATTAACTCCTTATTCTCCTTCTCCATTTTTATTTTCCTGCTGATTTGTTTTTTGTTCACTTCTATTTTATAAGCTGTTAATAATTAAAACCTTGTTTTTTGTTTGCTTTGTTCATTAATATTTTTACACATTTAACATATTTACACGTTTCACATAAAAAAAAAAACGCAAAATTAAAGAAAATAAATACATTTATTTCATTTGTAAATATCTTTTCAATGCTTTGTATGATTGCTGACAGCTCATGTGTAAACAAAACAGTTGCGGTAGGTATTGATAAATGGTATCAGCGAGTTCTAAAAAAAAAGTATCTGTACTCGTACTCAGTGTAAAAAAATAGTATTGGATCCCTAGTTAAAGGACACAGTACAGGGTGGGCAGGAGAGCACAGTATAGGGGGGTCAGGAGGGCACAGTACAGGGTGGGCAGGAGAGCACAGTACAAGGGTCACTCTCCGCAGTGCACTAGGCAGAGCTCTGTCTCCCATCCCTGCACTGCGCACAGCCTGAACACATGCACTAAGTACTGCTCCCCACAGAGCACACACTGAAGCTGAAATCCAATTCCCTTACAGACAGGATGTGCACAGTGTATAGCTGGCTACTGTGTTACAATTCTGACCTGTGAAATTCCTTAGTTGGACTCAGAACAGCAGCTCAATTTGCAGTAGCCTGCTATACACTGTGAATATCATACCTGTCGGATGGGGAGTAGGAGCTCTCAGTGGCGGTGCACAAGCTGAGCTGTGTACCGTGCAGGGATGGGAGACTTCCGGTGCAGTGTCAGGGGCGGTGGAGGGCTTTGGAGGTGCAACTGACATCTGGGGGGTCCATCCCACCCCAGCAGCCCCCTAGATCTGCCCATGATCTCACCCCAGCAGCCCCCTAGATCTGGCCATTAACTTACAACTGCTGCAGGTGCATAGTTGCCAACATTGTAAAAAAATTTATAGGGACACTTTTTTGGCTGTAGGCAGAGTCTTATTATAATTAGGGGGCGGGGGCATGTGTTTGTAGGTGTGGAATAACAAAAAAAGAAAACTGCGATGCGCGCAGCACAAAAAATGGGCATGGTTTATGTGAAACAGTGGGCGTGGCTTATATGGACGTGGTTCAAATGGGGGTGTGGTTAGAGTCTGAGATGAATGAGAGATGGAGAAAGAAAGGGGAAAAGAGAGAGGGAGAGAGAAAGTGGGGACCATTGTCAAGAGCCAATGAGGAGAGAGCAGGGGGCAGGGCCGTCTTTAATATTGATTGGACCCTGGGCAAAAAATTTTCTTGGGCCCCCCACCCCCCCATGCAATTTCACTCTCCACCTGCTCTGAGACATACAATAAATAGCAACTAGACCTAAAATCAGTTTACTGTATCAGATTAGGCAGCAATTGCGATTGGTTGCCAGCAGTTACAGCATATCATTACTGCTTACTGACTGGTTGCTAGAGGTTACAGCACACATTACGGCTCACTGATTAGTTGCTAGAGGTTACAGCACATCATCTCCTCACTGCAGGGGAGCATGATATACATATGAATGCCGCCTTTATTTACATATCAATGCCGCCGTCCACAGTTATTTACTTAGTAATGCTGCCGCTATTTACATATGAATGCTGGTTATTTACATGTAAACACAGGGTCTGCAGGTGAGTCATCTGTACACAACAATAGGGCAGAGCTGGGCAGCATTAGTACCAGCACTTCACACTGAGATATCGGGACACAGCACAGGACTAAAACTTCAAGGGACAAGGGAATTTAAACTGGGATAGTTGGCAAGTATGAGGCAGCTGCTTTGGGTCCCACAACAATGACAGGGCCCAGGGCAGCTGCCCCTTTTTCCCTGCCTTAAAGACTGCCCTGGCAGGGGGTGGGCCCGAGAAGCACGCTGTGTGTGAATGGACAATGTCAACATCCTTCTGTCTTTTCATGGGATTACATGAAAAGTCAGAAGGTTTTGAAGCAGCCTACATCTCGAAGATGTTTGGAACAACCTACTTGCCGAGTTCCTTCAAAAACTGTGTGCAAGTGTACCTAGAAAAATTGATGCTGGTTGGAGGGCAAAGGGTATTAACACCAATTATTGATCTGATTTAGATTTTTCTTCTGTTTGCACACTTTGCATTTTGTAAATTGAAAAAAATGAACAATTAAAATATATATTTTTGAAAGCATTGTTACTTTACACTGTTTCCTCACACCTGCCTAAAACATTTGCACAGTACTGTATATGCATTAAAAACAGGTTTATTTCACTTCATTGCTTGGAACGTCATATTTTCGTACAGTGGGCCCTATGGGTATAAAAAAGCTTCTTTAGGAAACAAAGTTATATGGGCACAACATAATAAATAAGATGTTTATTTAAACAGTACGACTGATACCTGATTTATTGTAATTCCAGTGAACCCCTCTTTTGCATGATCTTTATGTATCATAGAGCTGCTATATTCCATTTAATCCTATATAACGCATTAATATTAGTGCCAATTTGGACAGTAAATTAAAATTATATAAATGCATTCCATGAACTGCCAAGGACAAAATTGATTTTATTGCTCTGGTTTCACATAAATAGGTGTTTTAAAGCTTGGTTGAGTATTTAATTTTGCCCATATGTTAACAAAGAAAAATGACTTCCATTATACTGCAGCTTTCCTGGGTCCTGAAAGTATTGCCAATCCTTGTGAGTTTTTGAACTGAAGAAATAAATCTTGTTAAGTCCAGAGGCTAGAGAGGAAGCTAATACAGTGCATTTATCTTCCTAATCCCAGCCACTGGAACATTCTCAAAAGGCTCAATAATAAAAGTGTTTGGGTCCTCTGATATTCTAAAGGTTACTAAAGTACACATATCAATTTAACATTTTAAAAGTTTATTGCCAACCCTGGAATTTAACCAGAACGAGGTCTCAGCTGTTTGTAAAGGACAGTTAGTGATAGGTTGTGCCATTTATCCATATTTGCACCCCGCAAAAATAGTTTTCCACTAGATCACCAATCAGATTTTTGAGCAAAATTGGTAGTAGTCCTAACATCCAAGGCCGCAAACCTGATGGGCATTGGTTACAGAGTTTTATAGTTATATAGTTAAATAGTAGGTGAGGTTGAAAATAGTCCATCAAGCCCAACCTATGTGTGTGATTATATGTCAGTATAACATTGTATATCCCTGTATGTTGTGGTTGTTCAGGTGCTTATCTAATAGTTTTTTGAAACTATCGATGCCCCCCGCTGAAACCACCGCCTGTGGAAGGGAATTCCACATCCTTGCCGCTCTTACAGTAAAGAACCCTCTATGCAGTTTAAGGTTAAACCTCTTTTCTTCTAATTTTAATGAGTGACCACGTGTCTTATTAAACTCTGTTCCGCGAAAAGTTTTATCCCTATTGTGGGGTCACCAGTACGGTATTTGTATATTGAAATCATATCCCCTCTCAAGCGTCTCTTCTCCAGAGAGAATAAGTTCAGTGCTTGCAACATTTCTTCATAACTAATATCCTTTAGAAATGTTTTCGTTTTGGTCCGAATGCATTTCGTCCGGATTTTCGTTGTACGTTTTAACAGACTATAACGAACACGCAGAATCTGAAATCCGAAACATCCGAAATAATAAAATGCTTTATTTTCGTATCCATTATATTTTCGTATCGTTGCGACAACAGTTCGATATAGATAGAAGATTCAACATAACGGTGAGAATAGCGATCTGTGTCTATCGAACCTACAGTTGAATGTGCCTAACCTAACTCTATTAGTCCAAGATTATTCAACATAGAGAGAAAAGATTTAACATTGTAGAGACATGAAGCTTCGACGAAGCAGCTAAAAACATATGATGGCCGCGAGCGGACATTTACAGTCAGATGCTTTGCCCATAGGCTATAGAATTCTAATGTTGTTTGACTAGTAATAATAATTAATTATAATTATTACTAGTCAAACAGCATTGGAATTGTACTATAGCTTGTGGGCGGGGCATTCAATCGGAAATGTACGATCACGGCGTCGTACAGTTTAGCTGCTTCGTCCGATCTTCTTAGAAACAAAATAAGTAACAAAATAAATACATTTTTCGGACGAAACTGAAATTCTGAAACAAAATATTTCAGTGTGCACATGTCTAATATCCTCCAGACCTTTTATTAGCTTTGTTGCCCTTCTTTTTACTTACTCCATTTCCAGTACATCCTTCCTGAGGACTGGTGCCCAGAACTGGACAGCATACTCCAGGCGAGGCCGGACCAAAGTCTTGTAGAGTGGGAGAATTATTGCTTTATCCCTGGAGTTAATCCCATTTTTAATGCATGCCAATATTCTGTTTGCTATGTTAGCAGCAGTTTGGCATTGAATGCCATTGCTGAGCCTATCATCTACTAGGACCCCCAGGTCCTTTTCCATACTAGATTGCCCCAGAGGTTCACCCCCTAGTGAGTAGATTGCATTCATATTTTTGCCACCCAAATGCATTCATTAATTTGTTCAGATCTTCTTGCATGGTTTCCACATCCTGCGGAGAAAATGTTGCCCTGCTTAGCTTAGTGTCTCTGCAAATACAGAGATTGAATTGCTTATCCCATCCTCCAGGTCGTTTATGAACAAATTAAACAGGATTGGTCCCAGCAAAGATCCCTGGGGGACCCCACTTCCCACCCCTGACAATTCCGAGTATTCCCCATTTATCACCACCCTTTGAACTCGCCCTTGTAGCCACTTTCCAATCAATTTACTCACCCTATGGTCCATGCCAACGGACGTTACTTTGTAAAGTGAACGTTTTTTGGGGAACTGTGCCAAATGCTTTTGCAAAATCCAGATACACCACGTCTACGGCCTTCCTTTATCTAGATGGCAGCTCACCTCCTCATAGAAGGTTAATAGATTGGTTTGGCAAGAACGATTCTTCATGAATCCATGCTGATTACTGCTAATGATACCGTTTTCATTACTAAAATCTTGTATATAGTCCCTTATCATCCCCTTCAAGAGCTTGCATACTATTGATGTTAGGCTAACTGGTCTGTAATTTCCAGGGATGTATTTTGGCCCTTTTTTAAATATTGGTGCTACATTGGTTTTTCTCCAATCAGCTGGTACCATTTACTGTCAGTAAAAATTTGGAACAATGGTTTGGCAATTACTTGACCGAGTTCCCTAAGTACCCTCGGGTGCAAGCCATCTGGTCTATGGTGATTTATTAATGTTAAATTTCCCAAGTCTATTTCTAATTCCGTCCTCTGTTAGCCATGAGGGTGCTTCCTGTGATGTGTCATGAGGACAAACACTGCAGTTTTGGTTACTGAAGCCCCCGATTCCCTCGTGAAGACTGAGGAGAAGAATAAATTCAATACCTTCGCCATCTCCCCATCCTTTGTAACCAGATGTCATTCCTCATTCTTTATGGGGTGAATATGGTCTGTCCTCCCTTTTTTACTGTTTATATACTTAAAGAATTTCTTGGGATTTATTTTTGCTCTCCTCCACTATGTGTGTTTCGTGTTCCATCTTAGCCGCCCTAATTGTACCCTTACATATCTTGTTGCTTTCTTTGTAAATGCTGAATGCTGATGATGATCCCTCAGCGTTGTATTTTTTGAAGGCCTTCTCCTTTGCTTTTATATGCATTTTTACATTGGAGTTAAGCCATCCAGGACTTTTGTTCGCTCTTTTAAATGTATTTCCCAATGGGATGCACTGGCCCTTATTTAATATGCTCTTAAAGCAAACCCATCTCTCCTCTGTGTTCTTTGTTTCTTAAGAATGTATCCCAATTTATATCTTCTAGCAAGGTTCGTAGTTTAGGGAAGTTGGCTCTTTTGAAATTCAGTGTCTTTGTGTTCCCCTTGTTTTTCCTATTTGTGTGATTTATATTAAAGCCAATTGACATGTGATCGCTGTTTCCTAAATTGCCTCGTATTTCCACGTTCGTGATCAGGTCTGTATTGTTGGTAATCAATAGATCTAGTAACGCCTTGTTTCTAGTTGGTGCGTCTACCATCTGACCCATGAAATTGTCCTGCAAGACATTTAGGAATTGGCAAGCCTTAGACGAATGTGTGGTTCCCTTCGCCCAGTCTATGTCTGGATAATTATAATCCCCCATTATGATAACACTTCCCATCCTTGCTGCTAATCCAAATTGTGATAGGAGGTCCGTCTCCCCCTCCTCCCTCAGATTAGCATACTCCCAGTATTATTTTCCCCTTAGCTTCATCCCTTTGGAGCTCTACCCATAAGGATTCCACCTCCTCCCTAGCTCCCTTATTGATGTCATCTCTCACATTCACTTGTACTTTATTCTTGATATATAGGCATACCCCTCCCCCTTTTTTACCCTCTCTATCCCTGCGATAAAGGTAATACCCTTGAATGGTTGCCAACCAATCATGAGAGCTGTTGAACCATGTCTCTGAAATTCCCACAAAATCAAAAACCTTCTAGTTCACCCATCTTGTCCGCCAGGTTCCTGACATAGGTGAACATGCCATGTAGTTTAGACCGGTCGCATACTGTCTTCTTATTGGGTGCTCTGAGATTGAAAATAGGACTTGTTGCTATACTTACCTCAGGTTTATGTGCTTTAGTCAACCTACCACTAACGCCCCCAATACTACCCTCTGGAATATGTTAATTGCTGACTATCTCTGGACCCTCCCCCGTCGCCTAGTTTAAAAACCCCTCTAAATTTTCGGCCATTTTCACTCCCAGCAGATGTGCACGCTCCTCATTTAGGTGCAGTCCATCCCTTCTATAGAACTGGTGACCGACTGAGAAGTCGGCCCAGTTCTCCAGGAACCCAAACCCCTCCTTACTACACCAGCTCCTCAGCCACTTGTGTAGTGTGGCTCAAGGTACCGGTAGTATTCCTGAGAATACTACCTTAGAGAGCCTTTTCCTCAATTTAACTCCTAAGTTCCTAAAATCGTTCTTTAGGACACTCTATCTGCCTCTGACTTTGTCATTGGTGCCAATGTGCACCATGACAGCCAGGTCTTCCCCAGCCCCTCCCAGTAATCTGTCCACCAGATCAGTGATGTGTCAAAGCCGAGCGCCCGGTAGACAGCATACAGTTCGGCACTTAAGGTCTTTGTCACAGATTGCCCTCTCTGTCCCTCTAATGCCCTGTACACATGGTCGGATTTTCCGACGGAAAATGTACGATCAGAGCTTGTTGTCGGAAATTCCGATCGTGTGTGGGGTCCATCGGACTTTTTTCATCGGAATTTCCGACACACAAAGTTTGAGAGCAGGCTATAAAATTTTCCGACAACAAAATCCGTTTGCGTCAATTCCGACCGTGTGTGGACAATTCCGACGCACAAAGTGCCACGCATGCTCAGAATAAATTCCGAGACGGAACTGCTCGGTCTGGTAAAATTAACGTTCGTAATGGATATAGCACTTTCATCACGCTGCAATGTTTTAAATTGTTTAATGCAGCGCACTCTCTTCTTCTTTATAATGCTAGAAGAATGAAGTTGTTTTGCTGCTCATATTCACACAGAGTTCTCACAAACTCCTTTCTTTTTTATTTATCGTTATTTAACGAATATAATATTTTTATTTGTCACATCTCCCGAAAAGAATTACATTTTTGGATGTTTTTAGATTTTATTTTTTTTTTGAAATTCTGATCTCCTTTTATTTTTGTATACATTTTTTTTTACTCCAAAATAGTTTTGTTGGTTGCTTGGTGTTGGTGTCTCTTGTTAATTTCACACTGTATTTTTGAAATGTATCTGCCTCCTCACAAACGAACTGTCCTTTTTGAAGGAAAACACACATAGGCAAGTATAATAAAACAAACCAAAAATGTATTAAGGGGTCATAACCAAATAAAGAGGGAGGCAACGCTGGAGAAACAGCAGAAATTGGCGAAGCCTTTGGTCCCAAGGGCACACATCAATTATTTTACTGCAAAATTGGTGGCCTGAGGAGTCCATATATAAGGGAGTACAATCTGGTCCAGAAGTTCAAGAAATCATGAACAGCAGCAGATGACATACATGTCCCCAGGCTGTGATCATACAAGAGCCTGCATCTTTTGTCAGACCAGACTGAACCCAGGCCATCACTTTCTTGTCTTCCTTACACGCTTCCTTCCAAGCTGTGTCTGTGGTGTTGGGGGTGTGGCAGGAGGAGGATGATGCAACTCACACAGGTGGGTATTGGGTGTGATTTCGCCCCTCACCCCCTTAGTTAATGTTTTATAAAGGATGTCCTCACACATGAGGCGTTGGCCCTCTTGCATGTCCTACAGTTTTGTGGCAGCCATGCAGGCAAAGGCCTCTTCACAAGTGGGGGTGGCTCTGAGGGACGCAGAAGCCTCCCGAATCAGCCTGAGCTCTGACTCCTCCACATTACTCCCCTTCCTGGGTCTTTTGTTTGGAAGGCGGAGGGGAGGGACCTGCGATTCTGTGAGGCTCCTACTGGGCCGGCCTCCTCCTGGCTGACACTTACCCCCGCCTCCCCCTGGCTGTCATTTACCCCGGACACCTCCTGGCTGCCACTAACCCCGACCTCCTCCTGTGTGCCACATTCCACAGCCTCCTCCTGGCTGAGGTCTTCCTGTGAATGAAAAAGGGACATAGTTTTATTTTTTTCTTCATCAATCACACACAATTTTCACCTCATGACTGTTGCAAATTGAATGTTAACAAATATAACAGACTATCATTCTGAGCCCAGCATTTTTCATTCTTGTCCCAATTATTTTTGCCCACTACTGTCTATTGGTATGTAAAACACTTTATTAAATCAGCAATTGGTGATCAATAATAACATCTAGGAAACATCATTTATTTATTGACAAGAAATCTGTAGAAGAATGCTATACCTGACTCAAGCTGGGCTCTTCCACTTCTTCCTGGCTGGAAGTCCCAGGTTGGACATCGGAAGCCTCAGCTGGGGTGGAAGATAGGGTGAAAGGAAGAGTGGAAGGTAGGGTTGAGAGGGATTCCCTGACTTCAGTCTGGTCTGACAGTAAACTAAATCTCTCATAGTACCACAGCCTGGGGACATAAACGTCATCTGCTGCAGCTCCTGATCTCTGGGAATCCTGAAACTTCTTGCGCTCCCTAAGATAAGTGCTCCTCAGGCCACCAACTTTGGCTTTTAAATAGGGAATGGTTGCTGTGGGGACCACCGGCTTCACCAACTCCAGCAGTTTCTCCAGCACTGCCTGCCTCTTTTGTTTATGATTATATTGCGGGTGTTTCACCTGCCACAGACAGGGCAGCTCCCTGTATTTATCTATGAACAGGGGGAGGAAGTTGTGGTCATTGAAGCCATCCATTTTATCTGTAATACACAAGACAAACCCTAATGTCAGGCTAAAGTTGCCTAATCTTGTCCCAATATAGGCCTCAATCTATAAGCAGTATAGGCCAAGTTAAAATGTTACCTTCGTTATCACGATTGGCGCTTCCAATACTCCTTCCTCCGCTCACAGATCGTACGTACGACGAACGCGTGTTACCCTTTATATACACTGCGCATGCACGAAACTCGGCCCGCTCCTGACTGAATTTTGGGGTACGGCGATCCAAGGGTCAACTGAGGAAGCGGTGGTCAGACCTCAAATTAGGGGAGAACGATCAGTATAGAAGGATCAGGAGAGTGCTTCAAAAAAGTAAGTAGTTGTCCTGTGTTCCTATTCTTTATTTTTCTTACGTTCGTGCTGCTCCATGTGCTTTTCTTTACTATTGTACAGTTTAAAATGGCAACTTTCATGTTCATGGACACATTATTCGTTTGTAGGAAACATTGTTCGTTCGGCCAATAAAACCATGTTTTGTCCAGATGCAGTTCAATACATTTTTTCAGGTCTACTTCTCTTAAAATAAGTTTGTTGTCTAGATGGGTTAGTAACTAGAATGAAATGCAAACTAGATTCTGTGTAAGGAGAGGACACTCAGCAGCTGTTTACACATCTGGACGCTGGAACACTAGTGTGGGACACAAGAACACCCTTTTTATTACGGGGCCCACACAGGTGCTCCAATGTATACTATAGGGGTGACTCCATCTGTGAAGCTTGTACAAAACAGGTAAGTATTCATGCTCGAAAAAGGACAAAAATATTTCTTCATCTTGAAACTCTGCCAAAAGAGACAATTGTACCCCACTTCCAAGCAATGTTTCATATTCCTATTTCTGCCATCAAATATCTGTGTGCTAAGTATGCCTATTTTTTTAACATAGGGGAGAAAAGACTCAGAGGACACCACTCATCAGAGGAGACCACGAACCCCCTTCTCAGCAGGGCCGGATTAACATAGGGGCTGATGGAGCTGCAGCTCCAGGCCCCTGCCTTAAAATTGGCCCTCACAGCCAGCAGTATACGCCTGATTTCTCATGTCCATAAACTTCTCTGGGACAGGAGAAGCTGTGTGTAAATGTAGGGGTGTCTGGCTGCATCTGTGTTGGCTCACTGTGGTTATTACAGTGTCACAGTGCACAGTCCCCCCCTACACAAATGGCTCTGCCTTCCCCCTCCCCTCTCTCCTCTCTCCGTGTGCAGTGAAGGAGCCGTGTGGGCTGGGAAACAGAGCAACTGCAGCCGGCAGATAGAAGGTGAACTGAACACATATCTGAGTGATAACTTTCTGACCATCCAAGTGTGAGCTCAGTGACTGGACTCTTATCTCCCTTCTCTCCCCCTCTCTTACCTTTATCTTCAGCAATGGCTGTTATAACTGCAGCCAATATGTAGATTTGGCTCTTTGTGCTTTTAGGTGGGTTCACACTGCTTTGCTGTGTTTTGGCCCATTGCTGGTGTATCCGCAGTTTTCCTGCGTTTTACCCACAGTCCTATTGATTTCTAAACTGCAGATACACAAGCAGTGCGCCCAAACTGCAGCAAACCAGTGTGAGCCCAAAGGCTGTACACACCCCCCTCTATGGAACTTGGTCTGATCAATACTGCTGGCATTCATTTTACACACAACCATACCATCTCAGATGAGGAGGGGTGGGGGCTCCAGGGATTTGTTTGACTATGCAGGCCCTGTCCCTTCTACCCATCCTGGAAGAGTCCTGGAGGGAGTGGCAGGCTGCTGGTGGCAAGTGACACGCTGTATCTGGTGACAGGTTGTCAGTGGCAAGTGGCAGGCTGCTAGTGGCAAGTGGCACACTGTATCTGGTGGCAGGCTGCTGGTGGCAAGTGGCACACTATCTGATGGAAGGCTGCTGGTGGTAAGTGACACACTGTATCTAGTGGTAGGCTGTGGTTGGCAACTGGCACACTGTATCTGGTGGTAGGCTGTGGTTGGCAAGTGGCACACTGTATCTGGTGGCAGGCTGCTGGTGGAAAGTGGCACACTGTATCTGGTGGCAGGCTGTGGTTGGCAAGTGACACGCTGTATCTGGTGACAGGCTGTCAGTGGCAAGTGGCACACTGTATCTGGTGGCAGGCTGCTGGTGGCAAGTGGCACACTATCTGATGGAAGGCTGCTGGTGGTAAGTGACACACTGTATCTGGTGGTAGGCTGTGGTTGGCAAGTGGCACACTGTATCTGGTGGCAGGCTGCTGGTTTCAAGTGGCACACTATCTGGTGGCAAGTGGCACACTGTATCTGGTAGGCTGTGGTTGGCAAGTGGCACACTGTATCTGGTGGCAGGCTGCTGGTGGCAAGTGGCATACTGTATCTGGTGGCAGGCTGCTGGTGGCAAGTGGCACACTATCTGGTGGAAGGCTGCTGGTGGTAAGTGACACACAGTATCTGGTGGTAGGCTATGGTTGGCAAGTGGCACACTGTATCTGGTGGCAGGCTGCTGGTGGCAAGTGGCACGCTGTATCTGGGGTCAGGCTGCTGGTGGCAAGTGACATGCTGTATCTGGTGACAGGCTGTCAGTGGCAAGTGGCACACTGTATCTGGTGGCAGGCTGCTAGTGGCAAGTGGCACACTGTTTCTGGTGGCAGGCTGCTGGTGGAAAGTGGCACACTATCTGGTGGAAGGCTGCTGGTGGTAAGTGACACACTGTATCTGGTGGTAGGCTGTGGTTGGCAAGTGGCACACTGTACCTGGTGGCAGGCTGCTGGTGGCAAGTGGCACACTATCTGGTGGCAAGTGGCACACTGTATCTTGTGGCAGGCTGCTGGTGGCAAGTGGCACACTGTATCTGGTGGCAGGCTGCTGGTGGCATGTGGCACACTATCTGGTGGAAGGCTGCTGGTGGTAAGTGACGCACTGTATCTGGTGGTAGGCTGTGGTGGGGGAATGGCACACTGTATCTGGTGGCAGGCTGCTGGTTTCAAGTGGCACACTATCTGGTGGCAAGTGGCACACTGTATCTGGTGGTAGGCTGTGGTTGGCAAGTGGCACACTGTATCTGGTGGCATGCTGCTGGTGGCAAGTGGCATACTGTATCTGGTGGCAGGCTGCTGGTGGCAAGTGGCACACTATCTGGTGGAAGGCTGCTGGTGGTAAGTGACACACTGTATCTGGTGGTAGGCTGTGGTTGGCAAGTGGCACACTGTATCTGGTGGCAGGCTGCTGGTGGCAAGTGGCACACTATCTGGTGGCAAGTGGCGCACTGTATCTGGTGGCAGGCTGCTGGTGGCAAGTGACATGCTGCATCTAGCGGCAGGCAACTGTGGAAAGTGATACGCTACATCTGGTGGCAGGCTATGGGTGGCAAGTGACAAGCTCAGGTCCCACTGATTCTGCATCATGGTGAGTTGAACTATTTCACTATATATTACAATGTAGTAACTGAAATAATGGAATTTGATCATCCTGACTAAGGATGAGCTCCGGCGTGTTCGCATGCTGCACGTGCCGATCCCGCCAGGAAGTCGGCACGGCGCAGCGCTAATCACAGGCAGTGAGACCTTTCCCGAGCTCTGCAGCCACACATCGGGAAATGTCTCACTGCCTGTGATTAGCGCTGCGCCGTACCGACTTCCTGGCGGGATCGGCACGTGCAGCATGCGAACACGCCGGAGCTCATCCTTAATCCTGACACCATATCAAGCATGGTGTCAGGATGATTGATTTTATGTACTAACACCAGCCATTTGCCTGACAAATCACCTCCACCGCCAATTTCCCCGCCAACCCTGAGACTACATCCCCCACCCTCATCTTTTTTTGGGAAGAGGGGGTTGTCTCTGAATGAGTTTGGAAATGTGGTCTCCCTATGTTGCTGCTGGTGAGAGACCGCATAGCAGGTGGTATTGGTGGTGTTGCTGCTGCTCAGAGGCTGCATGGCTGATATTACTGGTGAGAGTTTATTTAATTTGTTTTAGCGAAAAATTGTTTGCATTTTCATTTTGTTTCCATAAAAAGGCCCACCAAAATCCTCAGCACCAGGCCCATGATGCTCTTAATCTGGTCCTGCTTCTCAGGAAGAAGGGGAAATCCCCCAAACCCAACCAGAGGAGGAGGAGGGAGACTTTATCGAAATTGTCACCACAACAGATGAGTGTCTGCGACCACAGCCTCAGGTAAGAGATGGATGCCTGCATATTTATAATACATGGTGTGGTTTTTTTTTATATTTTAGGTGATCGTGATGTTGTAGAAGAGGAATGTCACTTCACCAGTGAAAGTGCCCAGATCCTCATCAGGGAGATAATGGGGTGTAATAGGGATTTAGAAAACATCAAGCAAAACATCAATGATGTTCAAAACAAAATGAAGAACATCATTGATGTTTTAGGGAGAATTTAAAACACCCAGAAATACCTAACTTATTGCAGCTTTATTATTGTTATTTTTATGACAATTTTTTGACATATTATAAAAAAGCCAAATTTTGATAGCACAGGTGGAAGGGGTTGGCAAAGTCAGCAGATAGAGCATTGGTAACAGCTGAGTTAGCAGTTGGGGGGAGGGAGGGTTCCAAATGATTTTGGGACCAAAAAAAAAAAGCCTCTGGCACTCTGCCTGAATTTAAAGCACAAATAACATTTTTACACATTTTAGGGTGTGTTTGTCTCCTCTTTGTCTCCACCTGCCTCTGTGCTGGCAGAACCTGGGCTTCCAGGGAAACAATGTGCTTACATTTTGCACAGCAATATTGGCCCTCGATCAGATGATCAAGGAACGCATACATGCCGCAAGATGTACACCGAGTCGGGTAAAGTACTACTATGGAGCTGACAAAATACATTGTTAAGAGACTAGGCGAGGTGGATATAGGCCCAGGAGAGTATGCTGGGGAGGTAAGTGAAGGCAAATATGTATGAAGGACAAAAAAATATGTTGAATAAAACCAGCATGCATGAGGACAAAGGGGACATTCACAGCATATTACAATCATGGTAATTAGGGAATAGTGAAAGAAATACATTATATTAGCAAACATTAAATGCAATAAAATGTGATGTTAAAGAATAAAAATCTTACCTTAATATACTCCTTCTGCAGGACCTGGATGATGGCAGAACAGGTCTCTGGGATAATGATCCCCAGAGCCTGGGGGGAGATGCCTGTCGAGAACTTGAGGTCCTGCAGGCTTCTCCCTGTCGCAAAGTACCGCAGGGTGGCGACTAGCCTCTGCTCCGCCGTGATGTGCCTGATGAGTGATGTGGCTTGCCGCATTCAGGTATCCTGCCTGCTGATATAAGGGGTCAGCAAAGCCAACAAACAGTGAAATACGGGGTCCGTCATCCGGAGAAAGTTCCTGAAATCGTCAGGATTATTCTCATGGATCTCACGGAGCAAAGGCATGTGGCAGAATTGGTCACGCTGGAGCAACCAATTCTTGGTCCATGAACTCCTCCTCGCCCTGTTCATGGACTGGGCTTGTGTCATAGTAAGAACCCCAACACCAAGCCCCCGCACAGCACGAACTCTACGATGAATACGTACATGCAACATGGCTAGAATACGCTTGGTATTGAACTGCCCTTTTATAGTCTCGTCGTACGTGGTGTACGTCACCGCGTTCTTGACGCTCGGAAATTCCGACAACTTTGTGTGACCGTGTGTATGCAAGACAAATTTGAGCCAACATCCGTCGGAAAAAATCCATGGATTTTGTTGTCCGAATGTCCGATCAATGCCCGACTGTGTGTACAGGGCATTAGAATTGAGTCCCCTAAAACCAGAATCTGTCTATCTTTTCCCTTCACTTCCCCCCCACCCTCACTGGAGGAGTTCTTCCTCTGGCAGCTAGGAGAGTCCTCCAGCTCCAGCAGTGCTGGTCCCTGACAATGTCACTTAATGGAGCGTACTTATTGGTATACTCCAGCCCAGGATTGGCCTCCCTGGCACTTCCCCTTCCTGACTGTCACCCATCAACTCGTTTCTAGTGCCTGAACCTCTTTGTCTCCACCCGCCTCTGTACTGGCAGAACCTGGGCTTCCAGGGAAACAATGAGCTTACATTTTGCACAGCAGTATTCGCCCTTGATCAGATGATCAAGGAACGCATACATGCCGCAAGATGTACACCGAGTCGCATCTCCTCACCCGCCGGGCATCGTACCTACTAATTTAATGAGGATTGGGGATTATACCATGTCCAAATTACCTAACAACTAGCTTCCTGAAACGAATACTTAACAAGACAATACGCAAGACAATACACAGGTATTCCCCGCCCACGTGCACTCGCAGGCCACGTGCACTTGCAGGCCACGTGCACTCGCAGGCCACGTGCACTCGCAGGCCACGTGCACTAGCAGGCCACGTGCACTCTCAGCCTACGTGCACTCGCAGACCTCGTGTACTCACTGCCCACGTGCACTCACAATACACAGGTACTCACAATACATGGGTACACACAATACAAAAGTATACACAATACACAGGTACTAACGATCCACACACACTACTCAGACAACACTCAGGTACTCACAATACACAGGTGCTCCCAACACTCACAATACTCTGGTAGTCCCAACACTCACAATACTCTTGTACTCCCAACACTCACAATACTCTGGTACTCCCAACACTCACAATACTCTGGTACTCCCAACACTTAGGTACACACAATACTCAGGTACTCCCAATACTCAGGTACTCCCAATACTCATGTACATACAATCCTCAGGTTCTCACAATACTCAGGTACACCCAATACTCAGGTACACACAATACTAAGGCACACACAATACTCAGGTACACACAATACTCAGCCTCCCCTGTAATCTAACACTAGCAATCAGTCAGCCACCTTCAGTGCCACCGCTCACACTGTCCCTCCTCTGGTCTGCTCTCCACTTACATGCCGCCTCTCCCTGTCAGCCTTCCACCTCCGGTCCCGCTGGATGTCCTCCCGCCTCCTCTGTGGGGTGATTATTGTCCTCAGTATACCCGCTCCCGCATCACGATGTCCTGATCTGCCGCCACTGTGGGTCCCGGGACACTCGCTGCCGCTCACAGTTGTGAGGGGGGGTCCGTCCACCGCGCTGCCGCTCTCGGGGTGGGGGTCCAGTCCTTCTGCACACTGCTCCCTCTCACTCCCTCATACTCCACGCTGTCCCCAGCACTGACTTCCCAAACAAAAAACCCTCTGCAACAGCACCACCTAGTGTGCTAAACCTGGTGTTCTCAAAGAAAAGTGTGCTAGAAGGTGATGCAATATATATATATATATGTATATATATATATATATATATATATATATATATATATACACTATATTACCAAAAGTATTGGGACTCCTGCCCTTACACTCACCTGAACTTTATTGGCATCCCAATCTTAGTCCGTAGGGTTCAATATTGAGTTGGCCCACCCTTTGCAGCTATAACAGCTTCAACTCTTCTGGAAAGGCTGTCCACAAGATTTAGGAGTGTGTTTATGGGAATGTTTGGCCATTCTTCCAGAAGTACATTTGTGAGGTCAGGCACTGATGTTGGACGAGAAGGCCTGGCTCGCAGTCTCTGCTCTAATTCATCCCAAAGGTGTTCTATCCGAGTGAGATCAGGACTCTGTGCAGGCCAGTCAAGTTCCTCTACCCCAAACTCGCTCATCCACACTATATTGCCAAAAGTATTGGGCAACCCCCTCCAAAACATTTGGTGGAGGGGAGATTATGGTGTGGGGTTGGTTATCAGGGGTTGGGCTTGACCCCTTAGTTCCAGCGAAGGGAACTCTTAAGGCGTCAGCATACCAAAACATATTGGACAATTTCATGCTCCCAACTCTGTGGCAACAGTTTAGGGATGGCCCCTTCCTGTTCCAACATGACTTCGCACCAGTGAACAAAGCAAGGTCCAAAAAAGACATGGATGAGTGAGTTTAGGGTGGAGGAACTTGACTGGCCAGAGTCCTCCCCTCAACATGATAGAAAACCTTTGTGATGAATAAGAGCGTAGACTGTGAGCCAGGCCTTCTCATCCAACATCAGTGCCTGACCTCACAAATGCCCTTCTGGAAGAATGGTCAAACATTCCCATAGACACACTCCTAAACCTTGTGGACAAAGGGTGGGCCAACTCAATATTGAACTCAATGGACTAAGACTGGAAAGCCATTAAAGTTCATGTGCATGTAAAGTTCATGTGCGTGTGCAGATGTCCAAATACTTTTGGTAATGTAGTGTATTTGGATATGTTTGAAGTGTTTATTACCCCAACATTTCATATTCCTGATGTGTCTGTTGTACCATGTACTTGTGTTAGAAAGTACCCTGTTCTCTTTGCATTACTTCCTTCCAGTTTCCACCCCCAGCTCTCTAAGCACCTTATGCAGCTGAGAGCAGAGGTCAAGTGATCACTTATGCCGCGTACACACGACCGGACTTTACGGCATACTTAGTCCGGTGGTCCGGAGTCCGTCAGACAATTCGATTGTGTGTGGGCTCCAGCGGACTTTTTTCCCCCAAAAGTTCGACGGACCTAGAAATGAAACATGTTTCAAATCTTTCCAACAGACTCGAGTCCGGTCGAAAAATCAGCTCATCTGTATGCTAGTCCGACGGACAAAAACCGACGCAAGGGCAGCTATTGGCTACTGGCTATAAACTTCCTTGTTTTAGTCCGGTCGTAGTCATCACGTACAAATCCCTCGGACTTTGGTTGATCGTGTGTAGGCAAGTCCGTTCATTCGGAAAGTCCGTCGTAAAGTCCGTCGAAAAGTCCGTCGAAAAGTCCACCGGACAAAGTCTGCCGTAAAGTCTGCTCGTGTGTACGCGGCATTATAGGGCCAGTTCACATCACATACAGTCCAGTGTGTTTTTTTTCTCCACCAAAAGCACATGGAAAGTAGGTTATATGGTTTTCAATGGCATAGTTCACACCAGTGCTTGCAGTTTCAGAAAAAAAAGTAGAACATACTGCATTTTTTCCTGCACTGGAATGTACTGGAATGCTGTAAAACGCATCAAAAATGCACTGGAAAGCACCGGAACGCACCTAAATGCACTGGAACACACATGTCCTTATTTAGGCCCCTTTCACATGGGCTGGTCTGATTGGAGCCTCCACTTACCCCTATGGAGCGGTGTTTATCAGCGGTGACATGTCCACTGACACACGGTGCAATCCGATCCAATCCTGTCCGTGAAATCCAGACGGATGGAGACCCTATTTTTCATCCGTCTGGTGGATCGGATTGGATGGGAACGGATGAAAACAGACAGACGGTCCGTTTTCATTTGATCTTCCCACAGAGGAGAGCGGGACCTGTCATCTGCCTGCTCAGCTAGTATCAGAGGAGCGATCCCCCGCTGAGCAAAGCGGAGTCCGCTGGGCGGATCGCCCGTGTGAAAGAGACCCTAAGGTTAAGAAAAAAGATGGGGAAAAATGCACTGGACTGCATCAGAAACGCACCAAAAACGCACTGTAACATGATCACGATGTAAACAGGAAGAGCCGTTTATCGGCTTTTTCTCACTCTCGTCTGACAGACACAAGTAGAAGAGAGACGATTGGCTGCTCCTCTGACAGGGGGGGGGGTCTGCGCTGATTGTTTATCAGCACAGCCCCTCCTCGGGTGCCCACCCAGGACCACCAGGGATGCCACCAGGACCACCAGGGATGGCCACCACTGATGACTAACAGGTATGGCATCCCTGGTGGCCATGGGTGCCAATGTGTGCCCACACATGATGCCAATCAGTGCCCACCAGGAATACCTGCCAGTGCCTCCTAATCAGTGATGCCAATCAGTGCCACTCATCAGTGTCCATCAGTGCCACCTATCAGTGCCGCCTATCAATGCCTATCAGTGCCACCCATAAGTACCTATCAGTACTGCCTATGAGTGCCCATCTGTGCAGCCTATGAGTGCTGCCTATCAGTGCCCATCAGTGCTGCCTATCAGTGCTCATCAGCCTATAAGTGTCCATCAGTGCCACCTCATCAGTGCCATCTCATCCGTGCTCACCAGTGCCACCTTATCAGTGCCCAGCAGTGCAACCTTATCAGTGCCCACCAGTGAAGGAGAAAACATACTTATTTATTTACATTTTATAACAGAAACAAAGAAAAACTTTTTTTTTTTTTCAAAAATTTCGGTCATTTTTTATTTGTTTAGCAAAAAAGAAAAGCCGCAGAGGTGATCAAATACCACCAAAAGAAAGCTCAATTTGGGGGAAGAAAATTATAAAAAATGTAGTTTGGGTACAGTGTAGCATGACTGCGCAATTGTCATTAAAACAGCGACAGCACTGAAAGCTGAAAATTGGCAGGAAGGGGGAAAAGTGCCCTGTATTGAAGTGATTAAATCCCCTAATAAAAACAAACAAAAAAAAAACAAAGCTACTCGGACTGTTTCCTGATTGTGGAAAATGCGGATGCACATTGCTGTGCAGGGTGGGGGATCCCATTCACCAGCGGCTCCTGTGGGGGTAGCGATACAAGTATAATAAATAGCTGTACTGATAAGTATTTTTATGTTTTTAGAAATGCTATTTCTTTTATGTCCTTTGATGTCTTTTTAATAAAACAAAGTTAGAAAATAGGCCATTGTCTGCCCATTAAATGCTTGACACAACCATTTCGTCCAGCACCAGTAGCTCTCCCAACATATACTCTCAAACCTTTTCTACTAATAATACACCCAGTCCAATTGCAATGAAAGAACTTGAATAATGCAGAAACAGTTCACAAATAATCCAGTGGGAAGGCAGCCCAACCGGGAACATTCACGGTTCCAACAGCATGTAGAAAACAGAGTGCAGCCAAGCAGTCAGCATCTGTAGAGTGGGGAAAAATGCAGCCTGCCCGTTTTGTGCCTAACAGGCAGGTGTCCAGAGAAGTTGTTAGCCCTACCTTTGCCCACCTTGTCAGGAACCTTTCCCTGCCACTAGTATTGTCCTTACTAGGCGGGGAACCTGTCCCTGCTGTACCAACTCGCAAATGCACACCAAACTGGGGAGCCAGGGCCTTGCTTAGGCATCGACTGAGCCACAGGTGTTGGGTCCCTCTTCTAGAGCTTTCCCACATCAATTGTTGATGAGTGAGGCAGACATTTCTCAGAGAACACATTCCCTTTCCAGCAGGCTTTCCCCATCACTTTTAAACACCACCTGGCTTGGCTTGGCCGAGGCAACACCGGGTTTATTTTTTTCCAGCGTTCACACTACATGGCATACTCCTATCTTTGCACACAATCGCAGTGCTCTGTAGAAAGTAATGTCTGTATTTGATACATGCTGAAAGTTATGCCTCGTACACACAATTGGATTATTGACCAACAAAACCGTGGAATTTTGTCCGAAGGGTGTTGGCTCAAACTTGTCTTGCATACACACGGTCACACAAATGTCGGCCAACAATTACGAACGTAGTGACGTACTAGACGTACTCCTTGGTTTTTCAGCTCTTTAGCGTCACCCTTTGGGCTCCTTCTGCAAATTTCATGTTAGTAGAAGTTTGGTGAGTGTTGATTCATGCTTTTCTTTTCGCGTTTTTCATTTAGCGCTTTTCAGTTAGCGCTTTTCATTTTGTACTTTTCAGTTCATTTCTGAATGGCCGTTCGTCAACCAGACATGTTGGGGAATCAGAGGAGATAACGTGTTATTCATAGGTGTGCGCAGCCTACTGCATTAGGGTGTGCACCCCAAATCTCAAACACACATGAACGCCACCTGCTGTCACAGAAAGGAGGCTCTGGTGTTGGGAGACAGTTGATTGGGAGCATATTACATTACGCCTTAATATGGGTGTAACATGTTCCTACTGTTGAACCTAGCCTTTAATATAACGGGGGCATTTACACTGGCCACTAACACCACCAGCCACCCACCTGGTGCTGTCCCTGGATAATGCTAATGTACATGGGGTGATTAGGGTGTGCCCAGGCACACCTGGCACACCCTGTGCGCATGCCTATGGTGTTATTTATTATTGGCCTTGGAGTTATTACTTTGACATTATTTTTTTGGTTGAAAAATGATTTGATTTGGTATATTTTCTATATTTGTGGATGCATAGGATGCACTTTTTGGTTAAGTTCTATTGGCAGATAGCATGTCTAATTTTTTATTTATTTTATTTTTAATGCACAATAAAACCATTGTGGAGAATAATACTTGGCTATGTGTTTTACTTCAAATGAAAAAAATACAAAAATAAAAATACAATGTAATATTGACAAAGGACACCAACATAGTTGTATCTTTGATCTTACAAACTACAGAATAATGGTGTTGCGGTAACTTGCACAAATAAAAAAACAAAAAAAACATAATATTATTCTTGATATCACTAGAAAAAAAAAAGCTTTTGAAAATTTGTTTGCAATAACTCCATCAGTATCACCAGCAAAGCAGCTTTATTATTATCCCATTAAAGAAGAAGAGAATTGTGCTCTGCATTTGGAGATTTCATAATTTGGCATGCCACGAATGTTAATTCTCCACTACGAATGCTAGTTTACAAGACCGACCGCTTCTGCTTCCAAGCATGCGTGTTTGTACTTTGGACTTTTGTCCGACGGACTTGTGTACACACGATCGGAAAATCCGACAACACACATTTGTTGGCGGAAAATTTGAAAACATGCTAGCCAACATGTGTTGGTGGAAATTCAGACAACAATTGTCCGATGGAGCATACACACGGTCGGATTTTCTGCCAACAGCCTGTCATCACACATTTCCCATCGGAAAGTTTGATCGTGTGTAGGGGGCTTTAGATGAATGGGCACCATTGCTTTCTATTGAGAATCCTGTTTGATTTGATAGCAACCTTAGAGAGCCCTGTACTGTAATCACGCCACTGTCCGGCCCTAGAACTGTCTATACTTGAGCCAATAAAAAGGTAAAATGACACACTCGTTTTCATTGCCTGGACCTTGGAACACCTGACATAGTTTTATTGTTTTATTCTGTCTCCATGATTCTTACAGAAAAATACAAGGAAACAACTGCATAATGTCTGACTAACTGGCTCCACAGCAAGAACTAACCCAAATGAAGACTCAAATATTATTGTTAGAGTGTCATAGCAGACACGATTTATACGCATGCAAATATTCACTATAGGTGCTTCTGGAATTCATATTTTATGATGCTCTCCGTGTACAATATATTTTATTGCACTACCTTAAGGCCTTTGAGAAGAAACAGCCGTGTGACTGAAGGAAAGACTAATCCATTATTCAGATCTTCGTTACTAAAAGCTTGTGTCTAAAAAGTATGCACTTTATGTGGTCACTGATGGTTTAAATGCTAGGTGCCTATAAATCTGTCTACATGGCTGAAAGGATGAAATGATTCCCCTTATGGAAAAGTTTACATTTTCATATTTTTATGGGGAATATAAAGGAAACTGAAGGAATTGTTTGTAAGTTGGGTGCTTTGAGAAGTGACAAGACTACTGCATTTGATGCCTGGACGTTAACAGACTTTATTGTGGATGTCTACCTTTGCCTGTGTTGGGATTTGCTACCCTCTACTGTCTGTATTTATAAATAAATAGATTATGCCTATTAAAGGAGAAGTACAGCCATAGCTCGTTTGGCTATACTTCTCCTGTGGCTCAAAGGATGAATTTCCCAGGAAGGGAATCCCCTGTTTTCACAGAGGCCCTGTGCTGAGTGGAAGCACTGCCAACTTTGTTATCAAATGAACTCTTCACTTAGCAAAGGTTCTGGTTCTCTTATTTACCTACAGGTTCAGAGGGTCATTTCTCAGATCTTCCTTCAAAAGAGGGCTACGCCTATATTGCTAATTGTGTTTAACCACTAAGCTACCGCCCATCGTAATATGACGGCGGGACGAGGCAGCTCTTGTTCTGGCGGACGTCATATGACATGATCGCCCTCCCGAGCCATTAAGGGGAGCGTGCGCGTGCCCACTGCGTTGCTCAGGACCCGGTGCGCGTGCCAGGTGGCCGCGATGTCCGCCAGGCACCCGCGATTGCTGGGTAACAGAGCAGGACCATGGATCTGTGTATGTAAACACACAGATCCACGTCCTGTCAGAGGAGAGGAGACCGATGGTGTGTCCCTTGTACATAGGGACACCGATCGGTCTCCTCCCCTAGTGAGTCCCCTCCCCCCACAGTTAGAATTACCTCCCTAGGACACACATTAACCCCTTGATCGCCCCCTTTCCTGCCAGTCACATTTACACAGTAATCAATGCATTTTTATAGCACGGATCACTGTACAAATGTGAATGGTCCCAAAAATGTGTCAAAAGTGTCTGATATGTCCGCTGTATTATCGCAGTCACAATAAAAATCGCAGATCGCCGCCATTACTAGTAAAAAATAAATAAATAAATAAAAATGCTATAAATCTATCCCCTATTTTGTAGACGCAACTTTTGTGCAAACCAATCAATATACGCTTATTGCGATTTTTTTTTACCAAAAATATGTAGAAGAATACATATCGGCCTAAACTGAGGAAAAAATTTGTTTAAAAAAAAAAGAAAAATTAGATATTTATTATAGCAAAAAGTAAAAAATATTGTGTTTTTTCAAAATTGTCCCTCTTCTTTTGTTTATAGCGCAATAAATAAAAACCACAGAGGTGATCAAATACCACCAAAAGAAAGCTCTATTTGTGGGGAAAAAATGATAAAAATTTTATTAGGGTGCAGTGTAACATGACCGCGCAATTGTCATTCAAAGTGCGACAGCGCTGAAAACTAAAAAATGGCTTGGGCAGGAAGGGGGTGAAAGTGCCCAGTATTGAGGTGGTTAAAATGAGAGCCAAATATGAGAATAAAGAATCATATTTTCATAGTTACAGTGGTTCCATATATGAGAATGACATCTATCAACCTTAGGTTCTCACAACACAGAATCTCAGAAGATGTCAAACGCATGCCCATATGAGGTAAAATACATTTAAATGCACCTGTCAATGACCCCTGAATGATCTCAGAAGTGACCCAAATTGATCACTAAAGAAGGTTAAATGCAGCCGAATTTCCCATCAACAAAAGCCCTTAAGGAGATTTTACAACTGGATTGTAATATATGTAGCCAACATCAGATGCACAGGACTTTTCCAGAAAGAAAAGTATTTCTTAAACTTTTATTCAGAAATGATGTATGTGTAGCGCTCTCTCCTGTGGAGGCAACTGGAAATAGACAGGTTCTCCCACAACAGTACAGAGGCTGCCTGACCCAGACACAGTTTAAAGCACACTGACTTACACAGGCTCAGTCTAGAGCAGTGGTTCTCAACTCCTGTCCTAAGGACCACTAAGAGGCCAGATTTTAAGTATTACCTTGGGGATATGCAGACTAAAATTCTGCAATCACTGAGCAGCAAGTTACATCACCTGTGATGTATTTCAGTTATCTTGCAAACCTGGCCTGTTAGTGGGTCCTGAGGACAGGAGTTGAGAACCACTGGTCTAGGGGATGTCTGTGGATTTATTGTAAAATTCAAACTCTTCCCAGGAATTGGCTGAGGTCCAATAAATTTTCATAACCTCCCTACTTCCAGAAGCAGGCAGGAGTAATAAATCACCAAACTTAGGGAAACCCGCCCAGACCAAAAAACAGAACACTACTCCACTGAGTACAGCAGAGCCAAACTAAATGTAGCCTAACTGAGGCAGGGTGTAGTGTTCACTCCCACAGGAGCCCTAGGGTCTTTTCCTGTAGTTGCACCCACAACCAGGCTCACAGTCAAAGTCACTTCTTTGGCTTAATGAATAGTTTAAGGGTATGCTTTTGTGATGCGTTATTGCAGAATTTGAAGTTGGATAAGAGTAGGGTAACTGTGCGATACTTCAGTAATTCTAGTAGCAACTGGAGGGCACTTTCCTCCACATCATGCCTGGCGGGTCCCCTTAGTCTTTCTGTAAAGTGGCTCATCTGTGCGATGTGTAGAACAGTGCCGCAGCAATAATGAAATTTCTAAAAGAAGAAATGTCATTTAAACCTGCTTGCAGCTGTAATGTATTGCTGGCTACCGGCAATATAGATGAAAAATCAATGAAAAAAATGGTGTGGGGGTCCCCCCCAGTCCATAACAGGCCCTTCAGGTCTGGTATGGATTTTTAGGGGCACTCCATGCCAAAATCCATACCAGACCCTTATCCGAGCATGCAGCCTGGAGTTTAGGATGGGGGGGACAAGTGAGCACCCTCTCTCTTGAACCATACCAGGCCACATGCCCTCAACATAGCGGGGTGGGTGGTTTGGGGCAGCCACCCCAAAGCACCTTGTCCCCATGTTGATGAGGACAAGAGCCTCTTCCTGACAACCCAGGGCTGTGGTTGTTGGGGTCTACGGACGGGGGGCTTATCAGAATCTGGAAGCCCCCTTTAACCAGATCCCGCCCCCCCAAGTGAATAGGTATCAAGTACATTGTACCCCTATCCATTCACCAAAAAAAGTGTCAAAAAGTAAAAATGTACATCCATCTTGAATCACGACACCCGACAGACCTGAAAAATAGAAAAAACGAAAAAAAAACTCCACCTCCATGGGAGGTCTCCCAGCGACTACTGTCTTTTCCTTTTACAGCTCTTAGGCGGGGCCACCTGCTGACGTAACCGGATGACCCCACCCCCTCCGATGTCACATGACGTCACATGACATCAGAGGGGCCGGATCACTCGGTTACGTCACAGGGTGGTTGCCACCTTTTCTTCAAGCCAAACCCGAACACTTTAGCAGGACATGGCATGGCACCCAAACCACGCCATGATTTTGCTGCGCTTTTCACCTGACAAATCGTGGCAAAATCACGCAAACAGAATCGTGGGATGCCTGTCACCCAAAAGAAGTTTCGCTCTGCGATTGGGGTGCCATTGAAAGTAAAGGGATGGTGAGCACATCCTGCGATTTTCTCCAATTCGGGAATCATGGGCAGAATCGCAGCAATTCTGTCTGCAATCCGGAATGCATAGGGTCGAATAGAGCCTGTGAGTCTTATGCACAAAAAGCAGGGGACAGGAGTGTATAATGCATATTAGGAGTCATGAGTACAAAACAAAAAGAGCGCAGGAGTCAGGGGTGTGTAACACACAGTATAGGGCTAAGAAGTTTCCCCCGCGAGCAATACTCTCCCCCCATGTTAGCCTTTCATCAAAATCCCCACTTCCTCTCCTGCAAAAAAACATCCAGCACTAGTCTTTATTCTCACCCCCCACCAGCAAAAATCAATTCTTCCCCTTACCAGAACAACCCCCCCCAAAAAATCTTCTTCCCACTTCCACAGCACAAGTACTGCTAATCCTGAAAATCCCCAGTCCCAACATAATCCCCCTTCTTCCCCATCCCAGCACTTGTCCCCACTCCCTTCTATTACAAATGATCTTCTCCTACCAGCACAAATCCTCCTCCCGCCCAATACCCCCATGGCCGCCGACAGGGGGTACCCCAAGGCCTCCTGTAGGGGCCCCAGCACACAGGGGGATCCGGACAGCAGGAGGTTTGTAGAGGCGGGCGGGGGGATTACAGAGGAGACAAAAGAGAAGGGAGCCATCTTACTAACTCCTCCCCTTTACAAATGTTTCTATGGCAGCGACTCAAACACAGAGATGCTCCCCGAAGGAGTCTTCATAACCTGGGATCCACCCATGATCTCGTAACAATAAAAAAATACAGGAAGAGAAGCAGAGACCTGGAGGAGGGGTCTCTCCAGTGGACACAGAGAGGGTCTCTGTTAGAGAATCTGTTAGAAAGAGCCCACAGACATACTGCAGACACCCTACAGGAGATGGTCAGAGACTGCAGACATGATACAAGATATAGTCAGAGACTGCAAACATGATACAAGAGATGGTCAGAGACTGCAAACATGATACAAGAGATGGTCAGAGACTGCAGACATGATACAAGATATAGTCAGAGACTGCAAACATGATACAAAAGATGGTCAGAGACTGCAAACATGATAAAAGAGATGGTCAGAGGCTGCAGACATGATACAGGAGATGGTCAGAGGCTGCAAACATGATACAAGAGATGATCATTGCCCACCAAATGCAGCCTTATCAATAAGTAAAAGGGGAAAAGACCGCAAGGTGATTTCCGGCTTCGTTCTCATTACGAGGTCTGGTTACGTTAGTTTGTTATATATGTACGCACGTCAGTGCGTCGCCCGTGCCCCAGACGACGTCAGAGTGTGACGAAACATACGTCGGGCATGCTGACGTGCTTACATGCCGTATTTACCGTCTGCAGGACGGGTGTTCGTGTTTAGCCGGCCGGCTCTATATGCGTTTGTGCATTCAACACATTGTAAGTGTATTTTTAAATTTCTTTTAATAAAAATCCAACCAGGATTACGCTATGTTGCTCTTCCTTTTCTTTTGGGGCATTGTCTGTGAGAACAACTCCTGGTTAGGAGTATAGTATCCCTAACATCCAGGCTCTGTCTATACGTGGAGGATAGTGGGCTACTTACGGTCTAAGGAGCGACTTAGTGGTGTCTCCATCCCAAGAAAGGCCCCGACCGGGTTAAGGTCGCAAGCTTCCCTAAGCTTGCCGGTTGGTAAGCGCGCATTTTATTCATATCACAGTGGTGCGGTGAAGGATTTACCCAGTCTTACTTCCAATCCTGCCTTAGACGGGGACCCCTGCCTTTGGTTCCTTATCTACCTCACCTCTTGGATGGTTGATCATAGATAGAACTGTTATTGATTTATATGATTTGACCATGAACTTTAATATTTATTACCTAATTTAAGTGTTTATTCAATCACTTATATTTATATTCACCTAATTCACAGCGCTGCTTCCTTTGTTTATTGATTGTCTTTAGTGTGTGTATCTCACCTTTTAGCGGCTGCTTTTGCTCTTCATTCAATTGTTTGTCACTTTATTACTTGATTGTGTTAATTTTTTTTGCATTTATACAGCGCGGTGGTCTTTTCCCCTTTTACTTATTGCATTTGATACTTCACACCGCTGCTTTATCTTGATCACGGTTTATTAATTAAATAGAATGGATATTTTTGACTACAGGGTCTCCAAGAAGGTTAACACCAGCGGGGTTTTTGAACCCTACAAAAATGAAGAAGGGGACCTGAGTGGCCTCTTCATTAGATTAAAAAATCTTACTATTTCAGAAATTCATACCAAATGGGATGTTGCCTACCTGGAGACCTATGTCAAATCCAATATGGTACCTCGGAGCCTCAGGTGGGAGGTTAGTCCCCAGAAAGGTGATATTCAATTAGAAGAATGGTATAAATATTTCAATGAGGCTGGGGTTGGGCTCCTCAGATTCCTTATTGATAGAAAGTTACATAAACTATCTAGGCTGGACGAAGAGATAAAAACTCTTCAGGAAAAATGTATTCCCCTTCAGGATACAACTGAATATAAAGATAAATCACAAACATTGATGAATCTATTAGAAAAGGAAGATAGGGAACAAACCTACAAGAAAAAGAAAAAATACAACAGAGATTTGGCAGACTACCAGGGTGGGGTTGTGTTTGAGTGGCAAAAGAAATTACTGACAGCTAATGCTGACAATGCCACCTCAGACAACACTTCCATGGAAGTTTCAACTTCTGCCAACTCTAATGTGAATAGAATACCTGTCCCTAATAATGTGCAGAGGACTAAGGATACCAGTTCACATGGTTTTCGCCAATCCCCCCAGAGACAATACAATTCAAATAAGGGGGACCACTACCACCCCCTTATTACCAGTCAGGACCTCCTAAGCGTTTTTCCAAACCTAACACAAGTAAGAGAGGTGGTCGGAATCACAATGCCCCTCAACACAATTCTAATTTCTATTGGAATCCGTCCAATACACAGTGGGGGCCAAACTCCAATCAAGGATGGGGTCCCTACCCTTCGGATACCCCACAACAAGGTGTGGGGTACAACTCCGGACGGGGTCCTCCACCTCGTATGGGGAATTACCTCGTTGGGAGATCTACAGGGGGTCCTCCCCCTCACAATAATATGATGTATCCGACTTATCATGGCGATAGATATTCCCATGTGACAGGAGTTCCAAATAATAATTCATTGGATGGTTCCACTACTGATGAATATTTTGGGTATGGGGGTATTACCCAGAATCGGTTCTTCCCTTTACGTGATCTTGCTGGTCCACCAGAGGGAGATGTGGACCCTGTTGGCTCCCGTTATCCCGCTGATGGAGGAACCCCTGGTCCACCGTCAGCATATGGGAATGACAGGATGGGATCGTCCTACTACCCAGGCCCTCTTGGCCCTAACCCCCAGGGTTTTCACAGGTCAGACCAAAGTACCAAACGACTGGCAGAGCAAGGAGAGGTACCCGAGGAGGCAAACGCATTCGAGCAAAAAAGAAAAAAGCTCTAGCTGGAACAGGGATTTTTAATCTAAGTACCGTGGTTCTTAGTCAAGAAGAAAAACTGATACTAGATAAAGGCCTAAAGTTCGCACCACCTAGGAAACTAAACAAGTTTGAAACCTATATGGATATCCATAAATTTCTTCGCAAAATCAATATTAAGAGATATATGCTGTCTAACCCTGTTCAAGAGAGGAATGTGTTTTCCAATGATTACCAGCATTCGGGATTGGCAAATGCCTCCCTATTCAATCCCCCAGGGGCCTTGGCACCCTCTATCAAAGTTTTTAAGGAAGTGGTGTTAAAGGATCTAGATAAGATGCCCATCAAAAGGGCAAAACTTGATCGTGAACTCCATACTGGCCTTGATTCCCTTTGTAACAATAAGAAGCTAGTTATTAGACCCGCGGACAAAGGGGAGGCATTGTGGTTCTCAATAGAGAAGATTACTTCCAGGAGATGTATAGGATTCTCGGGGATAGAGAGACCTATACTCCCCTTGAATCAGATCCCAAAATTCCCTATCTTAGGGAACTCAAAAAGTTGGTTGAATGTGGGCACGGTCAAGGAATTCTCAATAAAAAAGAAAAGGCTTATCTAATACCTAAAGCCCCCCGCACTCCCGTTATATACTATCTGCCGAAAGTACATAAACATCCCACCTGCCCCCCGGGGCGTCCCATTGTGAGTGGGATTGATTCCCTTACGTCCCGGGTGGGCAGGTATATAGATTTTTTTCTACAACCCCTGGTGGGGAAAATGCCTTCCCTTATTAGGGATTCTAAACATACTATTAACATATTAACCAACTTTACCCCTACCCCCACCATGTGGATGGTTACGGCGGACGTAACGTCCTTATATACGATCATTCCCCATGAGTTGGGCCTTTATGCGGTTGAATATTACCTAAGAAGGGACTCAGATTTATATGATGAACAAATCAACTTCATCATGGCACTCTTAAGATATGCCGCGTCCCACAATTAATTTTGGTTTGACCAACGCTTCTACCAACAGGATCGTGGAGTCGCGATGGGGGCTAAGTATGCCCCGAGTCTTGCGAACCTGTTTATGGCCCTGTGGGAGGAGGATGTCGTCCATGTTTGCCAGAGGCCCCAGCTCAAGCTGTGGGCTAGGTACATCGACGACATCCTCCTCCTTTGGGATGGGAACCGCAGTGATCTAGACCTTTTTATGGAAGAACTTAATCAAAATAATAGGGGCATTGTGCTCAATTTTGAGGCCAGCCAGTCTAATGTTCAATTTCTGGACCTTAATATTGCCATACAGGGTGACCGGTTCATGACCTCTACGTTTTTTTTAAAAACGGACCGTAACTCCTATATTCCTCTGAGTAGCTGCCACCATAGGTCATGGCTCCGGTCTGTACCTAAGAGTCAATTTATGCGACTCAAACGCAATTGTTCTGATGACTCTCAGTTTCTACAACAGGCCGGAATCTTGATAAATCGTTTTGTGGAAAAAGGGTATACTAGGGAATCTCTAATCCAAACCTTGGATGGTGTAAAGGATATTGATAGGAAACAACTATTAAGTGAGAGGGTGCTTCCCAGAGAGAATTCTGTTACTCTTCCTTTTATCACAACCTATTCTATACAACACGGCAAAATTAAAAGCCTACTTAAAAAACATTGGCATCTATTGGGCAATGATCCCATTTTGAGAGGGTTTATCCCAGATAAGCCACAAGTGATCTTTAAGGGAGCATCGTCCCTTAGGAACAGATTGGCCCCGAATGCTCTCGATCCCCCTGTTAGGGGTATCCAAGGTCTTTTTGATAATCTGAAGGGCTACTATAAATGTGGTAGATGTCGGGTATGTAGGTTAAATTCTGCGCCATCTAGACGAACCCTTAAATTTACCTCCTTTAGCACCCATGAGGAGCATGACATAAAACCTTTTATCACTTGTGCAACGGAAGGGGTCGTCTACCTGCTACAGTGCCCTTGTGGGTTACAGTATGTGGGCAGGACTAGACGACCGCTTTCCGTTCGCTTGAATGAACATATTACTAACATCCTAAATGGTTTTCCTAAACACTCTGTTTCAAAACATTATCTGACCTCTCACAACAAGGATCCCTCTAAAACCCTCTTTCTGGGGATCGATAGGTATCGGCCCCACTGGAGGGGGAGCTCTCTGATTAGGAGCATCTCAAAACTTGAGATGCTCTGGATACATAAAATTAAATGTTATGTTCCACATGGGCTCAACGTGGATACCGACACCAATGCCTTTATTGACAACTCATAATAAATTCCTCCATTTCCAGCCTACTGAATTTATTGATTGATTATTTATCTAGAGTCCCGTGACATCTTAAAGAACCAATGGTTATTCATTTAACTATTGGCTTATATTATATATTATTTATTTATGATTTATCAGTTGGCTATATACCCCAATGGTGTTAATTTGGGTTTCCATTGATGGGGTATGTGCCTCATCATTATGCCTTAGATCATAATTCCATGCTCCCCTTTATGGAAATTGAAAGATTTTTGGGATCAACCTTACCATATTAGCTCACTTTATATGTGTTTATTTAGCATTTTATGTTTCAATGTGTATGATATGACCTATGTTGTAATATGAATTGGTACAGTTACACATGGTGGATGAAATCACCTTCCTCTCCCCTAGCAGTATCACCTAGGATATTATCCCTTGGGGCATGCTTCTAGTTTGTCAAAAATAATTTTTAATTAATTTTATATTATTTTTATGTGATCCTATTGGTCAATTTGTATTCAAAGGGGTACCCCCTATTATTGTCTAGTCGGGCCCCTTTAAATGGCCAGTTAATTTTACTCTGGTCCATTTTACAATTAACCTTTTTTAAACTTGGTATTCCTTTTCTCACACTTTAATATGTGTGAGATTACTGTTTTTCCTGTTTTTCCTCCCCTTTTTTTTTCCTTTTTTCCTTTTGTATTGGGATTTACAACGTCTGCTGAAATGGTATACGAAATAACACAGTATCCCTCAGTTAAGATGGCGCTTTCATACCATCCGCCCTTGCTCAGTGGAGCGCAAGGTGATTTCCGGCTTCGTTCTCATTACGAGGTCTGGTTACGTTAGTTTGTTATATATGTGCGACACGTCAGTGCGTCGCCCGTGCCCCAGACGACGTCAGAGTGTGACGAAACGTACGTCGGGCATGCTGACGTGCCGTATTTACCGTCTGTAGGACGGGTGTTCGTGTTTAGCCGGCCGGCTCTATATGCGTTTGTGCATTCAACACATTGTAAGTGTATTTTTAAATTTCTTTTAATAAAAATCCAACCAGGATTACGCTATGTTGTTCTTCCTTTTCTTTTGGGGTATTGTCCGTGAGAACAACTCCTGGTTAGGAGTATAGTATCCCTAACATCCAGGCTCTGTCTATACGTGGAGAATAGTGGGCTACTTACGGTCTAAGGAGCGACTTAGTGGTGTCTCCATCCCAAGAAAGGCCCCGACCGGGTTAAGGTCGCAAGCTTCCCTAAGCTTACCGGTTGGTAAGCGCGCATTTTATTCATATCACAGTGGTGCGGTGAAGGATTTACCCAGTCTTACTTCCAATCCTGCCTTAGACGGGGACCCCTGCCTTTGGTTCCTTATCTACCTCACCTCTTGGATGGTTGATCATAGATAGAACTGTTATTGACTTATATGATTTGACCATGAACTTTAATATTTATTACCTAATTTAAGTGTTTATTCAATCACTTATATTTATATTCACCTAATTCACAGCGCTGCTTCCTTTGTTTATTGACAGCCTTATCAATGCCCACTAAATGCAACCTACCAGTGCCCACCAAATGCAGCCTACCAGTGCCCACCACTTGCAGCCTACCAGTGCATACCAAATGCAGCCTACCAGTGCCCAGGAAATGCAGCTTATCAGTGCCCATCAAATGCAGCCTACCAGTGCCCACCAAATGTTTTGACACCCTACAGGAGATGGTCAGAGACTGCAGACATGATACAAGATATAGTCAGAGACTGTAAACATGATACAAGAGATGGTCAGAAACTGCAAACATGATACAAGTGATGGTCAGAGACTGTAGACACGATACAGGAGATGGTCAGAGCCTGCAAACATGATACAAGAGATGATCAGAGACTGCAGACATGATACAAGAGATGGTCAGAAACTGCAGACATGATACAAGAGATGGTCAGAGACTGCAGACATGATACAAGAGATGATCAGAGACTGCAGACATACTACAGGAGATAGTCACAAACTGCAGACATACTACAGGAGATTAGACATGTGCATTTGTTTTCGTCCGAATGGATTTTCGTCCGAATTTCGGGTATTTCTGTTTTCGTTTTAACAAACGGTAACGAACGTGCAGAATCAAAAAAACGAAAGACCCAACATAAGCAAATGCTTTATTTTAATTTTCTTTGCGACAACAGTTCGATATAGATAGGAGATTCGACATTATGCTGACAATAGCGATCTTTGTCCATCGAACCTGTGGTCGAATGTGCCTAACCTTAGCTCTATTAGTCCAAGATTATTCTACATAGAGAGAAAATATTCGACAAAGAGAAAAAAGATTCGACATTATAGAGACAATAGCAAAAAAGGTCAAATGTGCCTAATAGGGATGAGCTTCGTGTTCGAGTCGAACCCATGTTCGACTCGAACATCGGCTGTTCGCCCGTTCGCCGAATTGCGAACGATATGGGCCGTTCGCGCCAAATTCGTGTGGCGCGTCACGGCCCATAATTCACTGCGGCATCGCAGTGCATTGCTGGTTGATGATTGGCCAAGCATGCACTATGACCCGCATGCTTGGCCAATCACAGCGCCGTCAGTAGAGAGAGCTGTAATTGGCCAAAGCCAGGGTGGCTTTGGCCAATTATGGCTCAGGGGATTTAGTACACGCCCCACACTATATAAGGCCGCCTGCACGGCGGCCCTGTGTAGTGTGTGTTCCGGTGTGCTAAGAGATAGAGAGAGAGAGAGACAGTGTCATTTGATTTGAGTTAGATGGATTAGGCAGAACAGTCAGTCAGTTAGCTGCACTTACAGTGTATTGTGTATATATATGCATCCCAGGTGTTGCATATATATATATATACACTGTATTCAGTTTAGCTAGATCCGTTCCTGTTATCTTCTATCTAGACTATTTACATTTAGTGCAGTGCGTCCTGCTCACAGTGTTCAGCTAGATCCGTTCCTGTTATTTACATTTAGTGCAGTGTGTCCTGCTCACAGTGTTCAGCTAGATCCATTCCTGCTATTTACATTTAGTGCAGTGCGTCCTGCTCACAGTGTTCAGCTAGATCCGTTCCTGCTATTTACATTTAGTGCAGTGCGTCCTGCTCACAGTGTTCAGCTAGATCCGTTCCTGCTATTTACATTTAGTGCAGTGCGTCCTGCTCACAGTGTTCAGCTAGATCCGTTCCTGCTATTTACATTTAGTGCAGTGCGTCCTGCTCACAGTGTTCAGCTAGATCTGTTCCTGCTATTTACATTTAGTGCAGTGCGTCCTGCTCACAGTGTTCAGCTAGATCCGTTCCTGCTATTTACATTTAGTGCAGTGCGTCCTGCTCACAGTGTTCAGCTAGATCCGTTCCTGCAATTTACATTTAGTGCAGTGCGTCCTGCTCACAGTGTTCAGCTAGATCCGTTCCTGCTATTTACATTTAGTGCAGTGCGTCCTGCTCACAGTGTTCAGCTAGATCCGTTCCTGTTATTTACATTTAGTGCAGTGCGTCCTGCTCACAGTGTTCAGCTAGATCCGTTCCTGCTATTTACATTTAGTGCAGTGCGTCCTGCTCACAGTGTTCAGCTAGATCCGTTCCTGCTATTTACATTTAGTGCAGTGCGTCCTGCTCGCAGTGTTCAGCTAGATCCGTTCCTGCTATTTACATTTAGTGCAGTGCGTCCTGCTCACAGTGTTCAGCTAGATCCGTTCCTGCAATTTACATTTAGTGCAGTGCGTCCTGCTCACAGTGTTCAGCTAGATCCGTTCCTGCTATTTACATTTAGTGCAGTGCGTCCTGCTCACAGTGTTCAGCTAGATCCGTTCCTGCAATTTACATTTAGTGCAGTGCGTCCTGC
This sequence comes from Lithobates clamitans, assembly GCA_037952925.1. Classification (NCBI taxonomy): domain Eukaryota; kingdom Metazoa; phylum Chordata; class Amphibia; order Anura; family Ranidae; genus Lithobates; species Lithobates clamitans. The sequence goes on along the minus strand of JBBGZY010000603.1, from coordinate 1,069,921 downwards.
TCACAGTGTTCAGCTAGATCCGTTCCTGCTATTTACATTTAGTGCAGTGCGTCCTGCTCACAGTGTTCAGCTAGATCCGTTCCTGCTATTTACATTTAGTGCAGTGCGTCCTGCTCACAGTGTTCAGCTAGATCCGTTCCTGTTATCTTCTAGACTATTTACATTTAGTGCAGTGCGTCCTGCTCACAGTGTTCAGCTAGATCCGTTCCTGCTATTTACATTTAGTGCAGTGCGTCCTGCTCACAGTGTTCAGCTAGATCCGTTCCTGCTATTTACATTTAGTGCAGTGCGTCCTGCTCACAGTGTTCAGCTAGATCCGTTCCTGCTATTTACATTTAGTGCAGTGCGTCCTGCTCACAGTGTTCAGCTAGATCCGTTCCTGCTATTTACATTTAGTGCAGTGCGTCCTGCTCACAGTGTTCAGCTAGATCCGTTCCTGTTATCTTCTAGACTATTTACATTTAGTGCAGTGCGTCCTGCTCACAGTGTTCAGCTATATCCGTTCCTGTTATTTACATTTAGTGCAGTGCGTCCTGCTCACAGTGTTCAGCTAGATCCGTTCCTGCTATTTACATTTAGTGCAGTGCGTCCTGCTCACAGTGTTCAGCTAGATCCGTTCCTGCCATTTACATTTAGTGCAGTGCGTCCTGCTCACAGTATTACAAACAGATTCTACTTAACAACAAACCTACAGTCCCTGTCTTGTTTGCACCGCCTGTATACTGCTGTTCAGAGTATATAGGGCCTGGTGGCCCCACACCTTTCCTTATTTTAATTTGGGTGCGGGGTTCCCCTTAATATCCATACAAGACCCAAAGGGCCTGGTAATGGACTGGGGGGTACCCATGCCATTTGTCTCACTGATTTTCATCCATATTGCCATGACCCGACATGACATTAAACCCGCAAGCAGTTTTAAATGAGATTTTTTCCTTTAAAAATGACATTTGGTGCAGGGACTGTTCTAAACATGGGAAACACGCGTCACTTTACAGGCATCCTATAGACACCCCCCAGGTACGATATTTAAAGGAATATTTCACTTTTTTTTTTTTACTTTAAGCATCATTAAAATCACTGCTCCCGAAAAAACGGCCGTTTTTAAAAGTTTTTTTTGCATTGATACATGTCCCCTGGGGTAGGACCCGGGTCCCCAAACCCTTTTTAGGACAATACCATGCAAATTAGCCTTTAAAATGAGCACTTTTGATTTCGAACGTTCGAGTCCCATAGACGTCAATGGGGTCCTAACGTTCGTGCGAACTTTCGGTCCGTTCGCGGGTTCTGGTGCGAACCAAACCGGGGGGTGTTCGGCTCATCCCTAGTGCCTAACCTAACTCTATTAGTCCAAGATTATTCGACATAGAGAGAAAAGATTCGACATGAAGATTCAACGAAGCAGTCACTGCAAGCGGACATTTATGGTCAAATGCTCTGCCCATAGGCTATAGAAGAATTCTAATGTTGGTTGACTAGTAATAATAATTAATAAATATAATTATTACTAGTGTCATACAACATTAGAATTCTACTATAGCTTGTAGGCGGGACATTCGACTGGAAATGTACGATTGCTGCGTCGTACAGTTTAGCTGCTCCGTCGAATCTTCTTAGAACATTCGACAGACACCATAAGCCTTCAATGACAGATTTGACCTTAATTATTTTGGATCTTCGGACAAATGCATTCTTTAACGAAACGAAATAAATAAAAACAAATTCTGGGAGTAACTAAATAAATTTATTTTTTGGACGAAAACTACATTCCGAAACAAAATATTTCAGTGTGCACATGTCTACAGGAGATGGTCAGGAACTGCCGTCATGATACAGGAAATGGTCAGAGGCTGTGGACATGAAACAAGAGATGGTCAGAAACTGCGGAAATGATACAAGAGATCAATGCCGCCTCACCAGTGCCCACCAATTACAGCCTACCAGTGCCCACCTATTGCAGCCTAATCAGTGCCCACCAGATGCAGCTTATCAGGGCCCACCAAATGTAGCCTATCAGTGCCCATTAAATATAGCCTACCAGTGCCCACAAAATGCAGCCTACCAGTGCCCACAGAATGCAGCCTACCAGTGCCCACCAAATACAGCCTTATCAATGCCCACAAAATGCAACCTACCAGTGCCCACCAAATGCAGCCTACCAGTGCCCACCAATTGCAGCCTACCAGTGCATACCAAATGCAGCCTACCAGTGCCCAGGAAATGCAGCTTATCAGTGCCCATCAAATGCAGCCTACCAGTGCCCACCAAATGCAGCCCTAGCAGTGCCTACCAAATGCAGCCCTACCAGTGCCCACCAAATGCAGCTTATCAGTGCCCACCAAATGCAGCCTCATCAAAGCCCACCAAATGCAGCCTACCAGTGCCCACCAAATGCAGCCTACCAGTGCCCACCAAATTCAGCCTACCAGTGCCCCTGGATCACACAGAGCAGCAATCTCCTGCTGTCATGGAGACTGTATTTGAATCGGCTGGGTGGCCACTGTAACAAAGTCCCGCCTCCTAGACCGGCTCACGGCTCCTATGGTACAAGTCACACTGATTCAATTTTGCGGCATTGGATCAATGTTCTGTCTATCCCAGGAGCCGGTCTAGGAGTGAGGAATTTGTTACAGCACCGCTGGGCATTTCAGACCAAAGCTTGTGCGCAGTGTGTGACATACACAAGGAGAGACAGAGGGAGGGGAGCACTCTTGCACTCAGAGCTGGCGAAAGGATTTTTGACTACATAGGCGAAGATACATTTTGCCGCCCCCCCCAACTCATTTGTACCGTCCTCTTGCTACTCCCTGTCTAAAACTGAGCTGGTACCTCCTTCACAGTGTGCCTGTAATGTGAAGGGGCGCAACGTGAAGGACGTCACATACCAATGAAAATAGGGCTGTGCTGAACTTCCACTAAATGGCAGTGTGCGATAAGGGGGTGGGGTTATGCAATACTCACTTCCCCTCACTGGCCACAGACAGCTGAGACCAACTAAAACTTCCAATGGCTGGGTTCCCCCCATAAGCAAACTCCCAGATCACATCCCCAAATACTCCCACATTGATCACACCTCCCATATAGTATATGGTATACCCTCATATACCCCCCCACCCCGATCACACCCCCCCAGATACCCCTACCTTGATTGCAACCCCAGATACCCCCCAATCTGATCACACACACTCAGATACTCCTACACTGATTACACCCCCAGATACCCCACCCTGATTACACCTCCCCAGATGCCATTACCCTGATTATACCCCTAAATACAGCTCTACACACTACAGATCACTCTATCTCTACTTGAGAGAGAGGGAGGCTGAGAGAGAGAATGGGGGCTGAGAGAGAGGGATGGGCTGAGAGGGGGGCTGAGAGATAGGATGGTGGACAGAGAGGGGGGCTGAGAGAGAGAGAGAGCTGAGAGAGAGAGAGGGTGGTGGACAGGGGGGCTGACAGAGAGAGAGCTGAGAGAGAGAGGGTGGTGGACAGAGAGGGGGGCTGACAGAGAGAGAGAGTTGAGAGAGAGAGAGCTGACTGTAGATAGGGACAGCCCTGCCCCTATCCACAGTCCCTCCTCTGCCCCCCCATCCCAATCTGTATCTGAAGGTATATCTGTGTCAGTGTATGATGCTTAGTACCTTCTTGATCCGGGAGGTGCTCTGCTGCTTCTTCCAGCAGCTCCCTGGCAGTTTGCGCCTCTCGCTCGTCCCTGTCCTCCTGGCCTCACTGCTGACACTGGAGCAGAGAGGAGGTTGGAGGAGATGGAGTCCAGGCTTTGGGACTCTGGGGATGCTTCTGAGCGCCACTCCTGGGGTCAAGGAGGCTTTGAAGCTCTTCTCTCTCCTCTCCCAGCTGCCCTCGGTGTTCACCTTACATGTGGATGCAGCCTCCTTCTGCGGTGCCACCCACTCACCATGTGGAGATCCCTGCACCCAGAGGACGCTGCCACGTAACGCTCCCGCCGCCACCCACCTGACATTGCAACAGGGCTGGTGCAAGCATTTTTGACACCCTAAGCACTATGGCACATGGAAGGCAGGAAGGATCACTATGGTACAAGGAAGAACCACTATGGCACATGGGATGCAGGAGAATTGTGGTACACGGAAGGCTGGAAGACTATGGCACATGGGAGGCTGGAAAACTATGGCACATGGGAGGCTGGAAAACTATGGCACATGGGAAGCTGGAAGACTATGGCACTGGCAATTCACTTTTGCTCACTACGAGTTGTCACCCTTCTCATACTATACATGCATTACCAGTGGGGGAGTTTGTGCGAGCCAAAAGGAATTGCTCTGATCATGAAGATTTTGTGAAAGAATGCACTGTGGTTTCAGAAAGATTAATGAGGTGAGGATACAAGAAACATTTGATTATGGCAGGATCAAGGCGGAGAATAGGGACAGAGCAAGCATGCTAAAAAATGCAGAGAGCCCTAGTATTAAAAGACAGTCCCACTGCAGTAGGAATAAAATACACTTTATTACCATTAATTGTAGACAGTATAATCAAATTAGCAATTGTTAAACAATGTCTTCCTATTTTATGTGCGGCCAAAACACTATACGACATTTTGAAGCAGGGGTATAGCTTTTCTATTAGAAGGCCCCCACCTTGGGATCTATCGTATCTTCTAGCCTTTTTCATTCACATCAGCCTTCACGCACATGGCTAAGTACCACAGGATCGTTCTCTTGTGACACTAGCACGTGTAGACAATGCAGAAGACACAGAAAGACTAAAACTGTCACCTCTTTTTCTACAGGCAAAACATACACTCTTAAACATTTTGTTAACTGTATTTCCAAATCAGTGATCTATGTAGTGGAATGTAGTGCCTGTCAGATACAGTATGTGGGTGTACCATTAGTCATTTACGAGTCAGGGTTTAAGAACATTACAATGGCACTGCCAATCCAAAACATTTCAAATGTATCAAAACATTTTAAGACATGTTCATGGAGGTAACCTTGACACCTTTTCTTTCTTCGGTCTAGAACAAATCAGACAATCTACAACAGGGGGGACACCCATCGCACCATGCTCCAACGAGAGGTGTGGTGGATACACAAGGTAAATACCAGGATGCCGCTGGGTGAGTTTTCTTATGGCACATGGGAGGCTGGAAAACTATGGCACATGGAAGGCTGGAAGACTATGGCACATGGGAGGCTAGAAGACTAAGGCACATGGGTGGCTGGAAGACTATGGCACATGTGAGGCTGGATGACTATGGCACATGGAAGGATGGAAGACTATGGCACATGGAAGGCTGGAAGACTATGGCACACAGAAGGCTGGAAGACTGGCACATGGGAGGCTGGAAAACTATGGCACATGGAAGGTTGGCACATGGAATGGTGGAAGACTATGGCATATGGAAGGCTGGAGGACTATTTTACATGGAAGGCTGGAAGACTATGGCACATGGGAGGCTGGAAAAACTGGCACATGGGAGGCTGGAGGACTGGCACATGGAAGGCTGGAAAACTGGCACATGGAAGGCTGGAAGACTGACACATTGAAGGCTGGAAGACTGGCACATTTAGTGAAGAGAGAGAGGGGGGAGAGATCACTCGCCCCAGGCTGCAGTGCTGCATTGTCTTCACTCAGGCAACGACATCAGGACAGGAGCACTGGCTGCTTTGAAATCTCCCACCCACAACCCCTTTCATGCACAGATTGGCTGCAGAAAGGGATTGTGGGCGGGCAAAGGGGGGACATTGGGAGGAGGTGGGGTAGACCTAGCCTACCCCCTCCTCCCTCCTTGTACAGACTATACAGCGGGGCGGGGGATGTGCACACTGCAGCGGTGGATGTTTAGCAGGCGAGAAGGTGATGTGCACACTGCATCAGGTGAACTGATGGTGCCCTGGCACTTCAGCGCCCTATCCCCTGTGGCGTCTGGGTGCGGAACACCCAGCGCACCCGCCTAGGATCGGCCCTAAGGATACATAGTGCCACGGGGAAACTCCAGTGAACTGTCAGCCTCTGATGATGGAGGTGTGGTTAAGCCTCCGGAATGCTCTGATTGGTCACAGCATCCCAGGCTATCTGTGATGAACAGTCCTATTCAGAAACCGCGCCAACAATAATGGATGATAGGTTGGTAAAGAATTCCCAGCACCAGCAGTGTGAAAAGGGGTTGAATGCAGTGACAAACCAGAAGTGGTCAGTCTGCCCTAATGCAGTTCACCATGCGTTCCACAGACCAGAAGGGATTAAAAGCCTATCCCATGGCTATCAAATAACTTATCGGAAGCTAGCAAACCATTCTCATGTGGTTTACTATGCGTTCCAAGGACCGGAAGCAATTATAAATCGGTCCCGCTGTTCTCAGAGCACAAAGGGAGTATATTAATAGAAGAAATGCTATAAAAGACAAAGAGGAAAGATCTATACTTGCCAAAAAGAAAAAAAGCTAAACCATAACAAAGATAGTATAACACTATCCTCTGGATGAAATAAATCATTGCATAAAAATTCCACTAATCAAAATTTTGAAAAGCACGCAAGGTTAACATGCCATCTAGTGGACATAATGTATACAATAACCAAATATCCCATACAGATACAGTTTCAATTCATAGGAAGCACATAACATTATATTTCATTTAAAAGAGAAAGAAGATAAACAGGAAAATATATATAACAATATGGCTTTGTGTAGGCTGGGCTGCTGCCTCCCTTATGAGGGCCTCAACAGGAGCTCTCATATGAAAAAATGTGGTAAATATAGGGTTAATGGCGCTGCCCATCACCTAAAGAGTGATCCACCATCCCAGGTGAATGGTTGGACCAGTATTCAAGAAAGAGAGATGAGATATACACAAAGAAATATGGAAAGAGGAAACAGACAAGAGGAAAGAGAGGTGGGAAGAAGAAAAAGGTGGCAAAGAGTATTAGGAGAAGGAATATACAATGCCCAATTCTCAGAGGAGGAAATTAGAGTTTTATGCAGCGTACACACGAGTGGACTTTTCGTCCGGACTGGTCCAACGGACCGAGTCCGGCGGACAATCCGATCGTGTGTGGGCTTCATGGGACCTTCAGCGGACCTTTCCAGTCAGAAATTTGACTGTAGACTTTAGATTTGAAACATGCTTCAAATCTTTCTGACGGACTCGAGTCCGGTCGAAAAATCCGCTCGTCTGTATGCTAGTCCGACGGACAAAAACCCATGCTAGGGCAGCTATTGGCTACTGGCTGTCAACTTCAGTATTTTAGTCCGGTCGTACGTCATCATGTACGAATCCGTCGGGCTTTGGTGTGATCGCGTGTAGGCAAGTCCGTTCGTTCAAAAGCCCGTCGGAAGTCAGTCGGAAAGTCCGTCGGACCAGTCCGATCAAAAATTCCGCCCGTGTGTACGCGGCCTTAGACCTGGGCCTGAAGTTCGCATCAGCTAAAACAATGGATAAATTTGAAGTGTATATTGATCTTCAGAAGTTCATGAGAAAACTGAACCTGAAGAAACATTTTGCATTAAATTCAAGACACTAGAATACCATAAGACTCAGAGTTTGTTCAAACGAAACTTAGGATTAACTCTATTTTTAACCCTAAAATACCTGGGAATCAATGTCTTGGAGCCTTTAATAAGATGGTAGAAGATGACCTGAAAAATTAGAGAAGAAGGGATCTAAAAGTAAGAATATATGGAAAATTATAAAAGAAATAGGGAAAAAGAAGGAAGTTGTTATACGTCCGGCCGACAAGGGTGGAGGCTTAGTGATATTGAATAAAAAAGACTACAAAGAAGAGATGGAGAATTTACTCAAAGTGGAGAACACCTATAAGAAACGTAAAGGAAACGCCAAACTGCGGTATGAAAAAAAGCTGAAAGCGTTTGTTAAAAAGTGGAAAGACCAAGGAATCTTAAATAAGAAAGAAGCTATCAGAATCCACCAAGACCCCTGTGATATACTAAGTGCCGAAGATCCATAAGAGGATAGAAAAACTGCCAAGAAGACCGATTAGCAGTGGAATCAGCTCACTTTTTTCCCACCTAGAGGAGTACCTTGACCAATTTTTGAAACCATTGGTACAAAAGGGGAGATTGTATCTTGGATATAGTAAACAATTGATAATGGAACTCCAAAATATTGCAGGTGTTGAAAACTGCTTACTTGCCACTGTTGATGCCAACTCCCTATATACCAGTATCATACAGAAAGATGGGTAGGAAGGAGTTGAGAAGGCATTACGCGAAAACACTGAGTTGAGACAAGAACAAATTGGATACATTCTCGAGGGCCTCCAACTAGCCATGGAAAGCAACTACTATGGGAGAAATTACTATGTTCAAACGAAGGGTGTGGCCATGGGGGCACGCTATGCCCCCAGCGTGGCCAACCTTTTTATGAACATGTTGGAGAAGAAATACATTTTATGGCAAGGAAATACCCCAAATGAAGCTGTATCGAAGATACATAGACAATTCAATCATCTTATGGGAAGAAACAGTAGAATCCTTTGAAGAGTTCCTTAGGGGAATCAATCGCAACAAGTATGGGATCTCTTTTTCCGGGAAGTGGGATTTCTAACAAATTTTCAGGTATTCAAAGAAGGAAATAACCTTTATACGAAAACATTTTTCAAAGCAACAGATCGTAATGGCTATATAACAACTTCAAGCTGCCACCACCCAAAGTAGAAGGGGAACATCCCCAAGGGTCAATTGATTGCAAAGAAACTGCCGCAAACTTGAAGATTTTAAGGTACAAGCTGATGTATGACCAAAAGATTCCAAAAAAAAGGTTACCAGGAGAAGGAGAATCTAGTTAAACTGAAAACGGAAGTAAAGAAAATGGATAGGAATGTATTACTGGCCAAGAAAGACAAGAAAATAGGAAACCACACAGATGTGACTTATATCACTGGGTTTAACACCCAATACCAATCAATAGAACATATAATTAAAAAATATTGGCCCATCCTGAAAGAAGACAGAATCCTATCCAGAATTTTACAGAAGAAACCGAGATTCGTATATAGAAGAGCTACCACACTTAGAAACCATCTAGTTCATAATGTAATTGATTCCCCAAAACCTGTTAAAATATTCTCGGAAATGAAGGGATTCTACCGTTGCCAAAAATGTAGCGTGAGTAAAAAGCAGCCACGCAAGAAAGAATCATTAATCATCAAATCTAGGGTTAACAACAACAAGGAATACCAAATAAAAGAGTTGATGTTGTTGAATGTCCATGTCACCTCCAATATGTGGGTAGGACCACACGTCCTCTATTTGTGAGGATCAGAGAACATATCAATATAAGAAAAGGATTCCCTAAACATAGCCTTTCCAGGCACTTCAAGGAAGTACATCACAGGGACCACACAGGACTGATATTCTATGGGATAGACAAAATGAATGATCACTGAAGAAGTAGTAATAAAAAAGTCCTTGTCTCACAGAATGAGACAAGGTGGATATACAGATTGGGGTCCTTATCGTCTGGGGGCCTCAATATGGATATTGATTTAAACAGTTTCATATCAATCCTGTATAAATACTGTATAATAATATCAAACTTTTAAACACAACTATTCCCCTAAGACAGCAGTCTTAAGTAGCGTAATATATTCCAGGTAAAATAAATGGCTAAGAGCATATTGCCATCATCCCTAATTTCATCTTCTTTGTAAAAAAAGGAGTAGACCTCTGTGATGACATGAGTGTAGCGCAATAGGGGCAGTGACTACATTCGGATAGTTATTGTCATACACATGAAATACTATCATTTTTAAGGAACTTCCAATGACAGGCAATTATTTGTTTAATGTCTCGCTGTTGGTTGGAATAAGTAGTGATAAAAGGAAAACCGGTTTGATCCAAATCCTTCTCAATTCTCGGCTTGTCCTTTAACAGCTGTGTCCTATACGGACTAGCAATCTCAGAAATAACACTATCCAGCTCGTTGGGATTATAGCCTCTATCAATAAATCTAGTTTGCAGTGTGGATGCCTGTTGATAATAATCATTCAGGATGGTGCAATTCCGACATACTCTGAGGAACTGGCTCTTAGGGACAGACTTAAGCCATGAAGGATGAGGGCAACTGCCCTGACCAAAAGCTATTACGTTCCATCTCCTTAAAGTAGGTGGTAGTAATTAAAGCACCATCCCCGACCTCCACGTTGAATTCCAGAAAATTTATATCTTTTTTGCTGGCTTCATGTTGTAGGACATTACCCAAGGCGTTATCATTCCAGTAGTCAATGTAGTTGTTCAGGGACTGCATGTCACCCTCCCAGAGGAGGAGGATGTCGTCAATATACCTTCACCATAGGAGGAGCTCAGACCTCCGATTAGTATAGACAACATGCTCCTCCCTCTTGGCCATGAACAAGTCCGCCATGCTTGGTGCAAATTTTGCACCCATGGCGGCTCCCCTACTCTGCGAGTAGAAAGAGCCACCAAACCAAAAGTAATTGTGGTTCATGGCGAAAGTAATGCCGCGTACACACGGTCGGACTTTTCGTCTACAAAAGTCCGACAGCCTGTCCGACAGACTTTCGACGGACTTGCGGCGGACTTTCGACGGACTTGCGGCGGACTTTCTAACGAACAGACTTGCCTACACACGATCACACAAAAGTCCGTCGAATTCTTACGTGATGACGTACACCGGACTAAAATAAGGAAGTTGATAGCCAGTAGCCAATAGCTGCCCTAGCGTGGGTTTTTGTCCGTCGGACTAGCATACAGACGAGCGGATTTTTCGACCGTACTCGAGTCCGTCGGAAAGATTTAAAGCATGTTTCAAATCTAAAGTACGTCGGATTTGAGGCAAAAAAAGTCAGTTGAAAGTCCGGAGAAGCCCACACACGATCGGATTACCAGCCAGCTTTAGTCCGTCAGCGTCCGTTGGACTTTTGTAGACGAAAAGTCCGACCGTGTGTACGCGGCATAAGAAGCTTCAGAGGGAAATCACGCTGTATGGGTAACAAGCTGATATCACGCCTCAAAAAGGAGTCCACAGCCTCAAAACCATCCCCATGAGATATAATAGTGTACAAAGAGGACATGTCGGCCATTGCCAAAATGTACCCTTCCTTCCACTGAATACCACTAAGAAGGTTTAAAACCTGAGTGGAGTCCTTCATAAAAGACAAGGTTTGAACTACCAGAGGTTGCAAAAAACCATTGATGTATCTACCTATCCTGGAAGCCACAGAATCTATCCCACTAATAATCAGCCTACCAGGGGGATTAGCTGGATCCTTGTGAACTTTCGGAAGGTAGTACATCACTGGAACACGTGGCGCCATGGGGACCAAATGGTCCTTCTCCTTCTTGGATAAAATCTTTTTTTGAAAACCCTCATCTATTAATCTGACAAGCTCTTTTTTATATCCATTAGTGGGATTGAATGGTAAAGAATATATAAGTCTCATGCTCCAACAATATCCTTTCCATCTCCAATAGATAAGAAGATTTATCCAGAACAGCAATACCCCCGTTCTTGTCTGCAGGGAGGAAAATAATGTTGTTCTTCTGTTTTAGGGATTCTAACCCTTGTTTAAATCCAATATCCAACCTAGCCCTCTTAATGTTCAAGGAGTCTACATCCTTCAACACCAATTCCTTTAAAACCACCAATGAAGGAGCCAACACACCAGGGGGTTGAATAAACAAGCATTAGCCAACCCTGAGTGTCTAATGCTAGTGGCTTCTGTCCTATTTGTGACAACAGGATTAGAAATCCAATGGCGTTTGATGTTTAGTTTACGGATGTATTTATGAACATCCATAAAAACACCAAACATGTCTAATGGTTTTGGGAGAGCAAACTTCAGACCATGATTAAAACCAGTTTTTCTTGATCCGTAAGGGTAGTCTGGCTTGGATTGAAAATACCTAAATCATTCAAACTCTTTTGCTTTTCCTTTCTACTCCCCCCCCCCCCCGGTCCCTCTCTTTGATCCAAATTTGATTTGTTTCTCTGTCCGTCCTCCCAAAAAAATGGGGGTCTAAATTGATTATGGTTCCGAGATGGCCCAAACCAATCCTGTTGATATTGATTTCTATTCCTGTCTCTACCAGGAGTGTTCATAGGGTGACCCGTGATGTATCTGTCATCATAGTCCCCATAACCTCCTGGGGAGTGATCTGTGAGAGGTGCAAACCTATTAAATAAAGGTGGACCGTTCCTCTGTAGGGCAAAATGGCCAAAATGATCACCATTCCTCCCCCCTGTGGCGTATGCTGCCTATACTCATCGGGATCAGAAACATTAGGTTGGAATCTCTCATTCTGATAGAATGGACCTGGTCTCCTGAAGGGTGGTTTGGATTGAGATTATCCCTTACGTACATTATTCCAATCTCTTTGCGGGGTCTGGTGAAGCCTCAAAGGGGGTGGCCAGGGAGCTAGATGCGAAGGATTAGACCCTCCCCCTCCACGTGGAGCAGGCTGAGTCAGTCCTACCTTTGTAGCATCTGCACCCACCTCCTCTATAGCTATTTTCTGCCATTTAAAAACGACATTACTTTTGTAATCCTCTACATCCCTGAAGCATTTTTTACGTTTTTTTATTTTCTGAGCCTGTTCCTCTTTCTCTAAAGTTTTATAAGTGATTCTGACTTATTCTTATACTCATCTCCATCAATATAAGGTAACAATTTATCCTTGAGTTCATTAACTTCTGCATCTAATCTGGTAAGTTTATTTCTTTTGCGACCAATTAAGAACCGCAACATATCCAAACCATATATTTGTTTTTAGTGGTTCTATGTCCTTTAGTGCTGGCTGCTGTGGTCACTGTTATTAGCTTTATCTTTTAGCCAAAGCGCAGCTTTCACTTGTTTTCTATATTGCAGGCTATTTGACAGTTCACTGGAGATTCCCCGCAGCGCTCTGTACCCTTATACCAGCTTCCTCCAGGGATTCAGTGATCGCAGCAGTGTGAATTGGGAGAATGCTGACAGCGGACTTCACAGACTGACATGCCTACCGCTCTGACATGTGTGAGTGGATTGTTTTTAAACATTTCATTTTTTAAAAACTACCACGGCTACCTGGCGCCTCTCTCTCCCTTCTCTTTTGTCTTCTCTGTAATTGCCCCCCCCTCGCCGCTCCGATCCCCCTGCTGTCTGGGTCCCCCTGTGTGCTGGGCCCCTACAGGAAGCCTCGTGGTACCCCCTGTCGGCGGCACTGGTGTCTGGGTCTCAGGTGGAGGGAAACCCGGGCATTTCATTCAAAACCCGGACTGGTGGCAGCCCTACTTCCCATGGAGGCAGAACTTTTGAAGTTGTTTCTATGTTTCTGGTCCATTGGGCGGCGTGATTGAAGATAGATGGACACTTTTTTTTTTCTTTTTTAATAAAGGAATTGTCAAAAACTGTCTTTTGTGGTTTTTATATTTGACTCTTTTTTTGGTGAATGGGTAGGGGTACAATGTACCCGATACCCATTCACATGGAGGGGTGGGATCTGGGGGCCCTCTTGCTAAAGGGGGCTAACAGATTCCGATAAGCCCCCCACCCCCAGGCCCCGACAACCACCGCCAGGGTAGTCGGAAAGAGGCCCTTGTCCCCATCAACATGGCGACAAGGTGCTTTGGAGGTCACCCCAAAGCACCCTCCCCATGTTGAGGGCAAGCGTCCTGGTATGGCTTAGGAGGGGGAGGGGCACTTTCCCTCCCTTTTCTGGCCTGCCAGGCTGCATGCTCGGATAAGGGTCTGATATGGATTTTGGGGGGGACCCCACGCCAATTTTTTAATTAATTTTGGCATGGAGTTCTCCTTAAAATCTGTGCCTGACCGAAAGGGCCTGGTATGGATATTGGGGGGGGGGCACGATTTTTTGAAAAAAAAATTGGTGTGGAGTTCCCCTTAAAATCTATACCAAATGGCCGTTTTTTCTTAATTCTGTCATAGGGTTATGTCATAGGGTTCCCCTTAACCACTTCAATACACTGTATTATATACTCTGCACTGCACTATATACCCTGCACTGTATTATATATTCTACACTGACTGCACTATATATTCTCCACTGTTTTATATATACTACACTGACTGCACTATATACTCTGCAATGTATTATACCGCGGAACCTTGGATTACGAGCAAAATCCGTTCCAGGAGAATGCTTGCAATCCAAAGCACTCGCATATCAAACCGAATTTCTCCATAGAAGTCAATGAAAATGAAGATAATTCGTTCTGCATTGACTTCTATTGTATGCAAAACTGCATGTGGCCAGAGGTGGGGGGGCACCGGAGAGCCTCAAAAATACTCAGGGACAGCTCGGCTGAACTCTGAAACACTCGGGAATGGAGTATTTCCAAGTGTTTCCGAGTATTTCCGAGTATTTCGGAATGGCTCAGCACCGTTCCGAGTGTCACCGGCACCCCCGCACCTCTGGCCAAATGTGGTACTGCACACCACATTAGCTTGAATTCTGCTCGTTTTGTGAGACAACACTCGCAAACCAAATCAGAATAAAAAAAAAAGTTGCTTGTCTTTCAAAACACTCGTTAACCGCGTTACTCGTTAACCAAGGTTCCAGTGTATATGTAACAAAGCGTCCCACACTTCACTTGAGTGCTTCCATCGTATACCGCTTCCTTCAGTCTGAATATAGATATTAGATATTATTGCAGCATATTACAACCAAGAACAAGGCAGGACTTGTTTGGCGCAAAGCTGGAACATGAAATGTTTGTTTGAACAAAGGCCTACAGAGATATACACTCTGGGGACAATACCCCCTTCTTTGCATAATGACATAGGGTGGGGTAAACTTTACCTCCACCAGTAGCATGACACAGGTGTATTCAACTTTACAATAGTAGACCGTCTGTCAGGGAAATGGCCGAAGGACTGGCAATTCCGCCCAAGAAAATCATGGCCGCCATCATGCACAGTGTGACTAATGTGGGCGGTACTTCTTCCTTGTAACCTGAACAGATCACATTACTTCCTGGTCTATTTAAGCCTGCTGCTGGAGCTGCTCATTGCTGGATTATCTTCAGCTTCTCCTTCTCCTTGATCCTGTGTTCCTGTGTATCCTGGTTGAACTTCTCTTATTGACGCTTGCTCTGACCTGTTATCCTGATCTCCTGATTTACCCTTCTCTCTGGCTTGCCACGTGTCTGATCCTGGTTGAGGTTGAACTTCTGTTATTGACGCTTGCTCTGACCTGTGATCCTGATCTCCTGATTTACCCTTCTCTCTGGCTTGCCACGTGTCTGACCTCGGCTTGGCTTATCGACTCTGCTACAGATCCATTTTGCTGTGTATGACCCCGGCTATCCAATCCCATCATCTGAACTGATCTTACCGTATATGACCCCCAGCCTGGCTCTCGTTTCTGTCTCTGGTTGCTACTCTGTCAAGCTTACCTGGTACTCTGCAAGCACACCAGCTTTACAGTTCATCTGGCCTGTACCTGCTACATCATGGTGACCAGCTCATCTCATCTCAGTACCTGGCAAACCATTCTTCTCTGGGCACTGCTCTCCCTGTACCACTTTCAGGGAAGAGCTGAACTTAGCCACAAGGGGCGCCCTCTCAGCATCTCTGCCTCACACCTGGTACGTGACACCATCTTTGGGAGGTGCTGCTGGAGAAATCCCCCCTCCCCTCTTACAGCTAATCCACATATACATCCCATAATAGGTTGCTTCCAAGGCAGACAGACACAATAGAACAATGGGATACAGCCACACCTCAAACGATCTAGTAAAGAGTGTACAACAGTATATGAGGCATATATATGAGACAACATACAACATATACAGTATCTCACAAAAGTGAGTACACCCCTCACATTTTTGTAAATATCTTATTCTATCTTTTCATGTGACAACACTGAAGAAATGACACTTTGGTACAATGTAAATTAGTTAGTGTACAGTTTGTATAACAGTGTAAATTTGCTGTCCCCTCACAATAACTCCTTGTGGTTGAGTCTGATTAGTGCAGATCAGACTGGGGTTCTCAGTCACCCTGTGTCCTACTACTACACTGACTGTACTATATACTCTGAACTGTATTCTATATATACTACACAGACTGCACTATATACTCTGAACTGTATTATATATACTACACGGACTGCACTATATACTCTGTATTATATATACTACACGGACTGCACTATATACTCTGAATTGCATTATATATACTACACAAACTGCACGATATACTCTGAGCTATATTATATATTCTACACTAACTGCACTATATACTCTGCACTGTATTATATATACTACACTGACTGCACACTACACTAACTACCTGCCTAATCGCTATGCATTCACTATATATGGCCGCCGTGTAAGTAGCAGCCTTATATAGTGTGGGGAGTGGTCTTAGCCCAAATCATGATTGGCCAAAGGCACCCTGCCTTTGGCCAATAATGGCTCTCACAGCACATCGCGCAGTGATTGGCCAAAGCATACAGGTCAGGTGCATGCTTTGGCCAATCAGCAGCCGTCAATGCACTGCGATCTCGCAGTGCATTATGGGGTGCTCCATGGAGGGCGAACTTGCTGCGAGCGCCCCATATATTTGTTTGTTCTAGGAACAAAGAACACCCGATGTTCAAGTCAACCTTACATTCGACTCGAACATCAGGACCATCCCTACCTCTGAAGAATGATCTGCATCAAATTGCTTTTCAGTAGCTGATTGACAGGCGGTGAAGAGGTTTTTTTTGCCTCCCCACAGTCTATATTAACTACTTAAACCCCACACTGATCCACCACTGTGTGTTACTCTGTGGCAGAACTACGCTGAGTGTGACAGTGGGAATACATTTTGCCACGCCTTTGTCTTTGCTGTTTAAGGTGGAATGATTGAGGAGGCAGTAAAAACATGGCACACCTGTGTACTTTTACTGCCACTCAACTGCAAGTGTAAACTGCACACAATAAAGTATATTCGCTGTCAATAAACTACCTCACATTCATACAATAAAAGGAATTTGCAAATATCTGGATTTATTCTTGTTTTCGTGTTATATGTTACTTTCTGTAATATCCACTGTTTTTAACAGCAGCTAATGTCACAGCTGTCAGATAGATGTCCCGAAATGCATTTACCACTTTGAACTGAAAAATCCAAAGAATAACTGTAGGTACTCATGCTGTTCTTTTATTTAAGTTCACATATTTATTTATTTAATTTATTTATTACAGGTACTTATAAAGCGCCGTCAATTTTATGCAGTGCTTTACACATACAGTATTACAGTATATTGTACATTCACATCAGTCCCTGCCCTCAATATTCCAACTTTATAAATACTTTATAAGTACCATGTTGTCAATGAATGTGGAGCAAATGTGGGAAAACAGCAGATTTAGCCACCCTTTTATAAACAGATCCCCAAAAAATAAATTGCTAGACATTTGAACAAACTAGCAATATCAAGCAAAGTTTTCAAGGAAATTCATCTTCTGTGCTAAATGTCAGCTCCTGGCAGCTTGGCACTCATTTAGACCCTGAGTGTTACTCTGCAGCATTCTAGGTGTAAGTAAATCCCCATAGATTCTGTGGGGCTGACTACTTCAATATGCACGATGCACTTAGGGACTGAAATGTTTCTGGGCCAGAAAAACTCTGCTAGGAGCTACATTTTTTTATAGCACACAATCCCTGGATGGCAGTCAGTTATGGTAATGTGATTTACAGCTTTGCATATCTAGAGATAGGGACTTTTATGACTATCAGTAGGAGAAGCACAGGAGTAATGCTTTTTTTGCTTTTTTGCTTTTTTAACAGGATATAAAATGGTTTTGGACATATTTTCATTCTCAGAAGGATGTAAAAATTATATATATATATATATATATATATATACAGTATCTCACATTTTTGTAATTATTTTCTTCTATCTTTTCATGTAACAACACTGAAGAAATGACACTTTGCTACAATGTAAAGTAGTGAGTTTAACAGTGTAAATTTGCTGTCCCCTCAAAATAACTCAACACATAGCCATTAATGTCTAATCCGCTTGCAACAAAAGTGAATACACCCCTAAGTGAAAATGTCCAAACTGGGCCCAATTAGCCATTCCCCCCCCCCCCCCGGTGTCATGTGACTCGTTAGTGTTACAAGGTCTCAGGTGTGAATGGGGAGCAGGTGTGTTAAATTTTAATTTTTTTAAATTACGCCGCACACTGCATCAAATTGGTCTGCATGGCTGTTGTTCCAGAAGGACAATCTTCTAAAGATGATGCACAAGAAAGCCCGCAAACAGTTTGCTGAAGACAAGCAGACTAAGGACATGGATTTCTGGAACCATGTCCTGTGATCTGATGAGTCCAAGATAAACGTATTTGGTTCAGCTGGTGTCAAGCATGCGTGGCGGCAACCAGCTGAGGAGTACAAAGATAAGTGTGTCTTGCCTTCAGTCAAACATGGTGGTGGGAGGGTCATGGTCTGGGGCTGCATAAGTTCTCCCTGCACTGGGAAGCTACAGTTCATTGAGAGAACCATGAATGCCAACATATACTGTGGCATACTGAAGCAGAGCATGATCCCCTCCCTTCAGAGACTGGACTGCAGGGCAGTATTCCAACATGATAAAGACCCCAAAAACACCTTCAAGACGAGCACTGCCTTGCTGAGGGTAAAGGTGATGGACTGACCAAGCATGTCTCCAGACCTAAACCCTATTAAGTATCTGTGGGACATCCTCAAATGGAAGGTGGAGGGGCGCAAGGTCTCTAACATCCACCAGCTCTGTGATGTCGTCACAGAGGAGTGGAAGAGGACTCCAGTGGCAACCTGTGAAGCTCTGGTGAACACCATGCCCAAGAGGGTTAAGGCAGTGCTGGAAAATAATGGTGGCCACACAAAATATTGACACTTTGAGCCCAATTTGGACATTTTCACTTAGGGGTGTACTCACTTTTGTTGCCAGCGGTTTAGACATTAATGGCTGTGTATTGAGTTATTTTGAGGGGACAGCAAATATACACTGTTATACAAGCTGTACACTCACTTCTTTATATTGTAGCAAAGTGTAATTTCTTCAGTGTTGTCACATGAAAAGATAGAATAAAATATTTACAAAAATGTTAGAGGTGTACTCACTTTTGTGAGATACTGTATATAGTGAGGTCAGGCCCTGATGTTGAACAAGAAGGCCTGGCTCACAGTCTCCACTCTAATTCATCCCATGCTCTAATTCATGTTCTATCGGGTTGAGGTCAGCTCCCCCACCCTAAACTCACTCATCCATTTCTTTATGGACCTTGCTTTGTGCATTGGTGCGCAGTCATGTTGGAAAAGGAATGGGGCATCCCCAAATTGTTCCTACAAAGTTGGGAGCATGAAATTGTCTAAAATGTCTTGGTATGCGGATGCCTTAAGAGTTCCCTTCACTGGAACTAAGGGGCCATACCTAACCCCTGAAAAACAACCCCACACCATAATCCCTCCTCCACCTAATGATTTGGACCAGTGCACAAAGCAAGGGCTATAAAAGGTCATGTGTGTAATGGCTGGTGTCCTGATACTTTTGGTAATATAGTGTATCTTTTGGTAATGCCATGAACTAGGTAGATTTTGGCCTCACATCCATCAAGTTATCTTTCAACTTACAATATTGATTGTGACACCTCACACCATTTCCAAAATCTAGATAAGGAAATCTTAATTGATCCACCACCTCAAAGCAATGAAAGCATGAAGCCCATTTAACTAAAAGCAATCTAGACCCCTGTCTATAGTTCAATGGTATTCTAAGGTTAATGACATTATGGTTTTAGAAGATTGACTACAACCCTCAAAGACACGACAGAAACGTTTAGGAAAACTTGGTTTTATTGGACACAATACAAATGTGCAGCAGATTACAAAAATGCCCTTCATAATGTCAACTCAACACTCCATACAGAGAACAGCTAAGAGGGTTTATACCCAGTAGCCCCCCCCCCCCCAAATATATATATATTTCCGCTCTGATTTTCAAATAATATTACACCCCTCTGTCCTGAAGAAAAGAAAGGCCAAATGGTCCCGCCCTGGGGAACAAAGCATCACATTTCATGTAAATACAAACCAAACACTTTTTCAATGTGTAAAAGTGAAAAGTAGAAGCATCCGGCGTAAATGGCATAAGTGGGAATGAACAACTGGACTCGGAGGTCAAAGACATGGTGAGACAAACAAACAAACAAAAAATAATAAAAAAGGGGGGGGGGGGATTGTCATTCCTTGATGGAGGGGAGGAGAAAAAAAAGAGGGGGTGGAGGGGTGGAATGGGGGGGGGGGGGGGCAGAGGGTGGGAAGAGAAAAAGTGAGAGACAAGTAGGAAAAAAAAGGAGAAAGAAATGAGATGTAGAACTAGGCCAGAAAAGAGAAAGAGAAACAGTCAAGACAAGAATGAAAAAAGAGGAGGTGTACACTTATACAAGAAAAGAGATCGGGGCCTGCAGGTTGGATGATATATTAGAAAGGTCCGGAATACGGAAGCTAGTCGGGGGCAGGGTGGGGAGAACATAAGACCACCATGGGTTCCACACTTTGAGGAACGTAGCATGAGAGTCATGAAGTACACTGGTCATCTTCTCATGCAGCATGAGGGTTGTCAAAATGCTCCTCACCTCTGCAAAACCAACCGAGGACTTCCCCCAAGCTCTAGCAATAGCACATTTTGTAGCAATGAAAAGGTAGGTGGCCAGCTTTTGTTAGTATAAGAAGAGGCCTGGGAGGGGACAGTGGAGAAGTGCATGCCGGGTGTCTTTGTGGAAGGGTACAAAAAAAAGGGTTGAAAGGAGGACATACAGTAGACCCTAGACCAGAATCCCACCAATCGTGGGCAAGACCACACAATGTGAATCTCGTCTCCGCATTGGCCACATCCCCTGATGCATCTATCATTGTAAGATGGGTTCGAATGAGCTATATGGCTGAAACCCAATTTGTGCTACACTTTTATGTAGCGCCAGTGTTATGGGGCGGACTGGGCCGGGAGCAGGGACTGTCACCAGTGTTATGGGGCATACTTAGCCAGGGGGGTAGGGACTGGTGCCCCCATAAAGCGACCGGTGACTGGCCAGACCAGCCACACTTAATGCAACTGATGGAGCCTAACACTCCGCCTACCCTCCTTCGTGGCACCTTTGGAGTTAAGTATGTGGCGCCACCAGGTATGTGGCGATATCTGCTTTAAATTCCAGTGGCTAGGTTTCCAGTTCTACTCCACAGTAATTTTACAAAAGAGGTTGCCTTTTGTTTACAACTGCTTTCTATCTTTATTTTACAGCATATAGAATACAGCCAGAGGACAAGGATTTTCTTGCTTGGCTTTAAAATTACAGCAGCAGAGGTTTGATTTTGGAATTCTAGCAGGATGAACCCCCACTTAGACATCTAGAGCAGTCAACTGGTGATTCAGACCTCCCAAAATTAAAATATTAGTTTTGGATGAATTTAGCCTTTAACATTTATATTTGATTAAACTCCATCTGTATTTTTAACCATCTGATTATTCCTTTCACAATTTCTATATATTTCCAGAACAATAGGCCTTCGATTTATCAGCATAATGGCGTACTCACCATCAGTCTGTGGTTTAAGCCTTAAAGTGTGGGTTTTGGTTTAAGCCTTAAAGTGGTGTTTAAAATGCATCGCATACTAGAACATTATGAGGAACTTACCTTAGAAGTAAGCCCTCCAGCGAGGCAATGTCACCGCTGACATCTTCCCCCGGTCTTCTTTCAGGGGTCCGCAGCCTCCGGCTACATGAGTGGTCGGGGGCGCCATGACGTCACTCCCACGCTAGCGCACGGAAGCTGCCGTGTCCTGCGCGGGCTCTGAAGGTCCAGCACTGTAAGCTAGGCCTTCAGAGTGCATGCACTGATGATGTCATCAGCTGCATGCACTCTGAATATCTCCTAAACAGTGCAAAAGGTCATATTTAAATTAGGGGGTGCAGGAGTTTAGTGAGGCCTATGCAGCAAAAAACCTTAGTACATTGGGGTGCAATTCAAAATGAATGGCACTGCAATGCATGTACAGTGCGTTGCAGTGCAATAACTCAACACAGTTCTGCATTACATAGATAGAAATGGGGTCCTTGAGCTACGAAACATCAAAACTTCAATCTGGAGCTGTGAGGGACAAAGAGGTGAATATAAAGCTACTGTATATCTACAGTTTAGAGTACATTAGCATGCTCAACAAATTGTAATAAAAAATATTAGTATAAAGAACAAAAAGAAAAAAAAAGTGGAAAAGCTCCCTTAGATTTTTAGACAGTGGAGAGAGGGGTCCCCTTACATTGGTAGTCATTGGGAAGAATGCTCCATAAATTGGTGGTCAGTGAGAAGAATGCCCCTTACATTGGTGGTCAATGGTAGGAGGAATGTCTCTAACATTGGTGTTCAGTGGGACGAAAAGCGCCCCTTACGTAGTTGATTAGTGGGAAAAATGTTCCTTACATTGGTGGTCAGTAAGAAGAAGAATGACCCTGATAATGGTGGTTAATGGGAGGAAAAATGCCCCTTAAATTTGTGGTCCGTGGGGGAAGAATATCTTTTATCCATTATTTAGAAGGTCACTGGAGGGAAGCATGCCCCTTATATTTGTTGCCAATGGCAGAGAGAATGCCCCTTACAATGGTGGTCCGTGGGAACAATGCCTCTTACAATGGTGGTGAGTGGGGAGAAGAATGCCCCTTATATTGGTGGTCAGTGGGGGAAAGAATGCCCCTTACATTGAAAGTTAGTGGAGGGAAGCATGCCCCTTATATTTTTAACCATTGGGAGAAAGACTGTCCTTTATATTGGTGGTCAGTAAGGTCAGTAAAGGAGGGATGCCCCTTACACTGGTGGTCAATGGGGGGAAGATTGCCCCTTACATTGGTGGTTACTGAGAGGACAAATGCCCCTTACATTGGTAAGCAGTGGGAAGAAGAATGCTTCTTACATTGATGGTCAGTGGAAAGAATGCTCTTTACATTGGTGGTCAGTGACAAACACCTTATAGTTTGGCCATTGGGAGAAAAAATGCCCCCTACATTGGAGGTCAGTGGTAGGAAGACATTTCCTTATATTGGTGGTCAGTGGGAGGAAGAATGCCCCTTATATTGGTGGTCAGTGGGAGGTACAATGCCCCTTATATTGGTGGTCAGTGGGGGGAGGAATGTCCATTACATTGGTGGCCAATTGGGAGAAGAATGCCCCTCACATTGGTGGTCAGGGGAGGGAAGAATGTCCCACACATTGGTGGTAAGTGGGGAAAGATTGTCCCTTACATTGGTGGCCAATGGGGGAAAGAGTGCCCCTAACATTGGTTATCAGTGAGAGGCAGAAGGCCCCTTAGATTGTTGGTACGTGGGAAGAATGTCCCTTACATTTGTGGTCAGTGGGAGGAAGAATGTCCCTTACATTAGTGTTCAGTGAAAAAAATTCCTCGATACATTGATGATCTTTGGGAGGAATGTCCAGTTATAGAGGGGATCAATAAGAAAAATGCCACCCTTACAGACAGCAAAAAAGTTTGTCAGTGTCAGTGATTAGTTACCTAAGAGAAAAAGGCATCATTCACTCAGGCATACCTATCCATACACCTGTGCAAAGGACAGTCTTCACCTACATGGGTGTTCCATGCAGACCTTAGCAGACAGCCTGTTCAAATCAATGACAGACGGCCGACTGCATTGAAATGCACAGATCTCCAAGTGCATCCCAAAGTGCACATCCATGTACGTTTGATGCATGGATCACGACTCAGTCTATCTGCATCAAACCTGCACGGAAGTGCACACTAGAATGCTCTTGAAGATCTGTGTGTCATGAATCGCCAGTAATACCTTCATGCCCTGTCTGTCTGCTTACCTCTGGTCTATGTATCAGCCTTGGGCTGCACTCTCACACCTGCATGGTTAAGTAATCTTCCCTCAGCGTGGCTCCACCCTGGCCTCTACAGGATACACTATTTAACACTGTGCTGTCCAAGCCTGCCTTGCCCGAGCAATATTGTGTGTTTGGTTTGCTGTCTCCTGCTTGCCGTGTGCTCTAAGTCTGCTTCTGTTACCGATCTTGGCTTGTAATTTGACTATCCCTGCCTGCTTGTTACTCTGACCTTTGGCGAGTTTTCTGTTTATCCTTGTCTGCTAGTTGCCTTGACCTTTGGCTTATCTCCTGACTATCCTTCATTGTCCTGGGCTGCTGCTTCCTCTCTATCCTCCTGTAGCCTACCGTGAGCATGAGCTGGGAGACCCTGGGGGCCGCGACCTGGAGCCAGTTGCAGCACAGTCCATCCTTACCACTAGAGGCTCTGCTGAACACCTGCTGCCTCTTAGACTCCGTGCCCTGGGAAATCTTATGCTCTAGCTCCCAGTGGGATCCATGTTGGTGCTCCAGTGGACCTGCTTTCCTGAACCACCCAGAGTCACATTCGCAGCAGTCAGCCATAGGGTCCACTACCTTAGTGGTGCACTCCTGACCCCAACAGTGTGCATCTGTCACCTGGCCTCAGGTGACCTGACACTGTGCAGGTCCATGCAGCTGGCTGTCTGTCTTAGATCTGAATAGGCTACCTGCACAGGTCTTCATGGAGCACCTGTGCATCCTATGCGGGTGAAGGTGGCCCTTTACACGGGTGTACAAATAGTTACATCTGTGTGAATGAAACCAAAAGAAGAGGCTGCACTGGTCACTCACCACTGACTCGGCAAAGCGATGCCAATCTTGGAATTATGCAGGCACCGCTAATCAAGAGGTGTGTCCGAAACTGCTTCAGGAATCCCTAGCAACCTCTGGAGGAACCCTGGTTAGATTTTTGTACAAAGGGAGTTGGCCAGAAGTTTGTCTTGCATACAGACGACAGGACTTTTCCAGCCAGCTTTCACCAAATCACGTGGTTTTTTAGCTCTTTACCACCACCCTTTGGTCAACTTCTGTATTGTTGTCTGATATTGAGTCAATCTCGCAACTTTTATTGGCACCCAGCCGGGTTCACACTGGTGCGGGGATCCGACTTGGATCCCCGCCAATGCCAGGCACTGTGTTTGGTATAGGAAAAAAGTGAAAAAAAACTGCGCATCAAAGAAAATTATTAGCAATAATATGTGTTGCAGAGTCCTATATGTGACACAAACACACAAACGTAAAAATTAAGAAAAATATTGACTCGCGCATATAAACAAACTACAATGTGTGTAACTAAAAAATGTTCCCAACCGAGAGGATGACGTGAGACGTCAGAGGGAAAGGGAGGGACTGGAGGTACGCCAGCGAGCCGGCACTTAGGCGGCCTCTCCTGACTCCGAGATAGCTGTTAGCCTGGTGTATGTCACGGGCAGCGTGGAGAGGCGAGGAGAGCCGCGCGCTGTGCTTGAACGCAGCTGCTGAGGATCGCATAGACCGGAGCAGAACGGGAGATCTAAATGATCATCTAGAAGGTGTGACGACCCTGCCCTCCTCGTGAGGGCTCCCCGTGCCCCGTCTCCCCCCCCCCCGGCCCTGTCCCCCCCCGCCTCCCCCTCACTGAGAGCCAGTGTAGAGACGCCTGGGAACTGTCAGAAGACGTGGATACATTGAAAAAAAAAAAAAAAAAACTTGCCAAACTAGCGGTGCCTCTCTCGGCTGAAGACTGCACACAGCTGATACTGGATTGCTATCTCCAAAGCATGCGGCAAAGAGGCTTGAGAACTGGTAAGATATATACCCCTCTGCTAAGACAAGGATTTGAAATTTGTCTCCAAAAGAAGTGAAATGTGTTAAAGAGCTGACAGATGTTAAAGGGAAAGCCAAGATATACTGTGAGTGGTTTTATAAAAAAGTACTGTGAAATACCATACCAGTCCCCCCATCATCGCGGTTACTATTATTTGGCGTGGCTGAGACGGGAAGGTTGGGATCTAGGCTTCTGACTCCGTGTGGGACTCTGTATAACCACCATAGACTTCTTTAGGAGTTGGACCCCGGGGACAAACGAAGCAGTCGCAATACCCGTACTGATGCCACTTGTGGGCATTCAGAGGCAGGTTGAATAACGGGTCATCGAGGCTCTTAGTGAACATATTACGGCATACCGCGTCATCTCTGCCGTGCTCTGTTGCGTATTTTAGCATATTGGTAATGTCTGAGGTAGGCGACGAGGGAACACACAGGTGTGGCCTGGCAAAATAATCGCTAAAATACTGCCTTCTGGTGGGTCTATTGGGAAAGGCGGGGCTGGAAGCAAAAAATATTAAAGCTCACGGGAGTGTACATATATGTAAATATATTATCCAGCGGCACTTTTTTTTTTTTTTTTTTTCAAACATTTCCGGGCCTGAAATACCAGTGCACCAGCAGCAATACCACAGTATTGGTAACTTTCTGAGCACTGAGTGATAAGATTTACCACAGTGAAGGAACGCCAGTATTTTTAATAGCATTACCTTGATAACGCCACCTAATGATCACTTGTATGCTATATGAAACATTGAATACAAGATACAGGAATAATACATATCAAACAACGCTAAAAAAGTGGTCACTGCAACATTAAAATAAATTGTTTACAACCCAACACATCGGGCTAAGTTTGGGTAAAACGATGAGCAGAAACTTAAATAAAACTGGGAAAGGGGGACTACCTAAGACACCAAAGGATAACCTCACTGAAAACGCCACAGGCAGTACAATAAAGCAATATCTAACCAGGGGGGGGAGCCCGGGGGGCACCCACCAAGAAGCCCAAATGTCAATTACGGGGGACAAAAAGAAAAAAGGACAAAATGGAAAGGGAGAACAGACCCCCGTTCAATCAAGAGAGTCGTCACTAATTGAAAGCGTACCCGAAACCTCCAGAACCATGGAATGTAGGCAAGATCTCGACCTCTCCCTGAAAAATGAAATCGCAGGGATGCTCAAGGATCTCGAATCTTCAATTAAAACAGAGATAAAAAAAGAGATAAGTTTACTAAGGACGGACCTAGGAAATCTATTAGCTAGAGTCGAGAGAGCTGAAGACATAGTAGACCACCAAGAAAGAGAAATCGCTGAGCTAAAAGAACAAATTAAGATAACCCAACAAAATCAGATAAAAATATGCTACAGGTTAGAGGACCAGGAGAATAGAAGTCGCAGACAAAATTTGAGAGTCCGCGGAATCCCGGAAAAAAGGGGTGAAGACCTGAGGAAGACGATAGCGATTATTTTCTCCCCCCTCTTAGAACTGGAAAGAGAAGATTTCCCAAAAATTGAGAGAATACATCGGATTGGAAGGTTGGATACTAGCCGAACAGAAAGAAGTCGCGATGTAATTGTAAGGTTTAGGTTCTACGAAGACAAAGAAAAAATATGGGCAAAATTGAGAAGTCATACACCACTCCAACTTGAAGAGGCAAAGATTCAAGTATTCGCAGACCTAGCCAAAGACACGCTTGCGAGAAAACGCCATTTGAAGCCCCTACTGGAACAAATGATAAACCAAAACATAAAATATACATGGGGTTTTCCCGCCTGTCTGGTGGGAAGTAAGGATGGCAGAACGGCTAGGCTGAGATTTCCGGGGGAGTTGGAGGAATTCTGTAGCAAACTGGGTCTACAGGTGCCCGCAGCGATGGACTGGTCCAATGAGCGGTGGATTGAACTGGGTGTGGGGGCGGTGTAGGGGGGGGGTGGTGGGGGGGGGGGCCTAGGAGGGGGGTAGCGAGAGAAGGGGAAAATTAATAAGATAGTAAATAGTGTAGAGTAAAGAAAGATGCTAGAAGATCAACATACCCGGTCGCCAGAATAAAAGTGATCGAGGAGCTGACGTACCAATAGTTCCACCTTTGGAGGTGGAGACCAATGTTGGGACATGAGCTACATGACCCACACTGGTCTAAGGGGCTAGTTAAGACCAGGGGGGAGGGAGTGGAGGAAGGGGGGGAATTTGGGTGGGGGGCAGGGGGGAGAGGGGGGGGGGGATAGAAAAGGGGCCCACATCTTGATCTTAAAAATGAAAATGTGGGACATCTCTCCAGGGCCTAAGGTAAAGGGCGACAGAGCGAAGCTGGAAAAATGAAACCTGATACAATAAAATGTATTACATATAATGTTAAAGGCCTAAATATGGCCAATAAAAGAAGTAGTATCTTCAATGAGCTTAGACTGCTTGGACCGGAGGTGGTATTCCTTCAGGAAACACATATTTCACATCAAACAAGACTAAGGCTGTTTTCGGGGGAATACCCGGTCTGGTATCAGGCAGATACTATTTCAAGTAGAACACGGGGGGTTGCTATAGGATTGGCAAAAAGAACTAGGTTTGTTCTGGAGGAGCGCCTAGCGGATATAGAAGGTAGATACTTATTTCTGCGTGGCAGATTGAATGAAAGAGAATATACACTGGCGAATATCTACGCTCCAAATAAAAACCCGATGAAGTACGTGGCAAAAATCTTGGAAAAATTAATGGAGTTTAGGAAAGGACACATTATATTAATGGGGGACTTTAACTTTTGTATCGACCCGGATTTGGACAGTACGGCCCGGGCACAGGGGAAGAAGAGTAGACAAGCAAGAAAGATCAAACAGAAACTGGGTAGCTTCCAGATGGTAGATATATGGAGAATACAACACCCTCGGAAAAGGGACTATACCTTTTATTCCCCTGTGCACGGGTCATACTCTCGCATTGATTATGGACTGATTGAGCACAGGGACATCGACAAGGTGGTGGACTCCTGGATAGGAAACATAACTTATTCTGATCATGCACCAATGTCCATGGAAATAATAGTTGGAGAAGAGGGAAGACACCCAGGGCCGTGGCGTCTAAATGAAGAAATAATAAGAGGGAAGGAGGGGTACAACAGAATTAGTAAAGAACTAGAGGAGTATTTCACGATAAATGATACTGAAGAGGTCTCTGGGTCTACCCTATGGGAGGCCCATAAAGCTTACATAAGAGGAATTTTTATTGAGATTGAAGCAAGGAAGAAAAGAGAAAGACGCGAGGAAATACAAAAATTAAAAGAGGAGCTAGAAAGTTTAGAACAGAAACACAAGGGACAACCTGGAAACCTCACTCAGGAGACATACAAACAAATTATAATTAAACGGGCTGAATTGAAAACTTCAATGGAACAAGAAGTGAGAATAAGACATGGTAGGACAATACGGGAGAAATACCGCTGGGCTAACAAACCAAGTAAACATTTAGCAAAAGTAGTACAAAAGGGCAAAATCAGAAACTTTATAGAAAAAATCCAGACTAAAGAAGGTAACCTAGAGTATTCCTCTAGAAAAATAGCAGAGGTTTTAAGAACTACTACCAAGAGCTATATTCAGCGCCCAAACTAGACACTCCAATCTCTGAAGAGGAAGTTAGGAAAGCAATAGAAGGAATGGCATCCGGGAAAAGCCCGGGCCCAGACGGATTCACACTAGCCTATTATAAAATGTTCAGGGAATTATTGGTCCCGAGATTGTGCCGGTATTTTAATGGATTGGGAGAGGAGTACGAGATGAGCAGAGAGGCATTAAAGGCTTCTATTACGATCATACCGAAAGACGGTAAAGAAAAAACACTATGCTCAAGCTATCGTCCCATCTCCCTCCTTAATACCGACACAAAACTTTACGCAAAAATAATTGCTGAAAGGTTAAAGGGTTCAATGAACGCCCTGATCAAACCCGACCAGGTGGGGTTTATCCCGCAGAGAGAGGGGAAAGACAACGGGGTGAGGACCTTGCTTCTGTTACATAAAACGAGGGGGAATGAGCCCCCAAGCCTCCTTCTATCGGTCGACGCCGAAAAGGCCTTTGACAGGGTGGACTGGGGGTTCATGTTCCAGACCTTAGAGATCATGGGTCTTGGACCCAGAATGATCCAGAGGATTAAAACCCTGTACCACCACCCTATAGCAATGGTGGGTGTAAACGGAGCAATGTCTCTGCCATTCGAAATGGAAAGGGGAACGAGACAGGGCTGTCCCCTGTCCCCGCTACTCTTTGTCCTTACCATGGAGCCTCTCCTTGCAACAATACGCGCAGATCCAGACATTAAAGGTATCATGATCGGTAAAGATGAACACAAAATCGCAGCTTATGCCGACGATGTGCTATTTTACATATCAGACCCAGAAACCACCATGCCCAAATTAGTGAAAGCCCTCAGGAAATATGGAGAGATCTCTAACTTTCAAATCAACATGGTAAAATCAGAGATATTAAATATCAATTTAAAGAAAACAGAAAGAGAGAAGCTGAAAGGAGAGTATAGTTTCAGATGGACTAAAGAACTAAAGTATTTAGGTATCAAGCTGGCCAATTCAAGTGAGAAGATGTTCACCATAAACTACTTACCTCTGTTGGATACAGTCAGATCTGACTGTAAAAATTACGCTAGTAAGGCTCTCTCTTGGATAGGTCGTATAAACGTTATTAAAATGGTCCTTCTCCCGAAAATCACATACTTGTTCCAGATGGTCCCGCTCCCCCTGCCTCCATACTATCTAAGAAAGTTAAATAAAATAATAATGAGTTTCATTTGGAAAAACAAGAAACCAAGAATCTCCTTCAGAATCCTAAAACAAAAGAAAATAAACGGTGGTTTAGCAGTACCAGACATACAGATGTATTATAAGGCCATAGTTCTGTCTAGAATGGTTGAATGGGCAAAAAAAGAGAATGAAAAAAGGTGGGTAAGAATAGAGGGAGACCTCAGTAAAGTTTCACTTGGAAGAGTAATATGGAACCCTCCACATACTAGAAATTTAGATAAAAACACACCTGTAATAACACGAAATGTTTTTAAAATTTGGGATGGGGTACACAAAAAAGTTAATGGAGAATATAATTCACCACTTTTATCACTAACAGAGAGTAATTTTTTCTTACCAGGGTTAAAGGATATGGGTGGAAAAGAAGCAATATGGGGTAAGACACAATTAAGACACATTATTAAAGACGGCAAAATTATGACACTACATGAATTAAGATCTGGGAGAACGGCACGGGGGATAGATGAGTGGCGGTATCTCCAGCTGTGTCACTTCGTGAGCAAACTACCAAGTCCGATAAGGGCAGGAGACAAACTTACGGATTTTGAGAAATTATGTGACACAGAAAATCCGAGAAACTTGGTCTCTAGGATCTACAAAATGCTTATGAGGATGGATCAGCTGGAGATTCCCCCATATATAAGTAAATGGGAGAGGGAATTAGGCACTAAAAAAGACGTAAACACAATTAGAAGAGTTTTGAAAATGATTAGTAACTCAACAATAGATGCACGAACGGCAGAAATGAGTTTTAAATGCATAAGTAGAAGCTATTTAACCCCAGAAATAACTAGTAAATTCCAAAAAGGGTCGGCACTCTGCTGGCGGGGATGCCAGGAGATAGGAACAATGGCACACCTTTGGTGGTTATGCCCAAAAATAAAAAACTTCTGGAGGAAGATACTTATCCTAACCAGGAAAATAACAGGCAAAGAAGTATTAGAAGACCCGTGGGAGGTTTTGTTCCATGGGGGGGAAGGAGACATAAACAAATATAAGCAGTCATTAGTTCCCCACTTATTGAACGCGGCGAAGCGAATCATTCCGAAAAACTGGCAGAAGAGGGAGTGCCCCGAAATATGGGAGTGGGTAGACGCTGTAGAGGAAACATATAGTATGGAGATAGGGATCAGCTCAATAGAGGATATGAGAAATGTGAGCTCGGGGGAGTGGGAACGTTGGAAAAAATTTAAAAAAACATGGCCCTATGCCAGAGAGCTGAAAGTCTCATAGTGGAATAGGAGTGATGGACACATCGGACCTTTTAGACCTTGGAGAGATGGGGATAAGGGGGTGGCGGGGAGGGGAGGGGGTTTTGGGGGGAGA
The DNA here is from genome assembly GCA_037952925.1 of Lithobates clamitans. Taxonomy (NCBI): domain Eukaryota; kingdom Metazoa; phylum Chordata; class Amphibia; order Anura; family Ranidae; genus Lithobates; species Lithobates clamitans. The sequence goes on along the minus strand of JBBGZY010000603.1, from coordinate 1,038,132 downwards.
TGGGGGGGATCTATAGGAAATGTAACAATATTAAATAGGACAGTGCGACCTTCCGAGTGGTTGATATAATCTTATTAGATTGGATCTAGGTCCAGTTTTGATAAATTTAATTTCTTCTTTTGATATGGCAAACTGTCACGATGATGAGACAAAGGAGAGAGGGAGTGGAACCTAAATGAACTACAAAGTTGATTGGTGCCTCTCACTATGGTCGACTGACGTGACAGAAAAAAAAAAAAAAAAAAGAAAAAAAAAAAATGTTCCCAACAAAAGTGCAGGAAAACCATATGTGCATATAGTAAACCAAAAACAAGTGTGAGGTTTAAATTGATCCAACCTCCCCTTGAGCAAATATAAAAAACCATATTAAATATAAAGCATTGGTGCACAAAACATATATGTGAAAAACTGCAATGTATGATACAAGTAAATAGAATGGTGCAATAAAAAGTCCATGCACATAAACACCAAAAAGTGATTTTGCAATCCAAAAATTATCCAATTGTGTGAAATCCTAGGTGTGTGGGTCCACCACCATGAGTAAAGAGCCTGGCTGCTTACCAGAACCCCATGACCCCCTATTACAGAGGGTCTAAATGGGCTTTGAAATCCTGCTATTCCAAACCATCAAGGAGTCTGGTGGAAGCTGTACTAGGACATCAGAAACTGTAGTGCAGATAGATGGATCCACAAGGAAAAGAGGCTCATCCCTCAGCGAAGTATTATCATCATAAAGGGAAAAACAGAAGAGGGATCCGATAGTGTAAAATCAAATGATATTTATTAAAAATATAGTAAAAACTCACATATAGTTAGAAAAAACGTCCTCTGAAGAAAGACAGTCTGCGGCACCGGCCGGATGTTCGCAGACAGCCCGTCCTGCTGGAATTGCAACGACAGTGGGAGGTGACGCGATGACACCGTGTCATCGCCCATTTAGACCCTCTGTAACGGGGGGTCATGGGGTTCTCGTAAGCGGCCAGGCTCTTTACTCATGGTGGTGGACCCACACACCTAGGATTTCACACAATTGGATAATTTTTGGATTGCAAAATCACTTTTTGGTGTTTATGTGCATGGACTTTTTATTGCACCATTCTATTTACTTGTATCATACATTGCAGTTTTTCACGTATATGTTTTTTTGCACCAATGCTTTATATTTAATATGTTTTTTTATATTTGCTCAAGGGGAGGTTGGATCAATTTAAACCTCACACTTGTTTTTGGTTTACTATATGCACATATGGTTTTCCTGCACTTTTGTTGAGAAAATTTTTTAGTTACACACATTGTAGTTTGCTTATATGCGCCAGGTCAATATTTTTCTTAATTTTTATGACTGTGTTTGGTATGAATCTTGAGGGGGAACTCCACGCCAAATTTTAAATAAAAAACCGGCATGGGTTCCCCTCCAGGGGCATACCAGGCCCTTAGGTCTGGTATGGATTTTAAGGGGAACCCCCTACGCTGAAAAAACGCCAAATCCATACCAGATATTAATCCAAGCACGCAGCCCGGCCGGTCAGGAAAGGGGGTGGGACTGTGAGGTCATAAGGGGGCGTGGTCATAGGATGACATGACCACGCTCCCTTATGACCTCACAGTCCCAGCATGCCCCGGCTTAGGAGGGGGATCCACTCGCTCGTCCCCACCTCCTTTCCTGGCCATTTTTTCAGCGTAGGGGGTTCCCCTTAAAATCCATACCAGACCTGAGGGCCTGGTATGCCCCCAGAGGGGAATTCCCTCTTGCGCTGGTCGAAATAGGAAAATGTGTTTTTCCTATTGCAGCCAGCGCGAGATGTACAGTACCCTGTCGCCGAGAGCCAGCGCGATGGGTTCGCACTGGAAACATTCTCGCGGCCGCATACTGTAGTTTGTACAAAAGTCCGATGCTTTTGTGTACACACGATTGGACTTTGCTCCATCTGACTTTTTTGCCGGAAAGTTTGTCCGTTCGCACAGCCAACAAAAGCCCGATGGAAACAGAAAAAGTTTGTCTGATGGAGCGTACACACGGTCGGATGTTGCTCCAAAACAGCTAATTTGCATGTTTGTTGTCAAAAAGTCTGATCGTGTGTACGGGCCTTAAGACACAGGTTGGAGGGGTGTGACACAGCCTAAGACTGGCAGAAAGCCACCCACACCATGTTATTTCCACAAAATAATAAAGATTTCATTTCAAATATACAATATATGTGTATGCTAATTTAAAACAGTTTTTTGATATTATTTATTTATTTTTACTCTGTATTCCAAAGGCTTTTTTGTTTATTTTGAACATGTGACCAGCAGCAGAGGTCTAGAAGCTCCTCCTGCTTATGTTTCCCTGCAGACAGGCTGGGAAAGAGCTGGGTCATGTGACAGCTGTATATCGACTGGGGAAAAAGGTACTTAAAAATGTTTTTTTTTTAAATAAAATAATTACAGTGACATCATCCACATACAGAAATAGAAGGGATCATGTGTACAACAGTTGCCTTTAGTACTTGTTTGGTACAGATAGTAAGACATGGGATGGGACGGACAAGGGAAGTTGTTTTGACAACACTGACAATTTTTAAAGTGGTGGTGGGGTTTTTATGATTCTTTTGTGCCCCAGTTTTACCTTATAATAAAGTACCACATACAGCCATAGTGAACCTTTTCATACCACCTCTTGGTGGTCTTTTTGTAGCTATGAGTAAATTTGGTAAATGGCTGACATCTTTATATTTTTAGGCTACTTTCACACTGAAAGCTTCGTCCGTTAGCGCTAAAGCACCGCTTGTTCTAGTGATGTTTAAGCGGCCGCTTTTGCCATGCTTTTTGGCCGCTAGTGGGATGCTTTTAACCCCAAAAAAAAGTTAAAAACGCCCCGCTAGCAGCCAAAAAGCAATGCAAAAACCGCTTAAAAGCGATTTGAACGTGCCGCCCATTCATTACAATGGGCAGGGCATTTTGGGAGTGCTAAATACAGCACTCCCAACCCCAAAGATGCTGCTTGCAGGACTTTTGAGAACGTCCTGCAAGCGCACCGCCCCAGTGTGAAAAGACACACAAAAATGAATGGGAGGCTTTTTTCAGGCGCTTTGCAGAGGCTTTTTCAAGCACTAAAGTGCCTGAAAACTACCCAAGTGTGAAAGTGTTCAGGCCCTAAATAGCCTCATATATACAACATATTAGATACTAAGGAGGTGTTGCTACTTGTTAACCACTTGAGCCCCGGACCATTATGCTGCCTAAGGACCAGAGGTCTTTTTCCAATTTGGCACTGCGTCGCTTTAACTGCTAATTGCGCGGTCATGCAATGCTGTACCCAAACGAAATTTGCGTCCTTTTCTTCCCACAAATAGAGCTTTCTTTTGATGGTATTTGATCACCACTGCGGTTTTTATTTTTTGCGCTATAAACGGAAAAAGACCGAAAATTTTGAAAAAAAATGATATTTTCTACTTTTTGTTATAAAAAAAATCCAATAAACTAAATTTTAGTCATACATTTAGGACAAAATGTATTCGGCCACATGTCTTTGGTAAAAAAAATGTCAATAAGCGTATATTTATTGGTTTGCGCAAAAGTTATAGCGTCTACAAACTAGGGTACATTTTCTGTAATTTACACAGCTTTTAGTTTATGACTGCCTATGTCATTTCTTGAGGTGCTAAAATGGTAGGGCAGTACAAAACCCCCCCAAATTACCCCATTTTGGAAAGTAGACACCCCAAGGAAATTGCTGAGAGGCATGTTGAACCCATTGAATATTTTTTTTTTGTCCTAAGTGATTGAAAAATGACAAAAAAAAAAAAAAAAAAATATTTACAAAAAGTTGTCACTAAATGATATATTGCTCACACAGGCCATGGGCCTATGTGGAATTGCACCCCAAAATACATTCAGCTGCTTCTCCTGAGTATGGGGATACCACATGTGTGGGACTTTTTGGGAGCCTAGCCGCGTACGGGGCCCCGAAAACCAATCACCGCCTTCAGGATTTCTAAGGGTGTAAATTTTTGATTTCACTCTTCACTGCCTATCACAGTTTCGGAGGCCATGGAATGCCCAGGTGGCACAAAACCCCCCAAAATGACCCCATTTTGGAAAGTAGACACCCCAAGCTATTTGCTGAGAGGCATATTGAGTCCATGGAATATTTTATATTTTGACACAAGTTGCGGGAAAGTGACACTTTTTTTTTTTTTTTTTTTCATAAAGTTGTCACTAAATGATATATTGCTCACACAGGCCATGGGCATATGTGGAATTGCACCCCAAAATACATTTAGCTGCTTCTCCTGAGTATGGGGATACCACATGTGTGGGACTTTTTGGGAGCCTAGCCGCGTACGGGACCCCGAAAACCAATCACTGCCTTCAGGATTTCTAAGGGTGAAAATTTTTGATTTCACTCTTTACTGCCTATCACAGTTTCGGAGGCCATGGAATGCCCAGGTGGCACAAAACCCCCCCAAATGACCCCATTTTGGAAAGTAGACACCCCAAGCTATTTGCTGAGAGGCATGGTGAGTATTTTGCAGCTCTCATTTGTTTTTGAAAATGAAGAAAGACAAGAAAAAACATTTTTTTTTTCTTTTTTCAATTTTCAAAACTTTGTGACAAAAAGTGAGGTCTGCAAAATACTCACTATACCTCTCAGCAAATAGCTTGGGGTGTCTACTTTCCAAAATGGGGTCATTTGGGGGGGTTTTGTGCCACCTGGGCATTCCATGGCCTCCGAAACTGTGATAGGCAGTGAAGAGTGAAATCAAAAATTCACGCCCTTAGAAAGCCTGAAGGCGGTGCTTGGTTTTCAGGGTCCCGTACGCGGCTAGGCTCCCAAAAAGTCTCACACATGTGGTATCCCCGTACTCAGGAGAAGCAGCAGAATGTATTTTGGGGTGTAATTTCACATATTTCCATGGCATGTTTGAGCAATATATCATTTAGTGACAACTTTGTGCAAAAAAAAAAAAAAAAAAAAATTTGTCTCTTTCCCGCAACTTGTGTCGCAATATAAAATATTCCATGGACTCGACATGCCTCTCAGCAAATAGCTTGGGGTGTCTACTTTCCAAAATGGGGTCATTTGGGGGGGTTTTGAACTGTCCTGGCATTTTATGCACAACATTTAGAAGCTTATGTCACACATCACCCACTCTTCTAACCACTTGAAGACAAAGCCCTTTCTGACACTTATTGTTTACATGAAAAAGTTATTTTTTTTTGCAAAAAAATTACTTTGAACCCCCAAACATTATATATTTTTTTAAAGCAAATGCCCTACAGATTAAAATGGTGGGTGTTTCATTTTTTTTTTCACACAGTAATTGCGCAGCGATTTTTCGAACGCATTTTTTGGGGAAAAAACACCCTTTTTTAAATTTTAATGCACTAAAACACACTATATTGCCCAAATGTTTGATGAAATAAAAAAGATGATCTTAGGCCGAGTACATGGATACCAAACATGACATGCTTTAAAATTGCGCACAAACGTGCAGTGGCAACAAAATAAATACATGTTTAAAATCCTTCAAAAGCCTTTACAGGTTACCACTTTAGATTTACAGAGGAGGTCTACTGGAAAAATTACTGCCCTCGATCTGGCCTTCGCGGTGATACCTCACATGCATGGTGCAATTGCTGTTTACGTTTGACGACAGACCGCCGCTTGCGTTCGCCTTAGCGCGAGAGCAGGGGGCGACAGGGGTGCTTTTTTTTTTTTTTTTTTTTTTTCTTTATTATTTTTTTGCTTTTTTAATCTTACTTTTAAACTGTTCCTTTCATATTTTTTTTTTTAATCATTTTTATTGTTATCTCGGGTAATGTAAATATCCCCTATGATAGCAATAGGTAGTGACAGGTACTCTTTTTTGAAAAAATTGTGGTCTATTAGACCCTAGATCTCTCCTCTGCCCTCAAAGCATCTGACCACACCAAGATCGGTGTGATAAAATGCTTCCCCAATTTCCCAATGGCGCTATTTACATCCGGCGAAATCTAAGTCATAAAATGCTCGTAGCTTCCGGTTTCTTAGGCCATAGAGATGTTTGGAGCCACTCTGGTCTCTGATCAGCTCTATGGTCAGCTGGCTGAATCACCGGCTGCATTCTCAGGTTCCCTGTTGAGACAGGAGAGCCAGAGAAAAACACGGAAGACGGTGGGGGGGGGCGGGCATTCCCTTCCACGGCTTGTAAAAGCAGTCTAGAGGCTAATTAGCCGCTAGGATTGCTTTCACATGAAAGCCGACCGCTGGCTGAAAAGAATGATACCAAGATGATACCTAAACCTGCAGGCATCATTCTGGTATAACCACTCAAAGTCGTGAATGGCGTACCTGAAGACAAAAAAATGGTTAACAATGGTTAACATTAAAGCACAGTAAACAGTAAAGTATAAATAATTACATACCTGAAAAACAAACATGATAAAACATAATAACAATAACAATAACAATAACAATAAAACATTGCAGAATAGAATACAGTAAAAAAGAGCAGAACAATAGAGAGAGAGAATAGAGAGAGAGAGAACAATAAAACGACAACTATTTTTTTTTATTTCATATATTTTTTTTTTTTTAAACTTTTTTTGTAACTAACTTTTATAACTGTAACCGGTTCCAGGTTCGGGTCTCTCAAAATGTGATGGCATCTTGGGAGACCCTGTGAAAGTGCGCCTAGTCTGTGGAATGCTGTACCCTACGCTAATACTCAACTAGTGTATGGTAGCGTTCAAAACATTCACCAATGCAAAGACCAGGATTGTCAGGACAGGAGGGACAATAATAGTGGGTGTCACGCCTATATCCGCGCTTGCTGCAGACACTACCTCTTTTTTGGGGGGGTTCGTTGGGTAGGGGTACTCGGGAGGACATAAAAATGCCTCTCATGCAGCCGACTGCATTTGGTTGGGGATGTGAATGGGGGAAGTACGGGCGCTGCAGAAGTGGTGGGCTCCCAATTAGGATTGGCGAATGCAGCAGGAAGGGCACTATGGGCACGACGGGCCTGTGTTTGTCTTTTTGGTGGCAGCGGGACACTACTTGTGCTTGCCACCTCACCAGCTTGAACTGCACTTATGGGACTCGCCACGTCACCAAGTGTTACTGCAGTGCTGGTTTGACTATGACCGGGGTGTACTACGCCGCTGGTGCTTGCCAGTTCCCCAAAACGCTACCAAAAAAACTGTTAGCGATCGCAGGGATCAGGCCTGATTCTGCGAACGCTGCAGTTATGCGTTTAGAGTTTTGTAAGTGACAGTGATCGATCGATACTGCACTTGGGTGGGCTGGGCTGGGCCAGGCGGAGGGGCAAAACGCAGGTGCTAGCAGGTATCTGGGCTGATCCCGCTAACACTGCGTTTTTGGGAACCCTAAACTGCTGGTGACGCTAGTATAGATCTGATCGGATCAGATATTGATGCGATCAGATACTATACCACTAAGGGAGGTGTATGCTGCGTGCGTGGGTGTTAGCGGTACTGGCGCTAACCTGACGCTGCCTGGGGCTGGTGCTTGCCAGTTCCCCAAAATGCTACCAAAAAAACTGTTAGCGATCGCAGGGATCAGGCCTGACTCTGCGAACGCTGCAGTTATGCGTTTAGTGTTTTGTAAGTGACAGTGATCGATCGATACTGCACTTGGGTGGGCTGGGCTCGTCTGGGCGGAGGGGCAAAACGCAGGTGCTAGCAGGTATCTGGGCTGATCCCGCTAACACTGCGTTTTTGGGAACCCTAAACTGCTGGGGACACTAGTATAGATCTGATCGGATCAGATATTGATCCGTTCAGATACTATACCACTAAGGGAGGTGTATGGTGCGTGCGTGGGTGTTAGCGGTACTGGCGCTAACCTGACGCTGCCTGGGGCTGGTGCTGGTGCTTGCCAGTTCACCAAAATGCTACCAAAAAAACTGTTAGCGATCGCAGGGATCAGGCCTGACTCTGCGAACGCTGCAGTTATGCGTTTAGTGTTTTGTAAGTGACAGTGATCGATCGATACTGCACTTGGGTGGGCTGGGCGGAGGCGCAAAACGCAGGTGCTAGCGGGTATCTGGGCTGATCCCGCTAACACTGCGTTTTTGGGAACCCTAAACTGCTGGGGACGCTAGTATAGATCTGATCGGATCAGATATTGATGCGATCAGATACTATACCACTAAGGGAGGCGTATGCTGCGTACGTGGGTGTTAGCGGTACTGGCGCTAATCTGACGCTGCCTGGGGCGACGCATATCACCGCCGGGCGATAGGGGGGCTAAACCTTTATTCGGTAATAAACGGCGGGTGCCCTGACACTATAAAAAATAAACGAACTAACCAGCGTCAACCGTAACGGTTATACGGTGATCAGTGGTGAAAGGGTTAACTAGGGGGCAATCAAGGGGTTAAAACATTTATTAGGTAGTATATGGGGGTCCCTGACGCTATAAAACGCTGACGGCGAACCTAAATATTTACCTCACTAACTAGCGTCACCAGCGACACTAATACAGCGATCAGAAAAATGATCGCTTAGCGACACTGGTGACAGGGGGTGATCAAGGGGTTAAAACTTTATTAGGGGGGGTTAGGGGGGTACCCTAGACCTACAGGGGGGTAACAGTAACTGTCCCAACACTGTAACTGTCACAAACTGATACCTAGCAGTAATCAGAAAAAAAAAAAAAACCTGCTGGTGTCAGTTTGTGACAGGGGGGGGGGGGGGGGTGATTGGGGGGGGATCGGGGGGGGGATCGGGGTGTTTTGTATGCCTGGCATGTTCTACTGTGTGTGTGTGTGTTGGTGCACTCTTCTCTCCTCGGGCCGGAACGGAAAATACCGACCCGAGGGGAGATGACATCACTTCCTTTGCTGCTGTTTAGCATACAGCAGCAAAGGAGTGTTCTCATTGGCCGGCGGCGATCGCGAGGGGGGGGCCACGAACGGATGGCCTCCCCCTCGTCTCTGATCGCCGGGGGACAGAACGGGACCGCCTCGGGCGGCGGGGGGGGGGGGTCCGATTGGACCCCCCACCCGCGGGAGGCAAATCACGTACCATGTACGTGATTTTGCCTGCCCGTGCCGCCTTGCCGACGTACATCGGCGTGAGGCGGTCCTTAAGTGGTTAACACTTACCTATAGCAAACGGTTGCTTGTAAAATGGGTGTTCTAAAGCCTTGTACACACGATCCGATTGTTGGCCAACCGAGCGTCTGATTTTTGTTCAAAGGGAGTGTGCCAGGAACTTGTCTTACATACTAACGGTCTTACTACTAACTTAACCTTTGGGCTTCTTCTGCTAATTTCGTGCTAGTAAAAGTTTGGTGAGAGTTGATTCGCGTTTTTCAGTTCGTGCTTTTCAGTTCGTGCTTTCAGTTCGTTTCTGAACGGCCGTTCATCAACCAGCCATGTTGCAGAATCGGATGAGAGAGAGTGCTATTATTGCTATTATTGGGCTTGGAGTTATTGCTTTGACCTAAGTCCAGTCCAGGAACAGGAGGAGGAGGAATTCTTGGACCATAAATTGGTTGCTTAATTGTGACCAATGATGTCATATGCCATTGCTGCGGGAGCTCCAGGAGAATAATCCTGATGATTTTCGGAATTATATCTGGATGATGGACCCCTGCTTTCACCAACTCTTGGCATTGGTGACCCCCTATATTAAGAAGCAGGACACATGCATGAGGTTTGCCATCACTCCAGAGCAAAGGCTCATAGCCACCTTGCGGTACTTGACAACGGGGAGAAGTCTCCAGGACCTCAAGTTTACCACTGAGATCTCCCCCCAGGCTCTGGGACTCATTATTCCAGAGTCCTGCTCAGCCATTATTCAAGTCCTGCAAAAGGACTATATTAGGGTAAGTTTTTACCTTTCAGATCACATTCTATGTATTATTGTTTGCTACTGTTTTGTATTAATTTGTTGATTACATAATTATCAATATTGTAATATGCTGTGAATGTCCTCTTTGTCCTCATGCATGCTGTAAGCTTTTCTTGCTCCTTTTTTGGCTTACATGCATATTTACCATAACTAACCTCCCTAGCATGCTATCTTAGGCCCATACACACCTAGCCTAGTAACTTAACAATGTTTTTTGTCAGCTACATTTTGGGGCTTACCCTAAACAACCCCTAAAATGTGTACAAATGTTCTTGTTGTCCTTAAATTCAGGCGGAGTGCAAGAGGCCATTTTTTGGGGCCAAAACTAATTTGGAACCCTCCCCCCCCAAAAAATGCTAAGTTAACAGATACAAATACCCTTTCTGCTGACTTTGCAAAACCCATACACACTATCCCTCTTTTGTGTTAATATTTCTGTATAAATTCACCAAACCATGCAGTGCAAGGGCCTACCTCATTACCTACAAATTGTAACATAGAAAGTTTTTGTCTCCTATTATATTGATAGGTTATTTCAGAATGTCAAAATGTGCTGCAATTTGGACAGTGTTTATCCAGATTTTTAGATTATGACACTTCTTACCTGTCCACTGGGTTGCCAATAGTGTAATTAAGGAGGGGCTGGCCAAAGTATCACAGATTATTTATGCAAACAGCTCTCATGGAATTGGAGAGGGTTACCTGTCTAAAACATCTACCCATTACCTCCCCCCACCCTAAAATTTGTCTAATGGGCATCCAGAGGGGGTGATGAATCAGATAAGTTGACCTTACACTTTTGTCTTTAAATACTCATTTAAGTTTTCTCCTTTTGTTGGCTAAGTATGTTGTGTCAAATCTGCTTGCAATGTTATGTGCAAAAGTAGTAATTTATTTTTTATTTTTTTAATCCAGAGTTTCCTTCCAACCCAGAGCAATGTCAGGAAATTGCAGGCCAGTTTCAGCTTCAGTTGGATTTTCCCAACTGTGGTGGTGCTATTGATGGCAAGCATGTCCGTATTGTCCCACCACCCAACTCTGGCTCATATTATTTTAATTATAAGGGCTTTTGCAGCATAGTCATGCTAGCTGTAGTGTCTGCCAACTATGAGTTTTTGTATCTGGATGTTGGGAAGAACGGCTGCAACTCTGAGGGAGGAGTGATTATGCAGACAGAGTTCTACAAGCGGCTCCAGAATGGCACCTTAAACTTGCCACCTGCCGAGGAGAATGTTGAGGGTGTCAATTTTGTTTTTGTTGCAGATGAGGCCTTTGCTCTGGGGGAACATCTGATGAAGCTGTTTCCTATAAGGAACCTCACCCCAGAGCAGAGAATATTCAATTATAGGCTCTCTCATGCCAGAAGGGTGGGCCAAAACGCCTTTGGCATCCTCTTGAGTCATTTCAGGCTGTTTTTGACTCCAATCAACCTGGCACTCTACAAGATCAACCATGAGGTTCTGTGCTGTTGAATCTTACATAATTTTTTAAGGAGGAATGCTACCAGATACCTTGCCTCACTGGCAAGTGATGTGGACCCTGCAGTGGCAGGCCCAGCTGAAGAGGCTGCAGCTCGGCCATCTGTTGGCGTACTGATGCCTAGAGAATTACGGCAAAAATACCTTGATTATTTTGTGGGTAGAGCGGCAGTGGCTTGGCAGCAACTTGTAACTGATCATGCCTAATATAATTTTGATATCAGAAACTCATATTTAATTTGAACTACTGTTGTCTGTGTTTCTTATCTGTCTAATATGTTCACAAATTGGCTTTATTTTTGCCATTTGCTCCAATAGTGCAAATGTACCTTATTTGCTACATGAGGTGACACTATCTTCTTCAGCTAACTATTATGGTGTGCTGTGGGTCTGCTACACACACACAATGTTTTTGTTCTTAATGGGTCTAATGCATGAGGTTCAAAAATAGTATGCCTTTTTCAAATTTTTAGGAGGACTAAAAATTGCAGGGGTTGGCTACATTTAAGAGCATATTGTCACTGTAACTACAACAATTTAACAAACACACTGGTATTGAGCATTGAAATAATAAGCCACACATTGTTTAGTAAAAAACATTTTACTCAAAGCACATTCACATGTGCGTTTTTCTGGTTTTAAAACAAACCAACATCTTGGTGCATAACATGTGGTGAGCTCAGCACACTCACTTTCCTCTAAAAATAAACAATACACCATTCATTAGGCCACCCCAAGTCCCATCTGTTCTTAGCATCCATTTTGCTACATTAGTTGACCAACCTTGGACTTGGTCTGATGTCAATGTTTGCGCCTGACTAGTGGACTCCACCATGCTGCACTCTGTGAAAAATGCAAAGAAAAGGGAAGGTGATTTAATTTTACAGAGGGCAAACACTGGACAAGTGAAACATTGAAAAAGTCCAGCAGTTCCCCCCCACCCCTTTTATCTTCTATGGGATAGGGGATATATGATGATCATCCTAGCAGGCGTGACTCTGTGTGACTGTGATTCCGGGGGCCTCTCCTCTACCCATGTCTACATTGGCAAGGCTGCATTAATGGGCACTGATGAGACAGGCAGCAAGCAAAAAGTGTTCTTTATCGCTTAGGTTCTGCCCTAAGCCCATGGCCTTTGGCCCACCTAGAAACACCCCTTTCGGTGGCTAAATGAGTGTGTTTGAAGTTGTCACTTATGTTTTTGGGGGGAAGATGGCCTTGTTGCCTCCCCTGTTGGGGCCCGAGCAAGGGTAACCTCCCTTCGTCCCTTGTGATGGCTTGGCTGGAGCCTGCTTTTTTGGTGCCTCCCTGTTGAAAGAAGAGAAAAAAATTAGGGACAAAAATAAAAAAATTCCAAAAACATGACCAAATAAGAATGTTCATATCTGCTTTAGTTACCTTCATCTTTGGAATACCAAGTCATACAAAGATTTTAGAAGACCTTATATATAATTCTCTAGAGCTACTTGCTAATTTACAAATATACATATTGGTTAGATACAAATACTGCTTAGTTTTTTTATGATCTGATGTATGTACTCCATCAGGTCTTGTTCACAGTGTTTGAGATCAGACCATCATTTTCTGATGTGGTCCTTTGTTCGTTCCACCGAAAATTCGCTATTTAAAACAGCGATGACCTTCTCCAAAATGAGGTCCTTTCAGCCGTTGGGCCTTTCATAATTGCGCAGCTTGCAGTTGTAGTCGTACTTCTCTAGAATGCGCACCATCTGCACCATCTCACCCTTGCTCATGGGGGTTGCTTCGTGCCTCCTATGAGCTCCACCACCGCAGGGCTGCCTGGAATCCACCGATTCCACCATGTTGTCCCTCCCGAATGTTTCGCCGTGTGTGTTGCATGCAAAAGAGAGATGGTCACGCCCCAGCGTCATGACGTACTGAGAGCGGAGTTTTACACATGCGCAGTGTACATAAAGCCAGAACGCACGGTCAGTAGAACGGCTGTAGGAACGATCTTGGAGTGGAGGATGAATGATTGCCAACGCAAGAAAGGAGCCATAAAACGAAGGTACAATTGGAAGTTGGGGCATAGGTGGTTAGTGGCCTATACTGCTTAGATTGACGCCTATATTGGAACCAGCTTATGAGTTAAGCCAGACATTATGGTTTGTCTTGTGTTCTGTCTTGCAGGCAGGGGTGGACTGACCATTCGGGCACTCGGGCACTGACCGAGGGCCCCATGCCACTAGGAGGACTCATCAGGGTGGCCAGCCTCAGTAAAACTAGGGACAGTATGTAAAAATATGTGAATTTTTACATCTGTCCCTGAAATGTCTGACACGACATCATTTTGATGTAAAAATCCCGAGATTTTATCTGCTCCGCCTCTGCACTGCCCCATAGCTAATAGGAACACGCTGTACAAGCCCCCTTCCACAGCGCGGCTTTTTTGACACAGCAGCATGAGATGCCGACTGCTGGAGGAGAGGAGAGGAGAGGAAAGGGAGGCGGGGACACAACTTGCAGTGTGGGACGGGCTGCTGCCTGATAAGGTAAGCTGGCTGAGCTTTAAAAAATTGATTCTAGTCAGTGGATTACCCTGGTGAGCAGAGAGGGAGGATGTGTTACCTCTAGCAGAGCTCCTCCTGTCTCTGAGGCTAGATCGATTTTGTGTGTAAGAAGTGCACTGCTCCTGGAGGAAGAACATGTCCTGATTGCCTCCCCCAATCTCTACTACATCTCCCTACTCATTAGCTGCCCACCACTAAACAGGCACAGTCCCCTCCTCTCCTGTACCTTACCTTACCACCTAATGTGTCTGTGAGCTGCTGGGGCACTACAAGTCCCAGCATGCCAGGAGATGGGGGCAGCAGTGTGTTCAATCAGGCTGATTTTTGGGTGAAATGTGCTGGTGTGTGTATGTGTAATTGTGTGTGTGTGTATATACTGTATGTATACTGTACAGTGGCGGCTGGTGCTCAAAATTTTTTTGGGGGGGGCTCAAACAAACTGAAGAAAAAAAACCCAATTGCAGCCACTGTGCACATCAAACGCAGCTACTGTGCGATCAAACGCAGCCACTGTGCGATCAAACGCAGCCACTGCGCCATCCAAAGAAGCCACTGTGCCATCAAATGCAGCCACTGTGCCCATCAAATGCAGCCACTATACCCATAAATTGCTGCTACTGTGCTCATCAATTGCCGCTACTGTGTCCATCAATTGCTGCCACTGTGCCCATCAATTGTTGACACTGTGCCCATCAATTGCTGCCAGTGTGCCCATCAATTGCCACTACTGTGCCCATCAATTGCCGCCAGAGTGCCTATCAATTGCCGCTACTGTATCCATCAAATGCTACCAGCGTGCATGCCCCGCCCGCCCGGCACTTACCTTGTCTCGGTGGTACAGCGGGTCACGGCAGGTGCGGTGTCCTCCACGCTCCTCGATGTCTTCTCCTGTCATCCCTTCCCGTCCTCTGCAATAGGCGTCCAATCACGGCGCCTGTCGTTTCAGCCAATCAGGTGACAGGTAACACCTGATTGGCGGAGAGGCGGTTCAGTGTTAGCAAAGCGAATATTCATTTGCTTTGCTAACACACGCTTATTGAACAGCGAACGCCCAGCATAGCGCGCCCACCTTTCACCTTTTTGGATGCCTATTAGAGCCTATGGCTCTAATCAGATGCTTACAAAAAGCACCCCGCCGCTCTAATTCAGGTGCCCAGCGCCAGAAAAGGGGCCTGAATAGGGGGTGGCAGCGGCGACCATAGATAGATTCATGCAATGCATGAATCTATCTATGGTGATAGAGAGGTGACAGGAGAGAGGGGGCAGAGCCCGTGTACCCTTTATGGACACACCACCATTGATACTGTATGTGTGTGTATACTGTATGTATACTGTGTATGTGTACTGTATCTATACTGTATGTGTGTATACTGTATGTATACTGTGTATGTGTACTGTATGTATACTGTATGTGTGTGTATACTGTATGTATACTGTATGTGTGTATGTATACTGCATGTGTATGTATACTGTGTATGTATACTGTAGATGTTAATGTATAGTGCATGTGTGTGTATACTGTATGTGTGTATGTATACTGTATGTGTGTGTAAACTGTATGTATACTGTATGTATACTGCATGTGTGTGTATACTGTATGTATACTGTATGTGTGTGTATACTGTATGTATACTGTATGTATACTGCATGTGTATGTATACTGTGTATGTATACTGTATGTGTGTATGTATACTGCAGGTGTATGTATACTGTGTATGTATACTGTATGTGTGTATGTGTACTGCATGTGTGTGTATACTGTATGCATACTGTATGTATACTGTATGTGTGTATGTATACTGTGCATGTGTGTCTATATGTATGTATACTGTGGATGCGTGTGTGTATACTGTATGAACCAGGTGTGCCCACTGCTGCTCAACAGAAGTCGATCTAACAATCCTGTGCTCGTGAAAAATGCACTCGGTGCTATTTGGAGCCATCTGATTGGTGCACTGCAGAGCTCGGCCTCGGATCAGGCAGCAGGTCTGGGTACACACCTGTGCAGTCAGGGGCATAACTAGAAATGGCAGGGCCCCATAGCAAAATGTTGTATGGGGCCCCCCTGCAAACAGCCCCCCCCCCCACAGCTGCCCTAGTGTCAATGCAGCGTGACCTGTGCCACATACAGCGTGACCTGTGCCCAATGCAACGTGACCTGTGCCCAATGCAGCGTGACCTGTGCCCAATACAGCGTGACCTGTGCCCAATACAGCGTGACCTGTGCCCAATACAGCCTGGTCTGCCTGTGCCCCATACAGCCCCACCTATGCAGAGGAAGAGGCAAGCCACCCGGATCAGCAGAGAGCGGGATTGCCCGCTGTAATAGCTTTCATTTGAATTTCCTGTCTTCCCGGGGCTCATCGTCACATAGCCCCACCTCTTGGCCCGACGCCTTTGATGACGTCACATGTTCCGCATTGGATCGGCGTTCTGTCTATCAAAGGCACCGGGCCAAAAGGTGGAGCTACGTGATGTGAGCCCCGGGAACACTGGAAGTTCTAATGAAAACTCTTACATCGGGCAATTCAGCTCTCTGCTGATACGGACAGCTCGCCTCTTCCTTTCCTCTCTCTTTCCCTGGCTGGGAGACTGTGCCAGCGGTGCTCTTATCCTCACTGGGCCCCACTTGGCTGCGGGCCCCATAGCGCCCGCATGGGTCGCTATGGTGGTAGTTACACCCCTGTGTGCAGTGATATTATGGCACACATCAAGCATGGCCTTTATTCACATGCTCCACTGCTTGATTTGAGGCCAGCCACAGCAGTTCACTATTCAGCTGGCTCTACGACTCACTTGGGCAGTTGAGAGGCTGCAACAAGTGGATTTTTTCTAATTAAAAGCCTTTTCCCGACAGCTGCCTGCCACACCAAGCATTAAGGTGCAAAGGTGTGTGTAAGGGGACACTGATGATGGAAGGTGACACTCTGGGGGCTCTGCCATAGGGTGGCACACTGGGGGGCTCTGCTGTAAGGTGGCACTCTGTGGACTGTGATTTATAGGGAAAATGTTGGGACTTTAATGTAAGGGAGGACTCTGATGTGAGCGTGGCGCTCATCCTGACTGCTGTACTCGATATGTTGTTTTGTTTGTTACTTACTCCTGGCGTGATGGCCATCTATAAGCCCGGGGGCCCCATAATCTTCTATTGCCCGGGGGCCCCATGAAGTTGTCAGTCCACCCCTGCTTGCAGGCATCATATATATATAATTTATCATGCCTGAATTTCTACCAAAATTAATTGACCTGTACTGGGAGCTGCCCTGTCTCTGGAAAGTCAATGTCATGGTTATGCAATAGAGTTTGTCTGTCAGCTTACCTGTCTCCATGTGTTCATCTCTAGAGACCAGCTGACCCTCACCTTTTATAAACTCTCCTCTATCATGGCTCCACCCCAGATCCTATCAGGGAACCCTATATTACCCGTGCACTGCAAGCCAGCAGTGCTTAACAACCATTGTGTGTTAGCTTTCGTGTGTACTTGCTGTGTTTCCTACGTCTGTTTCCAGTTACCGACCATGGCCTGTTCTTGACTATCCCTGTCTGATTGTGACCCTGACCTTTGGCGTGTTCTATGTTTATCCTTGTCTGCTAGTCGCCTCGACATTTGGCTTATCCCTTACTTTCCTTGTTGTTCCAGCCTGCTGCCTTCTACCTCTTCTCCTGTAGTCTACCGTGAGCTTGAGCTGTGAGACCCTGGGGGCAGCGACCTGGAGCCAGACTGCAGCGCAGTCCATCCTCACCACTAGAGGCTCTGGTGAACACCTGCTGGCTCTTAGACTCTGCGCCCTGGGGAATCTATGCTCTAGCTCCCAGTGGGATCTGTGTCAGTGTTCCAGTAGACCTGCTACCTGAACCTCCCAGGGTTCAATCCGCAGCAGTCAGTACTAGGGTCCACTACCTTAGCGGTGCAATCCTGACTTCCATGGAGTGCATCTGTCACCTGGTCTCAGGTGACCTGACAGTCAAGAGTAGAGACTACTCCAATAAAATATTGATGAAGGCAGCTTTGGAGAAAGTGCTAGAGTTGGTGAAACCAGTGTACCCCAGGGCAGACATCAACTATGTCAGACAAAAATATCAAACCTGAGAAGTACTTTTAAAAGGGAGCTCAACAAGGTCATGGACTCAGAGAGATCTGGAGCAGCAGCAGATGACATATAAGTGGTATTACACAACAGGCTGTGGTTTTTGACTGACCAGACAGAACCCAGGCCATCGCTGTCTACACTACCTCCGACATCTGCTGAGGCCACAGCTCCTGAGGTCCACCCAGGTCCTGCTGCACAGGAAGAAGATGTGGAGGATCCCAGCTTGACCCAGGTATAGCATTGTTGAACATATTTATATCCAAAAATACAATGATGATAACTAGACGTTATTGTTAAAATATTTTGGTCTTAACAAAGTGGTTTTCATATCAATAGACAGTAGTGGCCAAAAATTATTTAAACAAGATTTAAAAATGCTGGGGTCAGAATCATAGTCTTTTCTATTTTGTCCACATTCAATTTGCAACAGTAAGGGGATCAAAATTGTGTGTGATTGATGAACATTCCTAAAAAATATTCTAATTATGTTCCATTTTCATACACAGGAAAGTGTCAGGCTGGAGGAGCCAGTGGTCAGCAGCCAAACAGAGTCCCATATTCCTCCCCTACGCCCTCCTGCTAAAAGGGCCAGAAAGAGCAGGAATCTGGAGGAGGACACAGCTGCCTTCCTCAGCCAGGCCACTACTGCCCAGATGAGGCTGAGGGATTTTCCGTGGTGACGGCCAATAAATTAAGGGAGATGGCCAGTGAGCAAAGGAGCAGGTGTGAGGAACTCATCCTGCAGGTCCTCAACAAGGGAGAGAGTGGCCAAATCTCTGAAAACACACACCTGTGTGATTTTGTGGCCCCACATCCACCACCTCCACAGCCAACCCACACACCACAGCCACCCCACCCACCACAGCAGGATGGCGGTCAGTGGCAATACCAGCCACAAGACCCCCAACAAGACCGCTGGACTGGGGATTTTCACCCCTTCACCACTTACTTTTTTTTAATTATTATTTTGGTTGAATAATTATTTTATTTGTTATATTTTCTATATGCACTTTTTAGTTAAGTTCTTTGTATTTGGATGGCAGATAGCATCTCTAATTTAATTTGTTTTATTTTTTTCTGCACAATAAAAAAATTGTAATAATGTAAAATTAACAAGGGACACCAACATAGTTGTATCCTTGATCTTAAAAACTACGGGATAATGGTGTTGTGGTAATTCTCCAAAAAAAAAAAAAAACAAGCATAATAATATTATTCTTGATATCACTAGAAAAAAAAAGCCTATCAACCTCTTCGCGCCCGCGCTTTAGCCGAAAGACGGCTACAGCGTGGCACTCAATTGCCGGGAGGGCGTCCCTGGACGTCCTCCTGTTTACATTCCCCTGCGCGCCCCCGCGGGCGCACGCGCGGGGGGGGGGATCTGTGTTGGCCATGTCCCTTGGACACAGCCAATCACAGATCGTGCTAAATGGCCAATCACAGCGGCCATTTAGCACTCGATCGGAGTATCCAATGAGAGATGATCTCATATGTAAACATATGAGATCATCTCTCATCGCCGGCTCTCCCTCGTTACACAGAGACAGCGCGTGAGGAGGGAGAGCGAAAGGCTGCAGCAGTGAGTGAAAAAAATCACTCACTAACACAACACAGTGCCATCTGTCTCCAATGTCAACTATCAGTGCCACCTGTCCCCATCGCCATCTGTCCCCAGTGTCACCTATCAGTGCCATCTGTCCCCATCGCCATCTGTCCCCAGTGCCACCTATCAGTGCCACCTATCCCCAGTGCCACCTATCAGTGTCATTTGTCATCAGTGCCACATATCAGTGCATCTGTCATCAGTGCTACCTGTCAGTATCACGTGCCATCTGTTATCAGTGTCACGTGTCATCAGTGCCACGTATCAGTGCCATCTGTCATCAGTGCCACCTATCAGTGTCACGTGCCATCTGTTATCAGTGTCACGTGTCATCAGTGCCATGTATCAGTGCCATCTGTCATCAGTGTCACGTATTAGTGCCATCTGTCATCAGTGCCACGTATTAGTGCCATCTGTCATCAGTGCCACGTATTAGTGCCATCTGTCATCAGTGCCACATGTCATCAGTGCCATGTATTAGTGCCATCTGTCATCAGTGCCACGTATTAGTGCCATCTGTCATCAGTGCCACGTATTAGTGCCACGTGTAATCAGTGCCACGTATTAGTGCCATCTGTCATCAGTGCCACGTGTCATCAGTGCCATGTGTCATCAGTGCCACATATTAGTGCCATCTGTCATCAGTGCCACGTATTAGTGCCACGTGTAATCAGTGCCACGTGTCATCAGTGCCACATATTAGTGCCATCTGTCATCAGTGCCACGTATCAGTGCCATATCAGTGTCACGTGCCATCAGTGCCACATATCAGTGCCATCTGTCATCAGTGCCACATCAGTGTCACATGTCATTGTCCTGGTGCTCCAGGGCCTTCAAAAGTGTAATAGGTAGTCAACAAGTTAGATGTGTAAGTTATGCTCCTAGAACACCTGATGGTGCTCCCTGCATGTTGGGCCTCTCTATGTGGCTAGGCTGTGGAAAAGTCCCACACATGTGGTATTGTAATACTCAGGAGGAGTAGCAGAATGTATTTTGTGTCACGTGTCATCAGTGCCATGTATCAGTGCCATCTGTCATCAGTAATAAATATATAGGAGCTAGTGCGCAAAAAACCACAATGTAAACAAAAAATTCTGAAACTGACGGTAAAGTACCTGATAAAGAGCTGCCAACATAGATGGGTCCACTCAGTTCCCCCAGGAAAGAATATTAAGATAAAGATGTGTGGCGCTACTCTATCAATCAGTAACAATCAGATAATCAGAAACCATAACCGTAGTCATCTAAGATAAAGGATGAAGTTGGCAAAGTGGGCTCCACCACATATAATCAATGCCAGAAAAAATATTATGACCTTAGGAAAGATAACACCATACAGGAGTTCATCAAAGAAGAGATCAGTTCTAAAATGTGGAAATGAATAAGTGAATACCAACGATTAAAATGCTCAATAGAATAAATACTGTATCAGTGCTCAGTAAAATAATTGAAAGCTGTATCAACCACCCCTCCTCAAGTGACAATATAAAGTGAACCTGTGAATATAATGAAATGACTTCCCAAATTGGATGGACAACGAAAAAATCCCTGATCATAGACAAAAAACACCAAATAAAGCTAACAGTGTATCACAGGCAACAGCTGAAAATCAAAAAATTCCTGGTGCTGATATCAAAATAAATCTTAAAAGTGAACCAAAATAAAACTAGATATAGCAAACTGACATAAAGTGCAAAAAGATTCTGAGGTCAGCAAAAATTCCGTATAAATAATCCACAATATTGAAATAAAATCCAAAATAGTGATACAGTCATGACATATTAAACATTCTAGTGCATTATTAGTGAATAATTAATAAATAAATAAATAAATAAGAGATTGAATACAATAGGACAGATAATCCCACAACAGAGATGCTGTCCCAAACGGTGACAATAGTGCAATTTAGTCCATACAAAAGTGCAATTGTGATAGGTGATGTCCACAAGGAACAGTCTTTGAATAAAGTGCAAAAGGGTAGGAGGAGTCAGGTGCCAACGCTTCTCGGGGACGGCCGAACCCGGAAGCTCTACACTTCCATTGATCGCTGTGATTTTAGATGTAAGTTACTATGTTTGTCAATAAAATTTGTACCTAATTACTGCACCATGAGACCTCTCCTTTGTTCCTAAATAACTGCTGGGATTGCTGGGAGCTGCGGGAGGAGTTGCAGAGAGACAGATTCATTGATGTTAAGGAAACGCTCCAGGAAACACATCCTCTCCTAGAATATCTACCCGCTCTACTTGGCCCATTGGGGGCCGCTGCTGGAGGTGAGAGGCTGGGGGAAACACTTGGGATATGCACCAGAACGTGCATAGAAGAAAAGCACCAGTCACTGCACATTTTGCACTTTATTCAAAGACTGTTCCTTGTGGACATCACCTATCACAATTGCACTTTTGTATGGACTAAATTGCACTATTGTCACCGTTTGGGACAGCATCTCTGTTGTGGGATTATCTGTCCTATTGTATTCAATCTCTTATTTATTTATTTATTTATTTATTAATTATTCACTAATAATGCACTAGAACGTTTAATATGTCATGACTGTATCACTATTTTGGATTTTATTTCAATATTGTGGATTATTTATACGTAATTTTTGCTGACCTCAGAATCTTTTTGCACTTTATGTCAGTTTGCTATATCTAGTTTTATTTTGGTTCACTTTTAAGATTTATTTTGATATCAGCACCAGGAATTTTTTGATTTTCAGCTGTTGCCTGTGATACACTGTTAGCTTTATTTGGTGTTTTTTGTCTATGATCAGGGATTTTTTCCTTGTCCATCCAATTTGGGAAGTCATTTCATTATATTCACAGGTTCACTTTATATTGTCACTTGAGGAGGGGTGGTTGATACAGTTTACAATTATTTTACTGAGCACTGATACAGTATTTATTCTATTGAGCATTTTAATCGTTGGTATTCACTTATTCATTTCCACATTTTAGAACTGATCTCTTCTTTGATGAACTCCTGTATGGTGTTATTTTTCCTAAGGTCATAATATTTTTTCTGGCATTGATTATATGTGGTGGAGCCCACTTTGCCAACTTCATCCTTTATCTTAGATGACTACGGTTATGGTTTCTGATTATCTGATTGTTACTGATTGATAGAGTAGCGCCACACAGCTTTATCTTAATAATCTGTCATCAGTACCACCTGTCAGTGTCACGTGCCATCTGTTATCAGTGTCATGTGTCATCAGTGCCACGTATCAGTGCCATCTGTCATCAGTGCCACGTATTAGTGCCATCTGTCATCAGTGCCACGTATTAGTGCCATCTGTCATCAGTGCCACGTATTAGTGCCATATGTCATCAGTGCCACGTATTAGTGTCATCTGTCATCAGTGTCACCAGTGCCATGTATTAGTGCCATCTGTCATCAGTGCCACGTATTAGTGCCATCTTTAATCAGTGCCACGTATTAGTGCAAGTGTAATCAGTGCCACGTGTCATCAGTGCCACATATTAGTGCCATCTGTCATCAGTGCCACGTATCAGTGCCATCTGTCATCAGGGCCACATTAGTGTCACATGCCATCAGTGCTATGTATCAGTGCCATCTGTCATCAGTGCCACATCAGTGTCACATGTCATTGTCCTGGTGCTCCAGGGCCTTCAAAACTGTAATAGGTAGTCAGCAAGTTAGATGTGTAAATTATGCTCCTAGAACACCTGATGATGCTCCCTGTATGTTGGGCCTCTATGTGGCTAGGCTGTGGAAAAGTCCCACACATGTGGTATCGTAATACTCAGGAGGAGTAGCAGAATGTATTTTGTGTCACGTTTCATCAGTGTCACGTATCAGTGCCATCTGTCATCAGTGCCACATATTAGTGCCACCTATCATCAGTGCCACGTATTAGTGCCATTTGTCATCAGTGCTACATGTCATCAGTGCCGCGTATTAGTGCCATCTGTCATCAGTGTCACCAGTGCCACGTATTAGTGCCATCTGTCATCAGAGCCACGTATTAGTGCCATCTGTCATCAGTGCAACATCAGCGTCATTGTGCTGGTGCTCCAGGGCCTTCAAAAGTGTAATAGGTAGTCAACAAGTTAGATGTGTAATTTATGCTCCTAGAACACCTGATGCTGCTCCCTGCATGTTGGGCCTCTCTATGTGGCTAGGCTGTGGAAAAGTCCCACACATGTGGTATCATAATACTCAGGAGGGGTAGCAGAATGTATTTTGGGGTGTCATTTGTGGTATAATGATGAAGATATTTGCCAGCACACCATGGAACAGCGTAGATAGCGTCCAAACGTGTAATTTATTGCATGATCACAACACAAGGAGAGTGCAACGTTTTGGAGACACGCAGGACCCCTTTGTCAGGCATGCCTGACGAAGGGGTCCTGCGTGACTCCGAAATGTTGCACTCTCCTTGTGTTGTGATCATGCAATAACTTACACGTTTGGACGCTATCTACGCTGTTCCATGGTGTGCTGGCAAATATCTTCATTGTGACTTGAACCAGTATCCAGCTGGTTGTTGCTGCAGCACCCATACTCCTGAGCTCATCCAGGAATGTGTGCAATGGGAATATGAAGTATCGTTTGTGGTATACACATGCCATGTGAGAGAAATAACCTATTACAATGACAATTTTATGGGGAAAAAAAACAAAAAAAAACCCAAAACTTTATTTTGCAAAGAATTGTGGGAAAAAATGACAACATCAAAAACCTCGCCATGCATCTTACTAAATACCTTAAAATGTCTACTTTCAAAAAATGGGTCATTTGGGGGGTATTTGTAGCAAAAGCAGCTTCATTATTATCTCATTAAACAAGAAGAGAATGTGCACTGCATTTCAACATTTCATAATTTTCCGCATCACGAATGTTAACTCTCCATTACGAACGCTAGTTTACAAGACCGACCGCTTCCGGCTTGTCCTTGCTTCCGAGCATGCGTGTTTGTACTTTCGACTTTTGTGTGACAATCTTGTGTATAGACGATACGAAAACAGACCGTTGTCCGCCAAAAATGTACTAGCCTGCCAACCAACATTTGTTGGAAAGTTGGACAACAGTGGTTCGAAGGAGCGTGAAAACAGTCAGACTTTAGGACAACAGTCTGTCAACAGACAATCCCCTGCCAGCAATCGGATTGTGTGTACGAGGCTTTAGTTACCATATATTATATTGCATTACATGTTCAAGCTGGCTAACTGCATCAAAGTGTTCCCACACTGTTTACCTACTGGTGCTATCCAACCTCTTCAACTCTGTATTTTTTCCCATTGTGGAAGTGCATGGCTTGATTTTGGTACAGAGCTGTTTTCACCCTCAGCTGTGTCTGCCCCATACTGGCACTACATGTCCACACTCAATAGTAGCTGTGTAAGCAAATAAGGGTTGGTAAATTTGCAATATAGAGTAGGGAGTGATCAGAGAGGGTCCTCACTTTGACACAGTTGGCCAGCTTGAACACTTACTGCAATGTATGTGAGCTAAAAATCCCAATTTTACAAACAACTGTTTGCTATAGGTAAGGGTTAACGAGTGGCAATGCCTCATTAGTATCTCATGTGTTGTATATATAAAGCTGTTTAGGACCTGAACACTCATTCTTCTGTTTCTACGGCATGGAGCAGGTTAGTAATTTTAAAGGGCAGGGAAACGGGAAACTTGAAGTTGTTATATTACTGACTGTAAGAGTTTATTTACAGTGTGATAACCCCTTTACATTATATATTGATACATTTGTTGGTGGGTTTTGAGATCCACCTGGTTACTATCCACCTGCTTAAACTTTGTGTGTGTGTGTGTGTGTGTATATATATATATATATATATATATATATATATATATATATATATATATATATATATTACTGGGACCTTAGCAAAGTACAGCAACTTCTACATAAAAATCAAATACAACCTGTTTTTGTAACACCCCCCCCCCCCCCCCTTCATTACAAGTAGTGTTAATACTTGTGTAAATCCCTATTTAGCCTTGGTTCACACTGACTGTGGGAATGAAATTGTGCAAGTTCACTCACATGATTTCATTTTTCGAATGTCAGTCCTGACTTTAGAGACATCTGTAAGGGTTTCTGCACAGATGGAAATCGCACCCCAAAATTGCCAATAGTACAGAAACTACTTTTGGGGATCGGTGTGGTGCTGCAAATGTGGCCTTGCACCGATTCGGATGCTGTCTTTGCCAGAAATTACTCCTGATTTGACATGCTAAATTGCATCGACGTGAACCAGGGCTCAACCAAACAATTTTGGGCCTCATAGCAGTTGTATAGTCTCGTATAAATATATAATATTTTGGAACGGTAAGCTATGGAGCCCAAAACCTTGTTTATGTTGTGATTTTATGCAAGTAGCAAATACATTTGGATACAATAAATATATCTTATAGTTTTGGGACCCTCTCTGACTGCTATGTCAGAAATTTTGTATCTAGCTACAACATTGGGACATGACCTCAAGC
This sequence comes from Lithobates clamitans, assembly GCA_037952925.1. Lineage (NCBI taxonomy): Eukaryota > Metazoa > Chordata > Amphibia > Anura > Ranidae > Lithobates > Lithobates clamitans. The sequence continues at coordinate 1,012,109 of JBBGZY010000603.1, read as the reverse complement.
CAGCAGGAAGGAAGTTCCAGAATAATCCTAAAAGGCTTACCAAAAAAAGTAGTAGTTTGGAACTGGCCTCCAGCAGAGGTAGGGAGTCATTCAACAATAAATACATTTAAACATGCTTGGGACAAACCTAGATCTATACTTGGATAAAAGGGTAAAAAAAAATTCTTTAGGGCCCATTTACAGTTAATGAGGGGTGTATAAGGCAGCCCATTCATTTGAATGGGGGGGCCTGTTCCATTTCTGGCAGTGAGCTTCAATGTCAATAAAATCCAATGATGTGTCGTCCAGGGGGGCGGGGCAGAGTCCGGGATTCTGAGTCTAATGGACACCGAATGCTAGACTCAGGAGAGCGCTTCTCCTAGGGGATTATCCACTTCAGCCCCGCTCACTGTATATATACGTCATTTTTTTGAAGATGGATATCTCGGTAACGGCAGCAGCTGCTGCCACAACCGAGATATCCATCTTTTCAGCGAGCGGTTCTGTACACGATAATGGTGGTCTCTGCGGCGGGTTCGCCGCGAGATCACCGTTATCGGCGGCGGGAGAGGTGCCACCCCCCCCTCCCGCCGCTCTCCCGCACCCTCCGCCGCTTACCGGAGCCGTCGGTAACGGCGGAGGCGATCGGGTCCTTTCCCTGCTGAGGTATGGAGGCAAGTGAGGCCAAGATGGCGCCTACCCGTCTCCATACCATGTGACGGCCGGAGCGACGTCATTACGACGGCTCCGCCCACTCTCTTAAAGGCACAAATTTTTTTTAGTGTCATTTTTTTAAACGACTTTTTTTTTTTTTTTTTGCATTTTAGTCTAAATATAAGATCTGAGGACTTTTTGACCCCAGATCTCATATTTAAGAGGACCTGTCATGCTTTTTTCTATTACAAGGGATGTTTACATTCCTTGTAATAGGAATAAAAGTGATCCAAATTTTTTTTTTTTTAAAAACAGTGAAAAAATAAATAAAATAAAATAAAATAAATAATAAAAAAAAAAAAAAAATTTTTTTAAAGCGCCCTGTCCCGACGAGCTCGCACGCAGAAGCGAACGCATACGTGAGTAGCGCCCGCATATGAAAACGGTGGTCAAACCACACATGTGAGGTATCGCCGCGACCGGTAGAGTGAGAGCAATAATTCTAGCCCTAGACCTCCTCTGTAACGCAAAACATGCAATCTGTAGAATTTTTTAAACTTCGCCTATGGAGATTTTTAAGGGTAAAAGTTTGACGCTATTCCACGAGCGGGCGCAATTTTGAAGCGTGACATGTTGGGTATCAATTTACTTGGCGTAACATTATATTTCACAATATAAAAAAAAATTGGGCTAACTTTACTGTTTTATTTTTTTTTTTTTCAAAAAAGTGAATTTTTTCCAAAAAAAGTGCGCTTAGAAGACCGCTGCGCAAATATGGTGCAAAAAAAAGTATTGCAATGACCGCTATTGTATTCTCTAGGATGTTAGAGGAAAAAACAATATATAATGTTTGGGGGTTCTAAGTAATTTTCTAGCAAAAAACCTGTTTTAAACTTGTAAACACCTAAAATCCAAAACGAGGCTAGTCTTGAAGTGGTTATACAATGCAGGGAGGAGCTACCAGCACTGCCGGGGGACACCAGAAGATGATTATCGGGGCCACTCTGTGCAAAACGAACTGCACAGTGGAGGTAGGTATGACATGTATCTTTCTTAAAAGGGGGGGGGGGGGGGGCTTTTTCTTTACAATCACTTTAATGACAAACCCCCCCCCCCCCCCCCCCCCCAGATCGGTTCGCATATCACAGTGCAAACTATAAATTTGGACCGGAATCTGATTGCATGGGTGTGAACACCCATGGAATCTGATTCTGGTGCGGACAAAAAAGGATCCTGCACGATTTTTAGCTGAATTTGCATCTCGGACATCAAATGTGATCTGTAGAGTGGTGTGAATCACAAATACGATGTATGACATCGGGCTTGTGGGAACTGGCACTAAAACAAGTTAATGCACATTATTTGTGAAATTTGTAATAAAATTACAATTTCCACCTTTATAAACATTCCTGTGGGGGTATTGAGCCCTTTCACAGCAGCGATCCGACTGGGTCAGCCTGTCAGTTTTTCAGATGGACCCTCTATTATCCTCTGTGGTACAGCACATGTAAATTTACATGTGTTCCTTTACACCCGCCAACATCCAATCTGATCTGCTAAAAACAGGGATTGGGATCTGTTCACCATCCGTCGATCAGATTGCAGTCGGGTCTGTTTTCTGTGGGTTGTATTTGTGTCCGCTCTGCCACACTGACCAGCCATCTGCCTGCTCAGAGGGTATCAGAGGACAGATTCCCTGCTGAGCTGGCAGAGTCCGCCCTGTGTAAACGGCCTAAGTCTATATTGCTCACAATTTATAGGTTTTAACAAGGGTAATGCACATTATTTGTGAAATTTGGAATGATTTAACAATAAAAATGAACATTCCTGCAGGTATATTGTATTTTGAATTCCTGGGCTCTCATTTTCTGACATTAGGATGCTGTGATGTTTGTACACACGGAGATCCAATTTTGCGCTCTGCAAAACTTGCAATGTTTATAAACAAAGTTCCAGACCTTCCAGATGTGAGAGAGAATGAATATTGCATGGGTCAGAACACGCATGCGTTCCGATTGCAGTGCAGCCCAAAAAAAGTCCTGCACCGCTTTGGTCCGAAAGCGACGCAATTTAAGCCATAAAAACTGCGTGGCTGAATTTGCACTCCAGACATTGCATATGCGGTGCAAATCACATGAGATGTCTATGATCGCACCGGTGTGAATCCAGCCATGGGCTGAGAAGTGAGGCTCCTGAAGGCACAGTTAGTCATTTTTGCAAATGTCATGTGACTGATAACAATAATGGTGTCAGTATTGTCAACTTAACCATCAATATTCCAGAGTTCGGTCTATTTATTTCTCTTGTGTAATGGTAAACTAAGAATGTTGACAATAAGGCCCCTTTCACACCAGCGGACCGATTGGGTTTGTTTTTCATGCAGACTCGATTGGACCACCCATTGCCTGCTCAGTGGGGAATGGCAGAGAGATTAACTTTTGGTTAGCTCAGCTATGTTCTGTGGTGAGTATGGGGTTCACTTCAACAAGGGCCCCCTCCACCCGTTCCTATAGCACTAATATTGCGCTACATACCTAATTTATATCTTTTCATCTAAGGTACACTCTACACCAGTGGTTCTCAACTCCAGTCCTCGGGACCCACCAACAGGCCAGATTTTAAGTATTACCTTGGGGAGTTGCAGACTAGAATACTGCAATCGCTGAGCAGCAAGTGATATCACCTGTGATGTATTTCAGCTATCTTGCAAACCTGGCCTGTTGGTGGGTCCTGAGGACTGGAGTTGAGAACCACTGCTCTACACGCATCTACCCCTGAAGAGCGGGCTAGGTCTTGCGAAACGTGTCGGATACACTTGATGCCTGTGTTATACAACTGCTCACACATATATGTACCATTATTTTATTTATTTATGCTATGTATCCTGTATGACCTGACTTTTATTGATTATATCAATGCATGTACTGCCTTCATTGGAATAAATACTTACTGTATTTATTGTACATAATGTTACTCTTATTGGCAATATGGTGCTCATCTCATTTATATTGCACTAAAAACAAACCAAAAAACTAAAACTGCTCTTGGAGCTTTTCTGGAGTGCAAGGTGCACCCCATGATGATCTTGGATTGGGTTCTGCCGCTATAGGCTAATGGGAGCGTCACTCACTACTGCTGTCCGCAGGGAGGAGGAGAAGCACAGCAGTGCTGCCTAGTCTTGAAATCGCGGCCAGGCAAGGAAAGGCAGCCGCTATATTTTTGTAGTATTCTAGTACAGCCTCTATAGCTAACTGTCTTTAAACACTGAGCTGCAAAGATGTACACAGGGATAGCTGCTTTTTCCATCCCAACCTGCCCTGCCTCTTTTCCAGTACTCTGTACACAAGCATCTTACTCGGTGGTGCAGGTGCCAAACGCTGGTCAGCTAGGTAGAGTAGTAAGCTGTGCTTTTTAAAAATGCTATGTATATATGTGAGTGTGAGCGTATGTGTGCACTCATATATTTATATGTACGTTAACTGTTAGGCCTTATTCACATGGGCATGCTTAAGAGTACACCTGTGTGAGGGCCATGTTTACCTGCAAAGGTGTTGCATGCATCCCCATGCAAGCAGTCTCAGTCATGTGAATTGGGACGCAGTGGTTGCAAAGACAATGCCACCACTCCCAATTTAACATTCATGTGGGTGTGGGTCCCCGAACAATGTGGATTTGGGGACCCGTACCCACAAGGATGTCAGATTGGCAGCAGTAGCTGTGTCCGTGCAACTGCTGCATCGTAACTGACATAAATGGGACTGCCTGCATGAGGAAGCACTAAACGCCTGAGCATCTTCATGCCCATCTGGGCAATCGCAGCCCTTGCAGGGGTGTAGGCTTAAGTATGCCCGTGTGAACAGATATACAGTAATAGTCAGGGAGGAGCATTTATGACAGGCGGGCAGTGTGTACAGGGAAAAATAGTTAGTGTGTAAAGGTGGGGGGGCTGTGTTCAGTGGATGAATTTAATGTGGGATAATTCTCTGGTTGTTTGGAGTTTTTGATTAGACTAGAGCCACACCCAATATTTAGCCACACCCATTTTGTCACAGTATGCGTGCTGCAGGTCAGTCTCCCTGGCAGCGACCCCAGTGCATTACTTTGCCAAGGGGCCCACAATGCTATTTAGTAGGCAATGTTCAGGAGCCATACTGAGCGCCACCTGGAATCTATCCATTAATCATATATTATCCTATCTGAAATATGGTTTTAAATGGTCACATTTGTGCCATGTCAATTTATTTCACCTGTTTATAAAACTGCCAAGTGTTTAAATATCCATTTTGCTGACCTAGTGTATTTCATTGCCGGGCATATAATGTCAAAGATTTTCAACCCTGCTCCATATCCTTTTTCTACCATATTCATCAATTGTAAACTGTTAATGGAAATGCTAAGCTGCAGTGGCATGAAAACCTACAGTATAAGGGAAAGTTCAAAGCATGTCCACCATAGGTTTAGAATAGCAATTTTTGTATATGGGGTGTCAAACTAGTTAACTCTGCTACAAGCAAGAAGCATAAGGCGACTTCAATACTGACCCCCATTATACCAAGTAATAATTTAATTATTAATCTAGTAATATGTACAGTATTTGGTTTTTACCTAGTCAGTATCACATATATAAACATAAGGGCAGAAAGTAGTCTTTTTTTTTTTTTTTTTTTTTGTATAGATTTTAGTTTGTCCAAGCATGTTTTTAAGATGTATGATTTAAAATTTTAGTAATGGTCCTCCCACATTCTATGGAACTATATTGAGTTTATATAATATATAATTTTCCCAAGGCGTCTTTCAGGACAGCACCTGAGAGATAGCGACACCACCCACCGGAAACAGGAAACACCGTCTTCCTCCAAACTTTAAAGGGAGGCGCCTCCCTACCATACCTCAGTTTTTGTGTTTCCTCCGGCCCGGAGGGAACATCTTTTTTGAAGGGGAGTCAAGGTCTCTCAGATGCTCCTGGGAGACAGGGCTTCCTTTTCATTTTTTTCCTCCTTTTGGAGACCCGCTGTCCTCCCGGCCTACCCAAGCCTTTGCAGCGGTAGCAATCGGGCTCCTCTTCCCCTCCTGGTGCTCGGGGAGAGCCGTAGACCCGGTGATCCGCGCGGTCGTAGGAGCGGCGGTGCGCGTGCGCCGCCGCCATGTTTTTTGGCAGGCGCGGCGGAAGTGACAAGGCGGGTCACTGGGTCAGCAGAAGCGTCATTTCCGGCGTGGATGCGAGAGGGGAGGAGGGAGGACAGGAACTGGCGCCTACTTCCGCTTCCGGTCCGGTGCAGATGCACTATGGGAGTCCGGAAGCGGCATATGAAGCCACAGGTGGAGAGCTGCACACCAGAGATGGAGGACTCAGCGTCTGCAGCGGTGGGGACAGGCACAGGCGCCAGTAAAGCTCAGGTAGGAGCAGCAGTTTAAGTCTGCCTTTCTTCCTTTTCCTGGGTTTGGTCTATTTTCTTTTTTCTTACCCCCTAGTGGCAAGGGGCCTGTCTGGGCACTGGAGGCTGACTGGTTTCTTCTTAGTGCACCTGTGGGTGATTCTTGTGTAGCTGAGACCGGGTCTCACTAAAAGGTCCCCTGGTTTTTTTCCCTTTTTTTTGTTTTTTCTCACAGGCTAAAAGCTCTGACCCAAAAAAAGAGATGTCCTTCTTGCAGGGCCAAAATGGGAGAAAATTGGAAAAAAGTCTTATGCGGTACATGCATCACTTCTTTAGTTAAGGAGGAATCAGCTTCGGTTTGTGATGATCTGGTTGCCTCTGTAAAGAAGGAACTATACGCCACGATTCAGACTTTTCGTGACTCTTTAGTTAATCCAGCTGCTAGTCAGCCATCCACTTCTGAGGCTTCCCAGGGTTCTATTTCTTTCCCCATGGTAGAAGTTTTACCTGAAGGCCCCTCTATCAGGGAAGAGCAGTCCCCTACTCCTTCCGTTAAGGATTCGGAGGAGGAGGGTGAGGAAGCGGAGGTGGCTCCTTCCAAATTTAAGCTTTCCCTAGAGGAGGTAGACGGACTCCTTAAGGCTATCCATGTTACACTTGGCTTAAGTGAGGAAAAGAAGGAGTTATCTCTTCATGACAGCATGTATGTAGGGTTAAATGAGCCTAAGGGGCGAACATTTCCAGTTCATTCGGTCATTTCTGACGCCATTACTAAAGAATGGCAAGATCCAGAGAAAAAGCCCTTTTTTTCCAGAGCCCACAAAAGGTGCTTCCCTTTTGAGGAGGACCCTTCTGCGGTGTGGAATAAGGTGCCCAGGTTGGATGCGGCCTTTTCACAGGTCTCAAGATCCACAGACCTGTCTTTTGAAGACATGGGTGTTCTAAGGGATCCAATGGACAAACGCATGGATCTTTTGCTCAAAAGATCATGGCAATCAATCATGAGCAATGTAAAACCAGCAATGGCCACAACCTGTGTAGCCAGGAATCTGGAATACTGGGTGAACCAACTTAGATCTCATATAGTGGCAGATTCCCCCAAGCAGGAGATCTTAGATTCCTTTCCTACCCTGATTTCTGCGGTTGCTTATATTGCTGATGCTTCGGCTGAAGCTATCAAAATGTCAGCTAGGTCTGCAGCTTTAGCAAATGCTGCGAGAAGAGCTTTATGGCTAAAAACATGGCCAGGTGATACAGCTTCAAAGAGTAAACTTTGTGGTATCCCCTTTTCAGGTGACCTTCTTTTTGGCCCAGATCTAGATAATATCCTAGACAGAACTGCCGATATGAAGTCCTTTCCGGTCAAAAAGAAAAAGCAGACCCCAAAACGTCTTTTTCGACCTCAAAAAACTCAACAGCAACAGCAGGAAAGTAAGTTTCAGGGCAGGAGAAAAAATTGGTCCGCACAAAAGGCGAAGGGCAAAGGTGGAATTCTCTTCCGTCCTCCTTCACAGGCCGAAAACTCACAATGACTTATCTCTGCGGGTCGGCGGAAGATTACGAGAGTTTCTTCCGCAGTGGTCAATGATAACTACAAATCAGTTTATTCTGACCACTCTCTCGCAGGGTTATACTCTCGAGTTCTCCAGAAGCCCCCCAAGAAGGTTTCTGGTAACAAATGCTCCTCGAGATCCAATAAGGGCCCTGGCCATGAAATCCTCTCTGGAGGAACTAATGCAACAGGGTGTAGTAATCCCAGTGCCACCAGAGGAATGGCACGAGGGCTTCTATTCACATGTCTTCCTGGTAAAAAAGCCAACAGGAAGATTTCGTTTAATTCTAAATTTAAAGCCACTAAACAGAGCCATCAAATACAGAAGGTTCAAGATGGACTCAATTTTCACCGCCAGAAATATTCTGACTCCAGGTTGTTTCATGGCGTCAGTGGATCTAAAGGATGCATACCTGCATATTCCAATCTCTTCCCAGTCCCAGAGGTTTCTCAGGTTGGCGGTAAGGTTGGAAGGCAGAATTCGGCATCTGCAATTCAGAGCCCTACCCTTCGGGCTATCATCCGCACCCCGAATTTTTACCAAAGTAATGGCAGAGGCCCTAGCTCCGCTGCGTCTTCAGGGAATCGCAGTAATTCCTTACTTAGACGATCTGCTATTTTTCGCCCCCTCAAGAGAGGAGTTGAGGAGCAATTTAGGCAGAGCATGCAGCCATTTGGAGTCTCTAGGTTGGATCCTAAATCTCCAAAAATCTTCCCTGGAACCATCTCAGGAGATTCGGTTTCTAGGGTATATAATAAATTCGGTAAGCCAAAATTTTCTTCCTTCAGAGAAGAAAGGAAAAATCCAGGATACAGTGTCTTTTTTGCAGACCAACCAGCAGCTGACGGTAAGATTGGTCATGTCAGCCCTGGGGGTTCTGACTTCGTCAATGCCAGCTGTTCAGTGGGCAAGACTACACTTCAGACATCTGCAGGCTTTTCTTCTGAGATCTTGGGATCACAATTTAGAATCCCTAGACTCAGAGGTAAGAGTTCCAACCCAAGTGAAGAGGTCTCTATGGTGGTGGAAAAGGCAGGATATCCTATCGGAGGGGTTAGTCTGGGCCTTTCCAATCGAAAAAAGGCTGACAACCGATGCCAGTTCCTGGGGTTGGGGAGCCCACCTAGAAAAAGGTTTCACTCAGGGAAACTGGTCCAGGAAAGAGGCGACCAAGTCCTCAAACTGGAGAGAGCTCAAGGCGATCGACTTGGCTCTGAAGTCATTTGCTCAGGGGCTTCAGGCCCAGCATGTTCAAATACTAACAGACAATGCCACGGCCGTGGCTTACATAAACAGGCAGGGAGGTACAAGGAGCAAATCGCTGCAAGTACTAGCCATGAGCATTCTCCGTTGGGCAGAAGGACACTTGCTGTCTTTATCAGCAGTCCATCTAAAGGGATCCCTGAACGGAGTGGCGGATTTCCTGAGCAGAAACCCCATTCGGGAAGCAGAATGGTCGCTGAACCCAGAGGTTTTCGCCATGATTGTCGAGAAGTGGGGGCTGCCAGAGGTGGACCTGTTCGCCTCAAAGGAGAATGCCTTGGTTCCGCAATTTTTTTCCCTAAGCAATCACGACGGGTCACTAGGAACAGATGCCTTGGCGTATCCATGGAGATTCCATTTCTGCTACGCTTTCCCCCCATTCCAGTTAATTCCCTTAGTATTAAGAAAAATTCAAAGGGAAACGGTGCCGGTTGTCCTAATCACGCCTTTTTGGCCAAGAAGGGCTTGGTTTTCAACCGTTCTGAAAATGGCGGTCAGGCCTTATTGGCATCTGCCCCTCAGGCACGATTTGCTATTTCAGGGACCAGTAAATCACCCAGAGGTAGCCACTTTGGCGCTCACAGCCTGGTATCTGAAGAGCAGCTCTTAAGGAGCAAAGGTTTTTCCAACCGGTTAATCTCAACGCTATTATCCAGTAGGAAAAGGGTGACTAGAAATATCTATTCCAAAGTCTGGAAGGTTTACAATACGTGGTGTAATTCATCTGACCAGGACCCAGGGAGTCTTGTTACCATTCTGGAATTTTTACAGGTTGGTGCTGACAAGGGACTAGCAGTTAGTACCTTGAAGGTACAGGTGGCTGCGCTAGCAGTGTTCCTAGAAAGATCTGTTGCCTCAGATCCATTGGTAACCAGATTTTTCAGATCCCTTACGAGATCCAGACCAGCACCACTTAAGTTGTTTCCCAAATGGGATCTGTCGATAGTCCTCCAGGCTCTAACAAGGAGTCCCTTTGAACCTTTGGAAGAAGCGCCACTCAGATATCTTACTTTTAAGTCTGTGTTTCTGATTGCCATGGTCTCTGCACGCAGGATCAGTGAGCTTAATGCTTTATCAGTTAAGGAACCCTATTTATGTATCTTCCCAGATAGGGTTATACTTAGAACAGATCAGAAATTCTTACCAAAGGTAGCTTCAGTACAAAATCGTGTTCAGGACATTGTACTTCCGACCTTCTGCCCCAACCCAGTAGGGGAGAAGGAGACTTGTTTTCACATGTTGGATGTTAGAAGAGTTTTGTTATGTTATTTGGAAAGGACAAAGCTCTTTAGACGTTCAGATTCTCTGTTTGTGCTATTTTCAGGCAACAGGAAAGGTTGCCAGGCTTCTAAAATCTCTTTAGCAAGGTGGCTGAAGCTAGCCATTTCAGAGGCTTATTCGCATGCAGGTGTGTCTCCTCCTGCAGGAATTTCTGCACACTCAACAAGAGCATTAGCGGCCACTTGGACAGAGAGAGCTGGTGCCACCCCTGAACAAATCTGCAAGGCGGCAACTTGGTCAAGTTTTCACACATTCGTGAAACATTACAGGCTGGACCTCACATCTGCTAATGATCAGGCGTTTGGCAGAAAGGTCCTGCAAGCTGTTGTCCCGCCCTAAGGGGGTAAGTCTCTGTTATCCTCTCAGGTGCTGTCCTGAAAGACGCCTTGGGAAAAACCAAGTTAGACTTACCGGTAACTTGTTTTCCAGAAGTCTTTCAGGACAGCAACATCCCGCCCTATTGTATTGTATATACTATGCTGTGACTAACGTATGTGTTTATGTGTTCCAGCCGGGGCCGGAGGTCTTCTCTACTACAACTGAGGTATGGTAGGGAGGCGCCTCCCTTTAAAGTTTGGAGGAAGAAGGTGTTTCCTGTTTCCGGTGGGTGGAGTCGCTATCTCTCAGGTGCTGTCCTGAAAGACTTCTGGAAAACAAGTTACCGGTAAGTCTAACTTGGTTTTTTTTTTCAAATTTTTACCTTCAGGTTTCTTCATGGGTGCCTTGGCAGAATACCTAAAAATTTCCCCCAAATTGTATACAAGTCAGTGGGTGACTCAAGTCTGCCTTTTTTTAGTTACAAAAAGCCACAGGTTTTCATTGTGTGCTATTACAACCTTCTAGCTGCTGGTGTTCTAACAACCAATGAAATCATTAGTTGAGGACGTTGGATGCTTCCTTAGCATCCTTGTTTGCCCCTCTCAATCAGCCCCGGGGTCACATTAGATGAGTGATGGAGAGAAGCTGAGTAAGAAGAGAAACACTGGCATATTAATCAATTACCAGTATGCAAAGGTGTATTTGCTTTGGAAGAATAAATGGCCTCTAAAGCTGGGTGTTCTATGTGTGCAGATATTGCTGCATTATGGAACACTAATAAAATATTATTTTGCATTTTAGAATGGTACAATTTTAAAGGGTGCCTTGCTTGAAAAAGGTAGAGAAACACTGTATTGGATAAAATCCCCATCAATTTGCTTTTATTAAATATAGAACTATAGAGAACTCCTAGAAAATGGCCACCACCTAGGCAAAGAGGCTCAAACAACTGGAATAACAGGAACATAAACCTACAGCAAATACAAAACATTGATTTCAATTAATAAAACAGAAAAAAAAATAAACTTATGGGGGGGGGGGGGCAATTCTACTTTTTTCTACTAAAATATTTTCTATTGCCATAAACGCAGCGTGACCAATAATGCAAACACAGCCTTACCTGATGTTATCCCATCTGCCTGACAGAGCAACCCGAGCGGCCAAATGCTCTGTTTTCTGTGTCGGCCCAGATGGGAGATTGCCTGACACCCGCGGGGGGGGTTTGGATGTCTGTCCCCCTCTCTCCTGCCTCTCTTCTGTGGGGGCGGTGCCAGCAGCGAAGGGGGGCGGTGCCTGTCTAATCACACCATAAGATGCAGGGACATTGTCCTCCATATTTCTGGGGGAAAAATGTCTTATGGTACGAAAAATACAGTAGTTGTAAATGTGAACAGGATAAAGATAATTTAAAAAGTCATAAAAAAACTCAACAGTGAAGTCTGAAGAATATCTATCTGGAACTATGAAGCCTTGAAAGTATGTAAGATTCAGGATTGGAAACTTTGTCATTCTGATGGTTAAAAAGCAGAAATAAACTATTTATCCCAAACATACTCTAACAAAAGTAATTCCAAGCTTAGTAGATGTGTCTAATTTTATATAAAAGGTAGGAAAACTTTGTGTGTAAAAAAAAAAAAAAATCTTAATTATGCAATTAATATGCCAAAAAGCAACACTGTGGCCACAGGTATACACACTGTGTATATACCAGATAAATGTGGTATATGCATATAATATACACCTTACAAGTCTTCACAACATATACATAATAATCCTCAGCCCTGAAACAATTTTTTTTTTTTTTTTTTTCAAAAACTCCATTGAGTGAAGAGGTGTCCTTTGAAAAAAGTGAGGTGTTACCTCTTCTGGTCATGGGGCATTTACATCATAAAGCCCAGGGTGAGATTCTAGCACCTACAAGCTGAGTTATCCAATTCTCTTTTTAAGGCTCCTTCTTCAAGTCAGTCCCTGACCCCCAACAGCATGGACAGGATCCTGGACAACAAGAACTGCTCTTGGATGGCCAACGGAGACCCCAAAAAACCTGACTCCACTGATGAGCGCCATAAGAAGTGCAAGAGGCAAGATCGGTGCTGTGCCAATCCACCCTACTCCTACCTGGCCATGATTGCCCTGGCCATCCAGAACACCCCTGAAAGAAAGCTAAAGCTGTCCCAGGTAATCTAACCCCCCCATTATGAGTCTTCTTGGGGCTTCAGTGCAGCTGGGGGGGGGGATAACATTGAGACCAGATCAAAATAAGGATATGTCAGGAGGGAATGATTGATTTTCAGTGCAAATCTATTTGGAAAATGTCTTTAGCAGGCCTATGAAGACTGCCCCCCACCACCACACACAAAAAAATTGTGTTTAGCTGGTTAGTGGAAATGGAGGAGGAAGTGGGCTGTCATTTACCACTGTGTATACACCCACATGTGATTAGGAGGTAATGCTCAGCATAGAAACTCCCTGAAAATTGAGCACATGCAGAGCTGCCAACACCACTCTGCAAAATCCCTAAGTGCATTGGACTCTGACAGAAGGGGGAAATGGCGAATAGCAGGTTAAACCAGGTTTTTTGCACGATACAGAAAAACAATCCCATAGTGAGTGACTATGAACAGCATGTAATACAAATTTTTTTTTTTTTTTTGTATCTTGCTTGAAATGAAACTTGATGTAATTGAACAGATTTGAATATAGAATGTAAGGATAGTGCAGCAAAGACCTTGTTGCTCCTATTGGGCTTAGCCTGTGCTCTTTGGACATGTTTTTCTATTGATTTTTGTGAACTTTTTGCATTTCATTTTGGTGGTTATTGCTGGCTGTCCCAGCTGGGGCAATTTACCCAGTGACCCTCAGGTTTAAAAGCAGAAATGGAAGGAAACTTTCCAATGAGGACACTTTTTACTGTGACAACTGTCTAAATTGAAATTTGCCTCACTTTGGAGAGATTCATCTTGAGGCAAGGGAAAATTTCCCCTACACCTTCCAGGACAGCTACTCGAGAGATTGTATGTAAAAACGTGTACTGGTTTAGTATCACAATGTAGGGCTGTGAAACTAAAATTAAAGTGCCAAGTTACCTTTTGGTAAGGGGCCATTACTTACTAGTGCAGGAGTCTTGTCACGAAGAGGAGTCACTGTTTGGTTTTCCCTGGTTGATACACTTTATGGCATACACTCACTATATGCCCTGTGAAGAATCTTTTGCTTGGTGTGAAGTCACTTGACGTTTTATCAACACATTATTGGACTAATACCTGTCACTTATTTTATTTATATCACTAGGCACTACATTGTGCACTTTTCTATATGTATACAATGTATTTGGTATGTAGAATATTTGTCACTGTATTTTCACGTTAGACATGTTGAGATCATAGTGTACTTTTATGTGTGCATGATGCACACAATTGTATGTATTTTTACACTGCATCGTATTGCACTTTTTCACCAGTTGCATTTTATTTACCGATTAACATACTCTTACTTATTAACTTATTATTGTATTTGTTTTTATGTCTTTGAGCATCTGAATTTATACCCTCACTTGGGCATTATATTTGTTTGCACTGAAGTGTTTGGCACTGAGTCATTTGCTTGAACACGTTTTATATTCGCCTTTATTTTTAATCTCTTATCCTATTTTATGCACTTGGCACTTTAATTTTAGTTTCACAGCCCTACATTGTGATACTAAACCAGTATACGTACTTAAGACTTACTACTCATATTACTATTTTGCACAGTATCTATCTTTTACTGGTTTAGTGCAGCACCATACCCTCTATTATAGTTCTAATACAGGGCCAGGTGGGGCCCCTTGCGGTGCAAGCATCTTTTCCACACTTCTAGATGCACATACATGAGAGCGCGGGATTAACTACCTATTTTTTACGAGAGAGTGGCTCCACCCCCTACAAGAAACACAAATCGGACAGTTTAAAAGGCCCCTCCCTCTCCTCTGACCCTCAGGGTTTTTTTTTTTTTGCTTAATAGGACTGGTAACTGGTTGGTGGACCTCCTTCTGTTTGATATCCAGGACTGCTTGTAGCCATGTCTGGGGTGTTCTATGTTTATAGCCCGAGCCGAGAAGGGCCCTCTGTATATATTGGGTTACTTGCCTCCCTGGTGGTATAGCAGTGGCAACTCCCTTCCATGTCAGCATCTAGCTGTGTGGAGCATCTACCTCGTGTCTTCCCCACTTTGGGTGTACCAAAATGGCGTCTGAGGACATCCAGTGACGTGGCAAGATGGCACGAGAACTGATTTGATGCACTTCTGGACGATGTTAAAGGATCTCGGCATGGTACAATGCAGTGGCCTTGCTGCATTGGAAACCGTCTGCCAAACGCAGGGCAGACTAGTTTAGCGGTACAGCGGCGGTCAGGAGTCTCACCACCCAGTTTGTTCTCCTCTATGGAGTCTGAGAATGGAGCAGCTACTCGAGTTGAGCCAGTGGTGGCATCCGGGTCGAATACTGCCCCAAGGTAAGCCCTTATCTGTGGATAAAGAGCTACTGCAGCAGGAGGGTCCATATAAGCCTTTTTATGGTGGTGGGGGTTTTTTTTTTTTTTTTTCTAGGTTGACAAACCTGTAAAAGAGAAAATGTGGGAACTGTAGAGCCGGGCTTTCTGATAGTTGTAAGAAATTTATTTTGTGAGGCTTGTATTCTGTCAAAGGTTGGTTCTGGGTCTACTGCCTCTATAAAGGAGTTAATGACTTCAATGAAGGAGGTAGTGGCCTCTTTTCGGTAGTTTAACAGAGTAGCCGGGTTAGGTCCTTCCACTTCTAAGCCTGTGACTCAGGAGCCTTCAGTCTCGGCTAGATCTCTACCTCTTAGTATGAAAGACCAATGGTTCACGTAATGTTTCTGACCTGGAAGGTGAGAATACGGTATATATGTCTGAGTCTGCATATGAGGATGCTGGCAGCTCAACTAGGTATCTTTTTCCAGTTGAAGATATTGACAAACTATTAAAGTCAATATATACTTCTGAACAGATTGAGATGCCTTAGCAAGCCCAGTCTGTTCAGGAGAAGATATACAGAGGTCTACAAGGATGGAAAACTAGTGGTGGTTTTTTTTTGTTTTTTACTTTGCATCATTCACTCAAGGACATGAGCCTTTCTGAATGGAAAGAACATGAATGAAGATTGTTCCAGTCTAGAGGACAGGACATAAGAGAAGGTTTCCCTTTCAGTCCAATTTTGAGGAGGTTTTTTTCAAATGTCCTAAATTAGATGCTCCTATGTCAGAAGTATCAGTCAGATCTTTCATTTGAGGACTCTGGAGTCTTTAAGGATCAGATGGATAGGAAGGCTGACTTTATTTTGTTTAGGGCCAGCTGTAGCATCCACTTGTGTTGCTAGAAATTTGGATGTGTGGGTCCCACGTCTGCATGACCTTCTCTCCTCTGACACCCCCATAGAGGAGATCAGGGATTCTCTACCCCTTATTGCCAAGTCAGTTGCTTTTTTTTTTTTTTTTTTTTTTTTTTTTTTGTTTGTTTTTGTGTGGCAGCAGATTCTGTACAATCCGTTTGCGGCATAGTCTTTGAGGGCAAGCTCTTATTCGGGTCTTCCTTAGAGGAAGTCCTAGCTTCTTCCTCGGAGAGAAGTAAACGGTTTCAGTCTTCTCAAAAAAAAGCCCCAGAATACAGAATTAAAATAAAATAAAAAAATTAAAGCCTTTTTCGTGGCTTTCAGAACAGTTATAACAAGTTATATTAAAGACAATGGGCAAAAGGCAAACATGTGGTAATTTAACAAAGACAAGCAAAAAGGGGGCACTCTTTGCTCCTTCAGCCCCTACCAAAATTCCCCAGTGACTCCATAACGGGGGTAGGAGGGAGACTGTCCCATTGCATCAAGGAATAGGCAGAGATTGCCAGCAATCCTTTTATCCTCAATGATCGAAAAAGGTTACAGGTTGGAATTCAAAAGCGCCCCCCCGCCCCACCCCAGAGGTTTTTTCTTACCCATCTGCTGAGGGACCAAGAGGTGACAGGCCATGGTGAATCTGATTGCGATTTGGTTAAAGGATGGGATTATTTCTCCGGTTCCAGAAAATCAAAAATTCAGAGGGATTTTATTCTCGCGTCTTTCTGGTAAGAGGCTTCTGGCGGTTTCGGATGGTCATCAATTTAAGCATCCTGAACAGATTCAGAGTCTACAGACTATGCCGGATGGAAAACCTTTATTTTGTCAGGAATCTGTTACCAGGAGTGTTCATAGTAACCCTGGATCTTCAGGACGCTTGCCTTCATGTACCAATATGCCAGAATCATCACAAGTTCCTCAGATTTGCAGTTCTCATGAACAACGGTCCAAGTCATTGGCAACTCGGAGCCCTCCCTTTTGGTCTCGGCAGCACCAAGGATTTTCACGAAAATATGGCCTATTTTTGAATACAGAGGGTATCGTTCCATATTTAGATTTTTTTTTGGTCTTTGCCCGAGAGACTGAGCCGTGTTCAGGATCTGTAATGGATCTCGCGGACCTTTAAGATATTGGGTGGAAGGTCAATCAGCAGAAGTCTGAAGTTCCCTCCCAGAGCATCCCCTATTTTGGGTTACCCATGACAGTTGCCCAAAAGATTTCTCTTCCGGAAGAAGACTTTAAAGATTCTTCTCTCCGTGCAGAACTTCAGGTTGGTCCCACATGTCTCCCTTCGTCAGATCATGCAGTTATTAGGCTTAATGACTGCAGCCATTCTGGGGGTGCCATGGGCTCAATTGCATTCCAGGCCCCTTCAGGTGTTTCTTCTGCATTGTTGGGATTGCAGAAAAAGCTCTTTGCATTAGCTCATACAGTTTCCAAGAGGATTTTCTCAATCTGTCCTGGTGGGAGCAACAGCAACATCTGCAGGGGGGTAAGGACTAGGCATAGTATTCCCTAATGAAAATTACTACAGATGTCAGTCTGTGGGGCTGGGGAGCTCACTCGGGGGACTGGCAGGCCCAGGGAGCTTGGCTGCCAGAGGAGGCATGCCAGTCACCAAATTACAGGGAACTGTTAAGAGTGGGGAAGGCTTTAGTTGCTCTGGAGGAGACGGGTCAATTCAAAAGACCTGTTTCCCCAATTGTCTTCCAGGACAGCCCTTAAGAGATGGAGTCCCTCCCATCGATCCAGGAAACACATTGCCAACAGTTCAAAAGGGGGTCCCTGGTCAGTCATTTGTGTTTCCTCTGTCAGAGGAACATGTTTCCAGGAACCAGGAGAAGGACTCTCTCTCAGGGGCTGCCTGAGGGGAGCAGAGCCACACGGGGACCGGGTCCTATCCAGCAGTCTCCAAGTTAGTCCTACCTTAATGCTTTGGGCTCGGGTACCGTCCGGCTGACAGGAGCAGACCTGTTACCCCCCCCTTACCAGTCCAGACCATGGAGGCTAATTCCCCAGACAATCTGGTGAATGCAGGCACCAGCCAAACCCAGGTAGGCTGCTGGGCAAGCCCTTTCTGTGTTTTTTTTGTTTTCTTTTTTTCTGGGATTTGTAGTACCCCATGGTGGCGGTTACCTCAGTCCCGGGTTTATGCAGCGGTGGTTGCAGCATTGGTTTTTTTTTTTTTTAGGGTTAAAAGGATTTCTGATGCTAAGATCGTTTTTTATTCTTTGTCAGGCTGCAAAAAATGCCCTAATTGTGGAAATAAGTTGTCCTCAGGCTCTAACAAAGCCTTATGCAGACAGTGTATTGCAAGCTTACTTAAAGCAGAAGCAGTCTCTCCCTTGGCTCCTTTAAAGATGAGATGGCATCAACCTTTAAATCTCTCCGGGCGTTAATCGCAGATGTAAACACATCTGCTTCCACCAGTAAACCAGCTGCGATTCCCTCCTCACCATGCCTTACAACACCCAGTTCTGGGGAGCCCCGTACAGTCAGGGAGCATAGCCCTGTGTTAGTCCTGAATCCTCTGACACAGACCAGGATGAGGATCAGGTTGTAGCTAACAAAGCAGCAAAATACAAGCTGTCTCTTGAGGTAGACGAGCTGTTGAGCGCTATTTATGATACGCTGGAAATTGATGAAGAAACTCAATTGACCAGACATGATAAAATGTATGAGGCTCTGGGGGAAAAAGAAAGCTAAGGTATTCCCTATACGTAAAGTGCTTTCTGACCTTGTCCGTAAGGAGTGGGCTGAGCCAGATAAAGTCGTCTTTTCTAATTCCCTTAAAAGAAGATTCGCCTTTGAGAGCCCAGAGGCGGTCTGGAATAAGAATCCTAAACTAGACACCCTTCTGTCCAAAGTCTCAAAACAGTCTGACCTTGCTTTTGAGGATATGGGTCATTTAAAGGACCCAATGGACAGGAAAACAGACAGTCTTTAAAGAGGGCTTGGGATGTTTCTATGGCAGGCTTAAAACCAGCTCTAGCCACTTGTGTGGCTAGGAATCTGGTGTTCTGGTTATCTCAACTAGAAGAACACCTAAAAGCAGGCACGCCTAGGGGGAGCTCTTGAAAACCTTCCCTATGCTTTTTAAGGCGACAAGTTTCATCTCTGACGCTTCCACTGATTGCCGTAGTTTTAGCCGTAAATTTTACGTACTTTCTGTTGCAGCCAGGAGGTCAGTATGGATGAGAACTTGGGGAGGAGACACGGCGTCCAACACGCCTGTGCAGTGTCTCCTTTACAGGATTAGTCTTCGGGCCTGAATTAGATACTGCCTTAGAACGGCGGATAAAAAGAACCTTTCCCATTTAAAAAAAGTTTCAAAGAAAATGTTTTTATCCCTCAAAGGAACCCTCCAAGTCAGGGGTTCAAACCCAAAAACTGGACAGGACAAAAAGGGAAAGGAAAAGGGGGCATACTTAACGGCCCCAATCCAAACCCTAAACCCCAATGATATTGGGATTCCTGTGGGAGGAAGGTTAGTGTATCTTCTCCCACAGTGGGAAAAGAGAACCTCAAACGAGTTTGTCTTAAATATTATAAAAAGAGGGTATGCGCTGGAATTTGACAGCGATCCACCCTCAAAGTTTCTTGTGACAAAGCTTCCAAGACACTCAGAAAAGGCCAAGGCCTTACCTTAATAGGGGAAATGGTGGATCAAGAGGTATTGACACCAGTCCCTATTCAGGAACAGGGGGACAGTTTTTACTCGCACATTTGTTTGTGGTAAAAAAGCCCTCTGGAAAGTTCAGACTAATCGTGAACCTCTCCATCCGATACAAAAATTTTTGGATGGAGTCCATTTACTCGATAAGGAATCTTCTACAAAGAGGTGTTTATGGCTACCCTGGATTTAAGGGATGCTTATCTACATATCCCAATAAGGAAGGCATGCCAGAAGTTTCTTCGGATGGTGATTCGGACACCTAAATTTATCATTTTCAGTGCAGAGCAGTTCCCTTCGGACTATCGTCCTCCCCGAGAATCTTTACCAAAGTTCTCGGAGGCATTGGTTCCGTTAAGACTACAGTCAGTCTTGATCATTCTGTATCTAGAGGACTTACTCCTCATGGCCCACTCAGAGAAAAAACTTCATCAGGACCTAGAGTTAACACAGCTCAGACTGAGTCAGTTGGGGTGGATAATCAGTCTGGAAATTCTGTACTTGGGGTCCCAGATCCTGTCGGTAGAGCAGAGAATAGTCCTGCCAGAAGAAAAGATATTGAATCTGTGGCAGAGAATGTCTTTTCTTCAAAGCAGCACCAAATGTACAGTGAGGGAGGTGATGTCAGTCTTGGGACTTATGACAGCAGCCATTCCAGCTGTACAATGGGCCAGGTTCCACCAAAGAGACCTTTTCAGAGGTTTTTGTTGGAACAGTTAAAAGACAGGGATCTGGAAGAAGATTTCAATCCCACCAGAGTAAAATGCTCCCTCTGGTGGTGGAAGGACACAGAATTTAAACAAAGGGGTTCTCTGGGGTTCTCTGGATCTCTCCTGTCACATCCATACTAACTACAGATGCGAGCAGCTGGGGTTGGGGAGCCCACCTCAACTCAGACTGGGCCCAGGGCAGGTGGACGTTGGAGGAGAAACTTCTCTCGTCCAATTGGAATGAGCTAAAAGCTGTCCTCAGGGCTCTACTATCCTCTCAGAATACAATACCATCTACAGGTCTGCTCAGACAATATGACGGCTGTAGTTTATATAAACGAGCAAGGAGGCACCAGAAGTCATCGACTAATGTTGGTGGCCAGTCACATATTTCAATGGGCAGAATCCAATCTAGCATCCATCTCTGCAATACACCTGAAAGGAGAGCTGAACAACACTGCAGATTTCTTGAGTCGACAACGAGTGTCAAATGAAGAATGGTCTCTACACCCGGAAGTGTTCAACTACATAGCCGCTTACTGGGGAAAACCAGTAGTGGACCTGTTTGCAAACAGAATGCAAAAGTTCCCAGCATGGTTGCTGAGGAGGAAATATTGAGGAGCAAGGGACTGACTGATAGTGATTCAGACCTTGCTACAGAGTAGAAAACCTGTCACTCAAGCCATTTACAGGAAGGTCTGGAGGAAGTTTAACAGCTGGCTGAACAGCCAAGGTGAGGTAAACATGGGTACAGCAAATATCCTACAGTTTCTCCAGGAGGGTATAGACAAGGGGCTAACTAGTACTATTAAGGTCCAGATAGCGGCTTTAAGTGTGTACTTAGAGAAAAGGGTTCAAGAAGATCCTTTCGTTGCTAGGTTCTGTAAAGCAATCTCCAGACGCAAATCAGTCAGTTAACATGGCTCCAGCCTGGGATCTATCAATCGTTCTAAAGGCATTTTTGGGGTCACCTTTTGAAACTATCTCAGAGGCCTCTCTAAGACTGATTACATTCAAGACAGTACTTCTTGTGGCAATCACTTCAGCCCGTAGTCAGTGAAATCCAAGCTCTGTCAGACATTCCTCCAAATTCTAGAAGACAGTCATCCTAAAGACAGACCCTGGGTTCTTACCAAAGATGGCATATAGTTTTCATAGGTCACAAGATACTGTCCTCCCTTTCTGTCAGAGCTTCAAATGAGAGAAAAATGGTTTCATTTATTAGATATGAGGAGTATCTAAGGGTAACCAATCCATTTAGAATCTCAGATTCACATTTTGTTATCTTTTCCGGACAGCGTAAGGGGCAGAAAGAGCTGGTGCCACCCCGGAGCAAATATGTAAAGCGGCCACGTGGTCAAGCTTTTCCTTTTTTTTTTTTTTTTTTTTTTTTTTTTTTTTTTTTCCCCCAAGGGCTGTCTTGGAGGACAACTGGGGAAAACTGGAGTCTGACTTGCTGGTAACTCCTTTTTCAGTGGTCTTCCAGGTTAGCACGATCCCACCCTTTTTTTGATTATGTTAACATACTAAAATTATTACCGGTTATGTTTTTACAGTTCCATCCTTCGGTTCTTGGTAAATGACTGACCAGGGACCTGAGGGACCGCCTTTTGAACTGTTGGCAATGTGTTTCCTGAGTCGATGGGAGGAACTCCATCTCTCAAGGGCTGTCCTGGAAGACCACTGGAAAAGGAGTTACCGGTAAGTCTAACTCCAGTTTTTTTTTTTTTTTTTTCTCAGACAATGCCATGACCGTGGTACCCAAATAAGCAAGGGGGCACTTGCTCGGATTCTCTTCTAAGCCAGCAGATTCTGACCAGGGCAGAGAACAATGTCTCTTCAGTCAGGGTGGTGCACATCAGTGGGACTGCAAAGTGTTCTGGCAGACTACCTGAGTAGAGTAAACATCAGTGGCAGCAGTTGGGAACTGAATCAAGACCTGTTCCAGGAGATCATGTTAAGGTGGGGTGTTCCCAGAGTGCATCTTTTTGCATCCAATCTCAACAAGAATCTACCAACTTTCTTTGGAAAGAGATGGAGTCTAAGGGACCGATGTGCTCTGTCCCATGGAACTTCACTCTAGCCTACACCTTCCCTTTGTTTCCTTTTACCACTGGTAGTTCAGAAGGTTGTTCAGGATCAAGCAGAAGTTATCCTGATTGCCCCTTGGTGGCCCAGGAGGAGTTGGTTCTCCTCGCTGAGAGCACTCAATAGAACCCCCTGGCCCCTACTGGAGCAGAGGGATCTTCACCGTCAAGCGCCAGTACTACATCCAAACCCTCAGATCTTCCAGTTGAGGGCCTGGAGGCTAAGCGGCGCATCCTACAGCTAAGGGGGTGTTCAGAGAAGGTTATTGAGACTATCCTGGACATCTGTAAGTTGGTCATAAGAAAGATCTATGGTGAGGTTTTGAACTTTTTTTTTTTTTTTTTTTTTTTTGAAGGTAGTGGAGAAAAGACTTTCTGTCAGCACCCTTGGGGTTCAGGTTGCTGCCCTGTCTTTTCAGAAAGACTAGCTGAGGACTCTGGTCAAGAGGTTCCTTTCAGCCAGAACAAGGCGTACACCCAGGGCTGTTAGACAGATTCCTCCCTGGGATCTGTCGTTTATTAAATGCTCAAACTAGGGCTGCTTTTGAGCCATTGCATGAGGCCCCTCTGAAATTGATTTCCTTAAAGGTTACCTTTTGGCTATAACATCAGGGAGAAGGATTTCTGATTTAGAATTCTAGAATCCCTTTCCTGAGTATTTTGGAGGACAGGGTAGTAATTGGGCCCGATCCTTTGTACTTGCCCAAAGTTGCTTTCACAGGTCCCAGGAGGTAGTGCTTCCTAGTTTTTGTTCCTCCGCCAGAATGTGGAAGAGGAAAGGTTTTTGGTTTGTTTTTTTTTTTTTTGTTTTTTTGTTTTTTTTTTTTTTTTAGGCCTAGTGAGTTTAGGAGATCCTGCCAACTCTTAGTGTTTAGTGGCCTCAAAGGGGACCAAAGCATCAGTCCATTTTCCTGATGGATTAGTTAAGCAATTTTGTGAAGCTTGGAGTCAGGTCACACCCCTCCTTCCATAATTAGAGCGTATTCAACAAGATCTTTGGCCGCATCATGGGCAGAAAGAGTGGGTGTGTCAATGGAAGAAACTTCTAAAGCTGCTGTCTGGTCCCCTCGTGCATTTTATCAAGCATTATAGGGTCCAGATGCTCTCCAGCCAGGACCTCTCCTTTGGTAGGAAAGTACTTCAGGCTGTCGTCCCTCCCTAAGGTATAGAATCTTATCCTCTCAAGTAGCTGTCCTGGAAGATGAGGGGGGGAAAACCCCCGTTAGACTTACCGGTAACGGTATTTCCATGAATCTTCCAGGACAGCGTCTATTCCCGCCCTATTCTGTATTCACTGGTCTCCTTATGTTTACTTGGTGGTGTTTTTAGTTTGTTTTTTCCTCTGCCAAGTACACTTTTGGTGGAGGTTTACTTTATCTTCAAACAACTGAGGGTCAGAGGAGAGGGAGGGGCCTTTTAAATTGTCTGATTTGTTTCCTGTAGAGGGCGGAGAAAATCATCTCTTAAGTAGCTGTCCTGGAAGATTTATGGAAGTACTGTTAGAAGCCTATCCCAAGGACATCTGGCTGCTCGGCTGCCTGAGGCCTATCCAGGAGCAGGAGAAGTAGCGTAAGGTTAGGACTGCAGAACTGGAGTCCAACCAAGTTGTGAAGGTTCAGCCAGACGGGGAACCAGTTGTGGTCAGAGGTAAAGGAAGCAGTCGCCACTAAGGGAGCATCCACCTTACTGGAGACTAATGTGAGTAAGCTTGAGCAAGTACCAGAGCTGTCTTCTCACCAGCCAGGTGAAGAATTGGGAAAGCTCCAGTGAGTGCTAAGCCAGCTAACCCAGCAGGTTAGTGGGGGTTACGCTTGACTATGCAGAGGGTTAGCTGTGGAAGAGCTCAAGAGATCTGGTGACGTCTGGAAGTCTGAGTGAAGACCTATAGTGGGATACTGAGATAAGAGAAGAACTATTCTGTTACCAAGAGTTGTGTACGACTAACTTTTTTAGTGACTGTTACAAGTTCAGTTGCCATAGACAGCAGTCCTACCAATACAGATGTGGCATCCGGCTGGAGGCCATTCCCTGTATAGCTGTCTACCTATAATGTCTTGAGTCTGCTAATTAACATTGCAATGGTGTCCTGGTCCTAACCCGCTCTCCCACAGTTCATGTTAGGAGACAAATCTCTTGTTCGCATTCAAAAAGTAATTGGCTCCAATCATTTTATCTTGCATTACACCCACCATACATTTTGGCTTCCAATGCCAAGTGCCAGCTACCAGGCCAATTCATTACAAGCATGTACAAAGTTCTGTCTTTTTGCAGTGTCTTTACTTGCTGCATTGTTTACTTGGGGTAACCTTGGGATTAATTTACTAAAACGGAGTGCAAAATCTAGTGCATAGAAACCAATTGGCTTCCAGGGTTTTTTGTGAAAGCTTAATTGAACAAGCTGAAGTTAGAAGCTGGCTACCATGCACAGCTACACCAGATTTTGCGCACTCCAGTTTGCGTAAATCAACCCCAAAGTATGACAGATGGGCTCCTGGTATATTTAAGGTCTGCAGTTATGTCTTTTGCTCAGTGCAGGTCTCCTGGTGAGGATTAATGCCAGTAATTGACATACATAATACCCATTATATAAGCAATAATTTATCTGGGTTTGTGGCCATGCTCATTTACTTATGACTTTTTTTTTTTTTTTCCTGGAAGATCTTCTATGAGATCAGCACCCTCTTCCCTTTCTTCAAGGGGGATCATTGGGGCTTGAAGGACGCTATTCGACAAAACCTTACCTGTAATGACTGCTTTAAAAAGGTAAGGACTTGGTGCTCCTAGGATGCGATTGTGGTGGGGCTCTTAAGATTCTAATCATGCAGGATATTCCTAATATGACTGTTAATGTGAGATGGGGCTATTGAGCTATTTGGAGCCTTGGTGATAGAAATGTTCCAGCAGGCTGTAAAGTTCTAGATTACTTTTGGGGATGGGGGGGGGGGGGGTGGTCTATTGGAAAGATTATCATCTTGGCTAGGGTTAGAGCCCAGACCTAGCCACTGATGACCTCCACAAATGCCTTGACAAATTCTAAGTGAATTATATATAAATATAGTAGTTTTATGAGTTTATTCTATTGCAGTGGTTCTTAACCACTGGTCTATCCTGCTATAGGGTCATGGCCTCACTCTTTAAGCCAGTTGCAAATTCCTGGACCTTCCACAGTGCCACCCAACCTCCTAAGCAGGGGGAACTTCCTTTAAATTGTTCCATGATCCCTTTTTTTTTTTTTTTACTTTTTGATACATACATACATACATACATACATCCCAGTTTCGGCCGATATGTATTCTTCTACATATTTTTGGTAGAAATTGCAATAAGCGTTAGGTTTGCGCAAGTTATAGCGTCTACAAAATGGATAGTTTTATGACTTTTTTTTTAATTTTTAGACCATTCTCATTTATACGATCAGTGCAATTAAAAATGCATTGATTATTGTGTAAATGTGACGTGCAGGGTTAAGTTTGTCTTAGGGAGTGATTCTAACTGTGGGGGGGTGGGGAAGGGGCTATGTGACACAACACTGATCACCGCTCCCGATTACAAGGAGCTGTTAGTGTCATTAGGCAGAACGGGGAAATGCTTGTTTACATTAGCATTTCCCCATTCTTCCCCTCCGTGAGATGATCACAGGTATCCCTGCAGACATCAAGTCTGCGGGACCCGCGATCACACTGAGGGAGCTCGTGGCGGGCGTGCGCTGCCCGCAAGCCACCTCTTAACCACTTGACAACTGGGCACTTAAACCCCCTTCCTAACCAGACCAATTTTCAGCTTTCGGTGCTCTCACACTTTGAATGACAATTACTCAGTCATGCAACACTGTACCCATATGAAATTTTTGTCTTTTTTTTTTTTTTCACACAAATCAGAGCTTTCTTTTGTTGGTATTTATCAAGACTAAAAGTTGGCAGGGTGTTGGCGCAAGGGAGCAACATTCTAGAATGATGTCCACCCAGAACTAGCCGACCGTGCTGTTGCCGTCTTTCGGCAATGGCCCGGTTGGCAAGTGGTTAAAGGGCAATGTACAGGTACGTTAATCTGCCTGTACATGCCCTTCTGCTGCAGTATATCTGCGTGAGGCAGTTAAAGAGAAAATGCAGTCTGCTCACAATTTGTAATAAAAACATCTTTGCCATTCTGAAGCTTCCCTCCAACCACTTTGATATATATATATATATATATATATATACACATACACATACTGTTTCTGTACTTGCCAAATATGCTGCAGAAAGCTCCCTCCACTGAGCCTGGCTGCGACCATTTAACCACTCGCTATAGCTGTAAGACCGTCTCTCACCTGATCACAGATCTGAGTAAGAGGTCGATCCCGACCACTTACCACGTGATCAGCTGTCAGCCAATGACAGCTGATCATGTGACCTAAACAGAGCCGGTAAACTTATTTATTTATTTTTTTTTCCTTCTCCTCACGCTGGTAACGTGAGGAGAAAAAAAAGCCGATCGGCAGCTGTGAGTGACATCGGTCCTGATCATGGAGAGGCTTCTGTGCCCACTAGCCTCACCTACCAATGCCCACAGTACATAATCACCAGTGCTGCCTATCAATATCACCCACCAGTGCTGCCCACCAGTGCCATCTTATCAGTGCCCATTAGTGCAGCCTCATCAGCAAATATCAATGAAGGTGAAAAATTACCCGTTTGCAAAATTTTATAACAAACTATGAAACATATATTTTTTTTTTTTTTTTAGCAAAAAATAAACCCCAGTGGCGAATACCACCAAAAAGCTCCATTTGTGTGAAAAAGAGAAATGAAAAAAGATTAATTTGAGTACAGTGTAGAATGACTGCGCAATTGTCAGTCAAAGTGTGACAGCACTGAAAACTGAAAATTGGTCTGGGCAGGAGGGGGGGTTTAAGTGCCCAATAAGCAAGAAGTTAACTTGCTGCCTGTTCCTGGATTTACACACACATCGAGAGACACTCTTGATGCAAACATACTGTAACACTTGAAAATCACTACTTCTGGCTGTAAGAAAGCACAGAAGACAGTTTGAGTGTTTAGAAGGGAAGGCTGCAACATGCACCAGTCCTCAATGCCCTTTGAATCAAGTTTTGTAGCGCTACTCCTGCAGGAACTGCTTGGTTGGTTAGGTCCTCTGTCTGCCTCAACTCTTGAAGCAGCTCAATCACCACTGATATTTGCTCTTGTTTTCTTTTCTTTTTTTTCTGTAGCGTGCTCCTAGGTAGTGCCTAGTGAGTGTTTATAGTTTTTGGGTTTCCCTGCTTAACAGGGAGACAGCTAGGCAACTTCAGGTGGTGTCTGCTAAGGTGCTGCGATTGTTTGATCCAAAAAAACAGCAAGCTCCTGGAGCGCTCAAACTGAACGTAGCTGGGGGTGGTGTATGGGAATGAAATTGACCACAGGTGCAGCTGCCAACCATTGGAAAATGGGGGGGATGGGGGGGAGCAAAAGAGTGTGCGCACCTAGCTGTTTGAAAATGGTGTAACTGGCTGTGGATTAATCAGTGAGACCCAGGCACAAATATTCAAGCAGCTCCTCCAGGAGTGGTGCTACATTTATAATTTGCATGCACGTTTGCATGCTGCTTTTACCGCATTTGTGTCTAGAAGTGTTTATATAAAGAACCTCATTAAGACCTGCTTAAACTGTTTAACTATCTCAGCCATTTTGACCAGAGTAGCAGCAGCAGAGAGCAGCTGTATACTTGTATTTGCCTCTATTTCTGTGTGTCTGTTTTTTTTTTTTTTTTTTGTTTTTTTTTTGCAATTGATCCCATGAGTATGTGAGGAAATGCTTCTGATGTTGCTCTTGAGGCTAGAACGACTTATAAAATTGCGTGCGAGGTCCAGAGTCAGAGTTTGTTGCTATTGGACCCATCCATTGATTGCGCAGCGAATGTGTGTATGTATACCCTTTTTTTAATGGGGTTTCTTTTTAAAAACGCTTATGAATTTAAAAGGTGTCTAAACGCCGGTGCCGCGTTCAGTCACGTTTGGCATCTGAAATGTGGAAATCTTCGGCGTAAACTTTTTTTTTTTTTTTTTTCTTTCAAAGAAACGCTGTTAAACGTAACTGCCTAAAAAAAAATGGCAATAAACGACTGTGTACATGGTCACATAGGAGAACATTGAATGAGTTAAGGGGCAGCTGAGGAAAGCGTCCAACTGCCTCTGAATGTACGTTTTTAGCAGCCTCCTGTGTACATGGGGCCTTAGCATTACCAAAGCAGTTGAGTTTGTAGGTGTTGGGGGGGGGGGGGGGGAGCTCTGGGGCTGCCTTTGGGGATAAGTGTATGTATTTGCCTCGAGTATAAGCCGAGGGTGAGAAATGCAGCAGCTACTGTGGAAAAGAGGGTCCACTGTGCCCATCTGCATGCCTCCTCATTGCCCATCTACATGCTGCCTCATGTACCTTGATCTCCAGTGCTGTGACATAGTCAGTCTAGTCGGCGGCCAGTGTAACAAAGCGCCTCCGCCTCCTCCTCGTCCCTCGTTCGTGACGGAAGACTGATTCAGTTCTTCCAAGTAGTGAGTCAGTGTCCCACCTATCACAGGCGAGGAGGCAGGGCTTTGTTGCAGTCTAGTCGATGGCCGTGCAGTGTAACAAAGCCCCGCCTCTGCCTTGTCCTCGCCTGTGATAGGCTGGACTCTGACTCACTGCTTGGAAGAACTGAATCGGTGTTCCGTCACTGACGAGGAGGCGGGGCTTTGTTACACTGGCCGCCGACTAGCCTGACTTGCATGTCAGTGCCAGGAGATAAGGCGCATGAGGCTGCAGATGGACACACTCGAGCATAAGCCGATGTGCTGAAAAACTCGGCTTATACTCGGAGTATATACGGTAAACATTTTATTTATTTTTTTAAATCTGCAGTTTTTCATGTCCCTCTGTCTGTGACATGCTGTCACATGTCGTGCAGTTATTTTACAATTTGTTCTCTCAGTGGAATTTAGAGTGTTCTTCTTTCCTATAGACTTTAAGTCCAGGATGAGAACAGTCTTGGGAGTGTTCCTTACTGATGAGTATTTGGGGCACTGTAGCAGAAAATAGGACTCATCCTCCAGGACCCCCCGGTCACATTGCTGGCAGTCTACTTTCCTTGGGCTTGTAGGTCTGTCTGTGCTGTCCTGATTCATTTTCCGGGCTGTGGGCACTCAGCCTGTACAGGCTCTCGGGGTCTGTCTTTGGGCTCTTGTAGCACCTCTAGATATAGGGCCGTTTTGTAGTGACTAGGGATGAGCTTAGAGTTGAACCATGTTCGACTCGAACATTGCATTTTCAACCGTTCGTCGAATTGCGAAAGATATGGGCCGTTCACGCCAAATTCAAGTGGTGCGTCACGGCCCATAATTCACTGCGGCATTGCTGGCTGATTGGCCAAGCATGCACTATGACCTGCATGCTTGGCCAATCGCAGCGCTGTCTGTACAGAGCTGTAATTGACCAAAGCCAGAGTGGCTTTGGTCAATTATGGCTCAGGGGGTTTAGTACATGCCCCACACTATATATAAGGCTGTCTGCATGTCGGCCCTGTGTAGTGTGTTCCGGCATTGAGAGATGGAGACTGTCATTTGATTTAAGTTGGAGTAGGCAGGCGAGTCAGCTGCACGTGTATTGTAGATGTATATTTCAGTTAAGCTAGATCCGTTCCTGTTCTCTTCCTACCGGCAGGCAGGTGTTTTTACAGTATTTACAGCTACCTGAAGAAAATTGATGGTGTTCTTCTGATCCTATTAGCTACAGTATTTACAGTTGGTGTAGTGTGTCCTCTGCACAGTGCACCTAAAGCTACCTGAAAAAAATTGGTGGTGGTCTGATCATATTAGTACCGCAGGCAGTTGTTTCTGCTGGCTGCAGTATCAGTATATATACACATCCCATCTTTGTGCAGCTACATCTCACTGCAGGCCATTAGTATGTCTGGAAGGCCAACAAGGAGAGGCACAGTCACAAGCCAATAAGAGGGCAAGCAGGCTCTGTGTCTAGAGGCAACAGTGCTGGTCATGGAGACGGTGCTTCCTCATTAGCGTGTGTGTCCGCAACATGCAGAAGACTTGGTAGAGTGGATGACCAAGCCCTCCTCCTCGCTCCCTCATCCTCCTCCAGGCTCAGGGTACTATGTCTGTCAAAGCAGCTGCCAACACGGCCTCTTCCCTCGGCTCAATGGCATCAGTCACTCCTTCTCTAGCCCCACCATGTCCTCCTGAGGAGTCCCCCAAACTGTTTGACCACAGTGTTGGGTACATGCTCCAGGAGGATGCCCAGCATTTTGAAGGCTCTGATGATGGTACCCAGCTAGAGGAAGGCAGTAACATGAGCCCAGAGAGGGGGTGCCCAAGGACCGTAATCTGGCAGTCATGTTCCCCCAGCTGCAGCATACTGCCAGCTTTGCTCCAGTAATGAGGGAGGGGATGAGGTCCATGTGGGTGCCTGATAGAGAGGAGGCACATCTCCAACGAGACAGGATGCCCTCCAGGGGCCAGCTTAAGGGCAGCACACCAACTGCATCACACCAGAGCTCCGCATGTGCAGGGCGCTGCTGTCTCTGCATTATTCCAAAAGTTCTTGTGGGGTTTTTTTTTTTGTTTGAGACAAATGCATCAGATCCCATTGCTATTTGCAACATATGTCTCAAGCGTATCTCGCGTGGCCAAAACATCACCTGCTAGGGCACCACATGCTTGACCAGACATATGTGGACCTGCCATGCAGTTTGTTGGCAAGCGTACCTAAAAGACGCACACCAAAGAACAAAGCGGACCTCTCCTTGCTCTTCATCAGCTGGGATCTCCAACCCCACTATACCTTCAGTCCTCTATGAAACCTGCACTGAGAGGAATGAAGGTGTAGAATTGGGTGTCACAGCCAAGTACTTGCGGGCAATCTGACGTCTGTGTACCGATAGCAGAGTGTACCAGGCAAACTTCCCTGCCCCAGCTGCTGCACAGCTGAAAGAAGTTCACTCCCAGCCATCCACATGCCCAGCGGTTGAATGCTAGCTTGGCTAAAATGCTACCACTTCAACTGCTGCCTTTTCAGTTGGTAGACTCTGCCCCCTTCCGTGAGTTTGTGGAATGTGTGGTTCCTCAGTAGCAGGGTCCCAAATGCCACTTTTTCTCACCGAATGCGATTCCGGCATGTGGAAGGCAATGTCTTGGCCTTGCTGGACAGGGCGGTAAGGTGCATATTACCGCTGACTCATCGTCCAGCAGGCATGGACAGGGACGTTGCCTATCTTCACTGCGCATTGGGTGACTCTTCTGGCAAATGGGAAGGATGCAGGACAGGGTTCAGTGTTGGGTTGTTCTGCCACCACGCCTCCAAAATTCTACTAGTGGTGGTTCTTCCACACCTCTCCTCCACCCCCTCTTCTTCCTCCATGGCCTCTTCCTGTGCTGATTTTGTCCTCGGAACCAGCGGTGCTCTGTAGGCGTTCAAGGGGCTACACAAGCACGCAGGCAAAAAGATGCCATGCGGTGCTAGAGCTGGTGTGCTTGGGGGGGCAGGAGCCATACTGGGGCAGAGATTCTGTCAGCTCTGCAGGGGCAGGTTCAGAGATGGTTGTTGCCATGCCAGCTTAAGGCGGGTATGGTGGTTTGCAACAATGGCACCAACCTCCTCTCTGCCCAGGACAACTGACCCATGTGCCCTGTTTGGCTCACGTCCTTAAGTTGGTGGTGCAGCAGTTCTTGGGCAGGTACCCGGGCTTACAGGATGTCCTGAGGCAGGCCAGGAAAGTCTGCATTTCCGCAGGTCATATAATGCCAGTGCTCAGCTGGCT
The DNA here is from genome assembly GCA_037952925.1 of Lithobates clamitans. Taxonomy (NCBI): domain Eukaryota; kingdom Metazoa; phylum Chordata; class Amphibia; order Anura; family Ranidae; genus Lithobates; species Lithobates clamitans. Next base: position 980,051 of record JBBGZY010000603.1, on the reverse strand, counting down.
GATTTCCAAAAAGAAATTAACATGCCCAAGAATCTGTGATATGCCCAAAAGGTGGAACTCAACATTGGCCATGCTGCACACACAGCAGAGAGCAATCAATGAGTACCTATGCGACTATGGCACCAGGACAGGGTCAGGGGACCTTGTGGTTTTTGTTTTTTGTTTCCCCCCCCCATGCCAGTGGGCTATGATCAGGGATGCATGCACTGGCATGTCACCATTTGAGGAAGCCACAAGGGTGGTGACAGTGCATGCATCAGTGACACTGTCCCTCTTGTCCACCTGTTGGAGCTCACGCTGCGTGGAATAATGGACTTCCTTACCTCTCAAGGCCCCCTTTATCCAGACTGTTCCTGTGTACCTGCCGATCACACAGGAAGAGGATTGTGTCAGAATGGAGGTGGAGCCTGGCACTCGGCATCAGTCTTCAAGGGATCATTTACAGTCCAAAGAAACTCATGGACTTGTACATGGCTGGGAGGAGGTGGCTGCGGATCATGTCGTCTTTAGTGACCCAGAGGACTCTGGACCGAATGCCTCAGCAAACCTATGCTGCATGGCCTCCCTGATCCTGCAAAGCCTGCGGAAGGATCCTCGTATTCGCGGTATCAAGGGGAAGGATAACTGGCTGGCAACCCTCCTTGATCCACGTTACAAGGGTAAGGTTGCGGACCTTATCTTATGTCCCCTGGGGCAGGACCCGGGTCCCAAAACCCTTTAGGACAACTTGCATATTGGCCTTTAAAATTTAGCACTTTTGATTTTGAACGTTCGAATCCCATAGACTTCAATGGGGTTCTAAAGTTTGCGCGAACTTTCGGTCCGTTCGCAGGTTCTGGTGCAAACCAGACCGTGGGGTGTTCTAGACCGTGGGGTGTTCTAGTCATCCCTAGCAGTGACTGGTACATAGTTTCTTGCAGTTCATTTCTCCATTCACCAATATTTTTCTTTGAAACTGTTCCTTTTTTTTGTTTGTTTGCATTGTTGGGAGCTTGGGATGGACAAGGCACTGATTGGCTTTTGCAGGCCGCACAGCTTGAATGGGTCCTTGTTGGTCAGTAAGGCTTTTTGTCATAGAAGTTGGTACTGCTAATTTGTAGGTCCTCCAGTATGAGGGCTCTCTCCTGTACTGCAAGGGAAATCTGCACAGTTTAGACTGGCAAGTACTGTTGGGAGGTGCTCTTATGGACTTGGTGGGGATGCTAGTAGAATTCCAGATGGCATAATTTTGTTGGGTTGGAGTCCCATTTTGTATTCACTGCCATAAAGGATTGAGGTGATGATGCTATCAAAGATTTTAAGCCAGACTCTTACCTGTAGTTTTTAGATGTTACAGCCAGAGCTTTTTTCAGCAGGGAAACAGTTCCGACACCTTCGGCGCTAAATGTATGTAATAGCGTGGGGTGTGCTGGAGGGTCTATTGTCACTGGTGGGGATCTGATTTGGTGTGGGGGTATATTGTTGCTGGGGGGTCTTATTTTGGAAGGGATCTACTGTTGAGGGAGAGGTCTATCTATGCTGGCTGCTGGAGGATCCATTGATGCTGGCTGCTGGGAGATCTGTTGTTGCTGCTGGGGGGACGTCTAATGTTGCTTGGGTGTGATATTTTGTTGTGGGTGGTTCACTGTTGCTGCAGGGAATCTATTGTTGGGGTGGAGTCCATTGTTGCTGGGGAAGTCTATTATTGTGTGGGGATTTGTTGCTGGCTGTAGGATCTATTTTACTGCTTTTTTTTCTTTTTATCATTAACTTGTTCCATACAAATGATTTAGCACCACAAAATGATACTTGGTTCTGTATTCTCTAAAAGGGGCAGTACTGGTCGATAGGTAGGGGGTGGAATCAAGGGACAGTGGTCAGAGGTGGGTAGGGGGCAGAGACGAGGGGTGACTCAGACGGGGGGAGTTCCTGCACCTAGCCTATTTTCCAGGGGGGGAGCCCTGGTTACAGCTGTCTTCTGATGGCATAGAAGGCTCTGAATACCTTGTCCTTTTTTAGGGGCTATATGGCTGGCTTCAAACACTATGTTAATTTCCAGGCCGAGGTATGTGTAGCTGTTTAATCAAGAGTGCAGGTGTTTAACGTTAAGAGAGGCTCTTTGTTTTGTATTCTTCCTTCAGAACACCAGGTTTTTTTTTGGGTCGATGTTTAGTTCCCATGTTGCACTGACTTTCATTGGCACTTTCAGGCTCTCTTGTAGGCCCCTCTGGTGACAGTAGTAGGTCATCTGCATAAACCAGGAACTTCACCTCCAGTATCCTATACAGTTAGCCCATGTGCTAAGGAGGATTTTAGACCTGCAGCCAGTTCATTGATGTACATGTTGGATGGTTGGACTGCAGCCCTGTCTGACTTCAGTGGCCTATCAGAAGTGCTCTGTTTTCCCCTTCACCTTTATGCTGCAGCTTTTTTCTGTATAAACTTCATGTCTTTCCCCTCCTATTTCACTCTCCAAACGTTTAAAGTCTGGGACTGGATGCCACACTGAATCAAAGGTCTTCATAGTCTACAAAACAGGCAAACTTCCTTCCGCCCAGGTTCACTCTGACTG